>OY757924.1:50589435-50654435 GCA_963585895.1 Sepioteuthis lessoniana | reverse complement strand
TTAGCACTTCCCGCTACAGCAGGATGGGACACAAGGTCAATATTTGCAGAGTTTAAGAGGTATGAATTCATAGTTTTTCTTCTCGTAGACCTATTGCCATAGCAAGGTTAAAGGGTCCCATCTTCCTTACTATTTATCTATAGCCGAAAGGAGTATAATTGGATTTATACCTTTTCCAACGATATTAATGCGATGCGGAATGCAAACAGCTTAGTCGGGGACGTGAACTTGGTTCACCGGCTCCATTTTCTACCTTGATAACCATTACACCACACGCACCCCCTCATTGCACATCCATGCAAGAGAATAGGAAATAAATATCTACGATTGATTGAAGCTCATTTATTACTCAACTGAATTTTATTTTCTGTCTATAAATCTATAAATACATGCTCCCTAAAATTTGAACTTAATGATAATAATGTGAAATCGGTAATTGCGTTCTTACCGATCATCGTATTTTTTAGGGAGTACATATTAACTGCTGCGGGTGAATCTCCGTTGCCTAGTGGCTAATGTGCTGAACCGGGACATCTTAGAAAGTGAGTTCGAACACCCCTTACACTGTTACGTTCACTTTTGGTCAAATACCCTTGGGAAAGGCATTTATTCCCTTAGTTATGGGTTTAATAGTACTACTCTTTTTTTTTTCTACTAGGATGGATTTGGTATTGAATGACCTACGACGTTTAATATTCAATGAAAAATAACAAAAAACAATCCGAACCATTGACTACTATTTGTCTACATTTATGAGAGTATTCAAACAATTGTCATGCAAAAGACTCAAAAAATGGTACTTGATATCACCTTACTTAACACTTTGAAACAAATCAATCTGGATTTCACAAAAGTTTTTATTAAGAATTTTTTTTATATTTATATAAAATTGGATTAGTTCTATTTTTCAACTTCTGATTATGAAGTGAAAATGACGGAAATATTAAAGTACATTCTACTTCTCTCTGGGGAGAAACATGGTCAGGAGTGAAGGACAAATTACTAAGTTTTAGGAAAATATTAGTCACGAAAATTGTACTGTTGTATTCCATAGAAAAGTAGTGTCACGAGTTTGATACCCCTGGGGTATCATTTTTTAAACACTCTCTTTCAGTGAATATTAAACGTGATGATAAGTGACAGCTTACTTTTAGAATTTATGCTATAATTTATTGACAATAAATAAATAAGGATAGGTATTTTCTAACTAGCATTAAATGGTTTTTTATCACTTAGAGTACAACGTTTCTGCCCAAGTGTCCTTCGATCTTCTCCAAGTGTTTCATGTCAAATTCTAACAATGATGGGCCCTTCGCTCCAGGGTACTGTCGCAGCTTCGACCCTCTGTTCCCGACTCTAAACGATGAACTAACCAACTCTCTGTAAACTTCCAAAAATCTCTTGCTTAATAAAAGTAAAGTTAGCGACCGTAGTCGAGGGCAACCCGAAGACTCTCTTTTCAATAGCTATTGTACCGAGGTGAAGTTCCCTGCATTGGTCCACTTCACTTTTGATACGTACCTTATAATGATGAGGGTTAAGTAAGGAGGTATCAAGTACCATTTTTTGAGTCTTTGGCATGATTCATTCTGGGATTGAACTCAGGCCTTCCGGGGCATTGGCGAATACCCAACCATCTGGGTCAATGGGCCGGTAATATCTCTTAATTATTCCATTTATTAATTATATAAGAAGACATGCCTTTAACTTTTATTTTAAACTAATCTTATCCAAGGTCAGGCGAAAGAATGTTTACTTTTCATATCCGGCCTATTACAACTTAAATAAATAAATATATATATATATATATATATATATATATATATATATATATGTGTGTGTGTGTGTGTGTAAGGTGTTTTACACTTGTTGAAACAAAAGCAGCGGCCTCTCAGATCTTTCCTGTTAACGTTATTTTCTTTCTCTTTCAGATTATTGCTAGGAAATAGTTAACATTTTGATATATTCAAATGTAGCAAAATCATGTTTTTGACAATGAAGCAGATCTTTTGTGCGAAGACTTATTACAAAACTAAGTCTTCCAAGAGTATTCAAGCAAGATACAGAAGGAATTTCAATTTCAACGCATTTCCAAATAGGAGTCAGATTTTCAAGTTGGTTAAGAACTTTGACGCTCAGGGCACTTGAGAATATTTTAAGGTGCGAAAAAGACTCAAGCAATCACCCAGGAGGAATTTGCACGCGTTATCAACAATTTTCAACACCGCATACAACAATACCTTCAAATGAATTGTAGACATCTGTAGCATACAATCTAAGGCTCCTCTTAACATTTTTGGTTCATGTTTGAGACTAAGTACTTACAGATTCTAAAATGTTATTTTTTTTACCTTTCAATAAATGTAATTTTCATTATTTCATCATTAGTGGTAATTGATTTGTACCCAATTATTTTGTTTCAAAAATTGTTAAACACACAATCTCTCTCACTCTCTCTCTCTCTCTCTCTCTCTCTCTCTCTCTCTCTCTCTCTTTATATATATATATATATATATACAAAATGATAAATAAATATATATTAATTTTTATATATAACTAATAACAAGAATGCTTATTTGCGACCACTGGTTTCATGCTTGTCATTACACGACAATCCTCTAACATAAAAAGCTTTTTATCATAGCTCTTTCACAAATATGGAGCACTCTCCAAATTACACCGCATTTGTTCTATCACTAACCAACCAAGTGAGATAGTTGTAACCATATAAAATTTTGTAATATATATATATATATATATATATAACATTTTCACTTTCTCAGGGATGTCAACAATGAGACATGGTGATCACATAGGGGAGAAACTGGCTGTTACCAAGCGATGTTGAGACTGTGTCTACGCTTTTCAAACCTCTCTCTCTCTCTCTCTCTCTCTCTTTCCTTCTCTCTCCCTCTCTCTCATACACGAATACATTCACCATTAGATGCAGTTCTGTGTCATACTCAGGGCACTATTTACTTTTTTTGGTGCGGGGTCTTACCATTCTGTAACGGGACGCATGTTGTATAACCATGACCAACTATACAAACACATAATACATATACCTCTACATATGCATGCGTAATCATAACGACGACACAATGAAGACGAGCGACACATTTCTTAGAAAAATATACCTCTCACTTTATTTGAAAGGTTTGTGTGTGAGAGGGAGTTGGAGACCGAACAGAACTGCAACATATTGACCCTCACTCTATTGGCCATAACCGTGTTTCTCTGCCGTTCTGGTTCTGGTCTTCAAACTGGTTTATAATAAAACTTTCTCAATGGCTTACGAGTACTCTTCTTTTTTTCCCCTTTGCACAAAATATCCCGGGTGTTTATTCTTAAACAACCCAAACTTTTATCAATTTGGCCAACAACATTTTCCAATTCAAAACAATTCCAAATCTGGGTCTGCGAATTTTCGCTACACATGATTCCGTCAAAATTCTGCGCATATCTTAATTATCTGCAAAGCCCTGTTTCAAAATTCAAAAATAACCTTCTCAAAACCAAAAAGCGAACCCCATTCCAGGAGGAATTCAACTTAAGCAATCAGTACTACAATACCACAGGATTCTCAAATCCATTCTTTGGGGAATTTACAAAATATCCAGTACGACGAATTTTCTCGAATATTCTCAACCCTTCCCCGGGGGAGACATTCACAACATGTTATGGCTTCTACCAGAAACCAAAATCGATAATTCCAACTTCACAAATATGCAAAGGTATATGCACATTCTTCAAACAAACCACCAATGTGCGAAATTCCTGGACAACCCCATCGATGCTCCCGAAATTCCATCTCTCGGATTAAAATTCTAATTTCCCATCACCATTCGCCCGAACCACTGACAAGTTACAACAAATTTTTACTCACAAAGAACCCGTCTACTATAAAATTAATTTATGAAAATATTGTTTACTATAAAATCTCATTCATGAAAATATTGTTTACAATAAAGTGTCACTCAAAAAAACGGAGAGTAACTGTCCCATAGTCATCTTTCTTTCCCTTCTTTTCCTGCCCGCATAATTCCTTCTTACCCTTTCTTTTTCTCTCCCTCACTACCATACAATATTGCACATAGCAGTAATCATAAATTTTATCTAGGGATTACACATATTTAAAAAAAAAATTATTTCCAATTTTATCCTTCTAGAAAAGCCCTTGTAATTAAAACTAATGCTTTCACCATTATAATCAATTCAAATTCTTTTTTCACGAACCCAAATATTAATTGACAGAGAGATAGAGTTACACAATGAGCAAATACCTTCTTTTTTCTTATTTTCACCCAGCATGTTGCAGTTTTTTCCTTTGTCCTTTCTTTTTTTTTCTGTTCGTTTTCGTCGGTCTGTTCTTGTTTTTTCTCTTTTTTGTTCTTTCCATCCAGCATGTTGCAGTTTTTTCTTTGTTCCTTCTTTTCTTTTTTTCTGTTCTTTTTCGTTGGTCTTCCTTTTCTTCTTTTTTCGCAAGGATTTTTCCAAATTTTCTCTCGCTCGCCTCCCAAGTGCCACATTCTTTCTGTCTTTGACCGCTTCGTGGATCGTCTACTCAGGTTCGAGCCACGCATGTGGCGTGAAAACTGGCATCAGACACCGAATTAATATATGTTGTATACTCAACACAATAAAGACGAGCGACACAGTTCTTAGAAAAATATACCTCTCACTTTATTTGAAAGGTTTGTGTGTGAGAGGGAGTTGGAGACCGAAAAGAACTGCAACATATTGACCCTCATTCCATTGGCCATAACCGTGTTTCTTTGCCGTTCTCTTGGGCTGCTCAACCGGGAGCCTGAGGGCCCACTCTGCTGGGTGCTGGTTTTCTCTTCCACATCTTGTCACCAACAGGTCTGGTCTCCAAACGAACTGACTTCCTGTCTTCACCGAGTTATATAATAGTTCAACGCCGACCTTCTTGTGGGCGTCACCAATTGCACTCATTCAACCCACCCACGGTCAAGGTTATAATATCCTGACCGACCGGATGCACCTGTTATTTACAAAGGTGCATTTCCTATTTTGACAGCCTGGCCGGGTCATAGGTCAATATACAACGCACAATCAGCGTATTCTAGGCCCCAATGACGAAGAAGTTAAAGAACACATGAATGTGTAAAAATATACACACATGAATAAGCAGTAGGTAGAAGGGGTGCAACGATGAAAACAGGCTTACCGAATGAAAGTAGGTAATATCATTATGTGGCTTTATCGCTCCCTGGCAGGTCAGAAACAACGTTTTTACTGTTCAAAGAACAGAGGCAAATGGAGGTCAAGAATGGGTTTCTGAATCTGTCATGTGACATCCAATAAGTCTCTAACGGACATGTAACTAATTTATTGGAGATAATTATTTCTTATATCCCTTTATGAAAATTGACAATCTACCATGGAATTTCCTCAGCTTCTACAGGTTATTTTTATATTACTAGTTCTGTCATTTTCCTGAAACATAATACCATTCACCATCACTGCCACAAATGGATCGGATTTCCCAGCAAATAATGAAGTTACAGGTTTTATCTGTCTCTGTTAATTCCGGCTTCACATTGCATTTACAAAGACGATTCCTGCTTGGATTTAGCAGTAGAAGAAATTGTTGGTAATTTCATATGTACAAAAAAAGATTCAAGATATTAGAGTAGCATTGGTTTGCTTGTATTTTTATGGTGTATTAGGCCTTGTGGGTCATTTAATGTCAAATCCTGTTTTGTCTAATACTGATAATTCCATTCAATATTCATCCTTTGTTTGCAAATAGTTAATATCTATCCTTTGTTGGCACCTATTTAAATAATTTCAAGTATTGCTCTCTAAAACAAATAATTCATTTTACAAATTATTTTTGTTCACAGTTAATTGATTTCAAGTACTGCTTTTAACACTATTAATTCTATTTATCAAGTATTCCGATCTAATACGGATAATTTTCAGACAGCTGCAAGATTTCAAATACCTAATAATAATAATAATAATAATAATAATCATTAGTAAAATATTGAACGGGTCAGAGTGGATCTGAGAGTAATAGTAATGAAGAGGTACTCCATATTTCCCGAGCTCCAAAACTGGAGCCTCACCCACAAACGCAGTTTAATGTCATTCCGAGAACACTAAATGGTTTCAAGTATTGCAATAAAACTCCAATAATTTTATTCAACATTATTAATTTGTTTACACAAAGTTAAATGGTTTCAAGAATTGCTATCTAAGATAAATAGTTGAATTTAGGAAGTGCCCATGGTGTAATGGTTATCTTCGTAAGAAATGGACACGGCGACACGAGTTCAAATCCTGGACTAGACTGATTGCATTTCACATAGCACTAATACCCCTGGGAAAGGTATGAATCCAATTATTCTCCCTCCAGCTATGGGTAAATAGTAGGGAAGACTAGGTTCTTCAGCCTTGGTGAGGCAACTAGTCTAAGAGAAGGAAAACTCTGAATTCAAACCTGTTAAACTCCGCTTTAAAAAAATTGACGTTGTGTCATATCCTGCCCGAGCGGAGGGGGTGGTAAATATGATAAATAGTTGAATTTAATATCAATAATTTGTTTACCCACAGTCAAGTATTGGAAATAATTAAATAATTCTATGCGACCACTAGATGGTACTACCACTCCGGTTCCAATTGAACCTCGGAGTAATGGCAAGGAAAGGGTAATCCATATTCTCCAGAGCTCTAGGACTGGAGACTCACCATCAGATAGTTTACTGTTACACAGAGGATACGCGTTGGGGGTATAATCCGTCTAAAGATATTCTGTCAGTATTACTTGGCTGGGGGTGAAGAATATGATAGACGGGAATAAGACGTGGATTTGCCGATTCAACCACTGAGGCTCAGCATCAAATGTCAATTTTAGTCATAAATTCCTTATGCACTCGTGTTATGAAAGACTTTTTAATATCATTTGTTCACTTCCTCCGACCTTCTTCAGGTGTTTGTCGAACTCAGGCGAGTAACAATACAGGAATATTTAACACTTTTACCCGGTTATGGCTAACGGAATCAGAACTGGTGACCCTCGTGTATTTAATAAAGGACGTAGTTCGATGTTCCGTATCAGAAGGCCGGCGGACATATCGACCGAAACGTTGTGGAAATAACAATAAAGATGAAGACAATAGAAGATGAAGACAATAGTCCGAAAACCCTTAATGATAAAAGATGTGGGTTACGTTTAATAGCAACTCCTGTACAACAGTCGTCTCATGCTAGTCCTCCTAATGTCGGTGATGAAACGGACATTATCACCTTCTGTAATCAGCAATTCTTTTTTCTGACGCATTCTCAAGCACAACGTTCTGATAATCTGTAGAGATATGAATGCTTACACTGGCAAATGTGAAAATGAAAAATTCTGTTTACATAAAATGAATATTAGAAAGTAACTATGTGTTGTAGAGTAGCTAACACCCGTTCAGGACTTTCCCTGATGGACAGGCTCATAGCCATAAATAGCCTACAATTAAGGACTTCAACAGTTCATCACTAAATTGATTAATAAGTCGATATTAAGCTGATTAATATTCAGACTAATCTTACTTCGTTTGGCTATACAGCATTTTAAACCTCCTTTTTTCCTTGTAAGTTGTCTTGTTAATTGTTTGTAACTTATTCTATTGTGTTTTTTGAAAACTGTATCTAGTGGGGAAACTCCAGTTTTGGAGCTCTTGAGGCAATAAAGTTATCTCTTTGTTGCCATTACTCCCAGATCCACTCTGACCTTGAGTGGTAGCACCGGTTAGGCTAAAATAGATCTGTTTGGATATCATTTGTATTAGACAGAAATACTGTGTGACTATTATTTGTATTAAGAATAGTTACTTGAAGCTCGGTAACATTGTAAGCAACTGGGACCAGAAAACGAATACATAAACAAGTAGCTGAAAAAAAAGTTGACTGAGTTCATCACCTCTTCCATGATACATTTGATTTAACACTCTGGGAAGGTCTTGCTGAGGTTGCCATTTAAAGTGTCAACCAACAGAGGTGGAAGCGGTGGAGTGTGTTCTATAAACCCCAAAAAGAAAAAAAACGAATCAAGAAATATATATATATATATATATATGATTTCCTCATTCGTTTATTTTCTTTTTTGTGGCTGGGGTGTGAGATACAAAACGTTCTCTGTGAATGGAGGACTGAAGCAAAGATACTCGAGGAGTCCCGTTCCAAGAAGAAAAAAGACGTGGTGTTTGTCACCCATTACTTCCTGCTTCCTCGGCTTCAGAGACTGAATAGAGAGAATAAAACACTGAAAAGTCCGAACGCTTAAACAAGTTGTCTTTTTCCCTCCCCAGTCAACGGAGAGCTATCAACGATAAAGCAGTTTTCTGTGGCTATGCAACAACTGCAATTGTTTACAAAGGATTATTGTCAAGAATCCCCGTAGCGTAGTGGCTAACTTGCTGGACTACGACACCATAGTAAGCGAGTTCAACTACCGGTCATGCTATTATGCTTATTTTCGAACTAATTCCCTTAAAAAAGCAGGAACTCCCTTATTACCAAGTGATGGTTTTAATTGTACCTCTACTATTGTTCCACATGGCCCAATCGGCCGAAGCTGTAAAATACATCGACTGCATCTCTGCAGAGGGGTAACGAGTGACCTGGATATGTCATTAAACAATCTTATAGTGAGGCTCCAGTAATGCTGGAGCATTGCAGAATGCGGAGTAAACCTTCATTGCCATCGTTCCTCAGTCCACTCTGGCCCGGAGTAGTTGCACCTGATAGGGTCCTATCTATGGTCATATAAAACTATAACAAATGACGTATGCTAAACTGAATTGTTTGAAATAGAACGGTTTGACATTTAACTGAGTGTAAAAAATGACTGATGTTTGATAGAATTGTTAGTGTTAAATAGCAATCGTTAAGAACATGTAGCTGCATGAAAACAAAGGATAAATTGTAAATAGAATTATTTGTATTAGAAATAAGTGAAATCATTTAACTGTGTGAAAAAAATCAGGTCAGACTTGTTTAAGAATGTATAAAAAAGGATTTTGCATTAAATAATCCACAATGGTTGCTATGCCATAAAACCAAATCTATTGTTCTACAAGGATGGTTTCGGCATCAAATAACCCACAAAGTTTGACCGAAACTGACTTTTGTCATAGGCAATCTACTTAGTTCTAAAGAAAAAGACTCACTTCGTTACTGATTAGACAAGGTTTGATATCCTGTAAAACCAATTAAACTACCAGCCAATTAATACATTCAAAAAAGTGGATAAGCCAAACGTTTTATTTGCGAGAAATAAAAAAAGAACGAATAGAATATTCAAAATTAAGGAAATATTAGATAAATAAATCAAGAATTATGCAATATTTTTCTGAACAATTTTACTCATACCGTCTTAGAGAATGTTTTCTCTCCAATAATTCACACACACACACACACACACACACACACACACACACACACACACACACACACACAAAATAACTTCAGATCATAAATTTTACTTCTCACATAAAACGATTTTCAGTCAGTTGTCATCTGCTCTAGTTCACATGGAATAAACATAAATTGTATTTCGTCACTTGACAAGCAATCATTAGGAATGTTTTGCTGTTAGAATCTAACGTTTTAATTCTTGCCAACATTAGGATTTTTCACCATAACTCACTTGTCATTTTATTTTTATTTTCATTTTCAGTAAACAGAAATAATCATTACATTAAATGTCATTTAGAAAGGAAAGATAATGAAGTTAGGGAAAGTGAAACGATGTATTTAAGTATTTTGAAACAATGTAGTTAAGGAAAGGGCAACAATGTTGTTAAGGAATGAGAAATAATCTTGTTTATTGAAATATGGTAGAATCAAATTATTATGTAAGAATGATAGCAAATCAATGTCGCCTTGTTCTTGATTTGTACCCCATAGACCAGCATACGAAATTAGTCAGAAAAGTTATATACAATTGTTTGGAAGACTTAATGTCTATTACTTTTCTATCTTGAGAAGATACTTGTGTTCGGCTGAGGACTACGCAACAGTTACATCCTAAGAGCACGTAGAGCTTCTATTGATTTCAGAAAGTAAAATAAAATTTTACTTTCGAGAAATAGTTTTATATTGACTGTTTATTTATTCTAAATTTATCTATAGGCACCTGTAGTCGAATTGGTCAAAGTTCTCACCATGAAATACAGTCATTGGTATATTAGTTTAGTTTGGTTTCTTTGTTTAATGGCATATCAAACCTCTTGGTTGATTTAATGCCAAACCCACCCTTGTAGGAGAAAAGTAGTGATCCCATTTAAAACATAGATGAGGAATTAGTGGGTTCATACATTTTGAAGTGTATTAGTCCGAATTTTAACATAACAGTGCGACTAGCGTTCGAACTCACTTACAACAAAGTCACTGTGTAGTACTTCAGCCACTACACCATGAGTAATTCCCCTAGGGTATTGGATGAATATCCCTTTAAGGAATGTGCAAACCTATAGACCTCAAGGAATCTGTCACCCTATGATCCTCAAGGAAACAACAACCCTAAACTCTTCAAAGTGACTGTTGACTGTTAACCCTTTAAGTAATGTGCAGCCGAATAATCTTCAATGAATCTGCCATTCTATTTTCCTCATGGAATCTGCCACCCTTCCCTCCTCAAGGAATCAACGGCCCTGTACTCCTCAAGGAAACTGTAGCCAAATACTTCTTTTACCGTATGTGGAGCCTTATACGTCTCAAGGCATCTGAAAAATGCAGTTAGTTTTATGTATGTTGCATATCAATAATGGTTTGGTTTGGTTTGTTTTGTTGGGTTTTATGGCATATCAACCTTTGTAGGTTATTTAACGTCAAATCCATTTTTATGTAAATAATCTGTTTCCCATAAGTACACAGTTTAATTGTCAAAAACCTTTCCGTTTCAAACTATTCAAGCAGTTATATGTAACAATTCAGTTAAGTGTAAGTACAGTTTTAATGTTGAAAAACATTTCTATTTCAAATAATTCAGTTAAGCATAAGCACGCAGTTTAAATGTAAGTACGGCTTAATTGTCAAAAACATTTCTATTTCAAGTTATTCAGTTTACTCAAGCAATTCATTTTAGCGTAAGTATGCTGTTAGTTCTATTTAACCCATAGATAGGGCCCTATCAGGTGCTACCACTCCGGGCTTGAGTGGATCTGGGAGCGATGGCAATGAAGGGGTACTCCGCATTCCCCAAAGCTCCAGTATTACTTGAACCTCACCATCAGATCGTTTAGTGTCATATCCAGCACACTTGTTGGGGGGTCTTACCCCTCTGCAGAAAAGCAGTCGGTGTATTATACAGCCCCGGCCGACTCGGCAAGCATATCAATGAAATAAATGCAACAAATTATTATGGTTTGTAAAGGAATTTAAATTTTCATTAAATCATTAACTATTTTAAATGCATCCAAACTGAACAAAATTAGGATGTCAAATGGTATTCTTGCTGTGTTAGGATTAAGTTGCTGAAGGTTATCAATTTGTTGCAAGATGCAGGATACAGAATACCCAACTTAAGCGTTTAACACTTATATTGTTACAGAAACTACTTCTGACGCACCAATAATTTTCATAATCTTGTAACAGATTTTTTCTTATCTAACATCACACTTGACTATTTTATGATGCTTTATTTTCTCTTCGTGTTCACATGTAGATTGGTTGAGTTTATTTGATCAACAGCATACCAACACCTTATGGATTATTCAATCCTAAAATTTGATTCATTTGTAAATTTTTGATTATAAGTAGTAGTCCTATTTAAGCCACATACCTTTCTAAAGAGTTTTAATCCGAAAGTGAATGCAAAAATTCCATTTGATCCATAAATGGGAACCTAATAATTAATACCACTCTGGGTCAGAGAGGACCTGGAAGTAATGCCAATGAAGAGGTACTCAACACTCACGGAAGCTCCAGGAATGAAGCCTCACCATCTGCAGCAGTTTAGTGTCATCCTCTTGACAGTTACACTTTTAAGTCTCCAAACGTTTCGTACATTATAGCAGCCTGAAAGAAATCAAATGTATGTATTTACCCAACCCCTCCGCCCCGAACAATTCTTTATTGGAACACAACAGATCTGAATTGCGAATTTTTCTCCTTCTGGTTGTCTTACCTAGGTTAAAAATAAAACAAAAAATCACACTATTTCCCCATAGCAAAGGGAGGGAAGATTCATGCCTTTTTCAAAGGCATTTGCGCGCAGTGAAACGCAAACAGTCTCGTCCAGGGTTTGAACTCAAATTGCCGATTCCATTTCCAACATCGATAAAAGTTACGTTAAGCGCATCAACCGCACCGATGTATATGCAATACAATGAACAAAATTAAACACATGATTACATTGGAAATGTGTGAAAATTTATTGCAGGATAAGTCTACTAGTTACCTTATCAATCTTTGAATATAGTCATCTTGCTAGATTGAATTTTTGTTAGATTAATTTGTAACCGTTGCTTGGGAGTTCGATTCTCACTGGGTACTCTTTACTTCTGGCCTTATGTAAAAACTAATTTTCCTTCACTACATAAGTCTGGAAGGCCTTTACGGTGAAGCTTCCTTGAAAGCATCGATTCCCTCTCAGTTATCGAAGTTAAGCAACAACGAGCCCTGTTCTATATTTAGATTAGTGATGACTTAGAAACAGCAGTTCTCGTTAGTAATCTGGGGCCTTTGTGGTTGATTAAACAAAGCTTAGGAACGTCTTTTGACCTAAGGTCAAGTCACACTGAAAGTACCAGTTACTGTCAGATTAACAAAGTTAAGCAGCATTGTGCAGTACTAAGATCGATGGCAATTCAGTAACAGTAGGTACTGAAAGCATCTTCCTTGTGTAAGGTTTTGGATGGGACAAGCATATTGACTGATTTGGTTTTAACGGCATATCATCCCGTCTGGGGATATTTTGTGCCTACAGGTTAGATGATTGAGTTCATTGTACATTTATCATTATATTTTTTGTGTAACTGTTCCTTTCTTCTTTTTTTTTCTTAAGGAATCAGCACATTTGTTGGGCTACAATGACTTGCTGTGTAGACCAAGTATAGAGTTGAATACGATATGGGAACCGATAATTAAGAAGGCTTGATGAGAAAAAAATCTGAATATAAGCACAGGTAAAAAAATCATACATAACGGTGGTAATTCTAGTCAATTAAGAACATTAAGTTAATAAGTCCCACAAATTCACTCTGAATCGTCCAGCAGGACACATGGCGTAACGTTTATAAGCGTTGTTTCCCTGAGCTTCTAAGGAGACAATCATCTGCAGGTTCAATCCTGACTACAGGCAAGTAACAATACAGGAATACGTAACACTTGTACCCGGTTATGGCTAACGGAGTCAGAACAGGCGACTCCCGTGGATTCAATAGAGGACGTAGTTCGAAGTTCCGTGAATGTTCCCGAGTTCGACAAACATCTGAAGCAGGCCGGCGGACAATTCGGCCGAAACATTGTGGAAATAACGATGAAGACAATAGTCCGAAAACCCTTAATGATGGAAATGTTCCTTTCTTTTTTGGGCACACGATCCAAGCGAAAAAAGATAATTTTTAAACAGATCTATTTGATCCGTAGATGGGACCGTAACACTTACTACCATTCTGGGTTGGAGTGGACCTGGGAGTAACGACAATGAATGTATTCCTTACTCCCCAGATCTCAAAAAGTGGAGCTTCAACACGAGATGCAGTTTAATGTCATACCCAGGACATCCATTTGGGGGGGGGTTCTAACCCCTCTACAGAGGATACAGTCAGTGCATTCTAAGCGCCGAGGTTTAGAATTAAAGAAGTAATGATCTGCGAGATTCGCTTAAACCTTATTTCAGGATGAGGTGCCTATGAGTTCATAGCGTTGATGATATCCCACCAAAAGTATGGATGCTCGGCTTGACTTCTAAATCAAGCCAATATTTTAATGACACTGTCACAATAAAGCTTTACATAAAGAAGGGAGATAACTTCGAGTGTTGCCTTCCAAGGTATTACACAGGGGCACAATCACTGAAGGGTTCACTTTTTTGTGGGAGGGGTCTTACTTCTTTATAGGAGATACAGTCAGCGTACTCTGAGCTCCACTGATAGGACATAGAGGTAGACACAGACTAACAGACAAACAAAAGGAAATAGATAGATAGATAGATAGATAGAGAGAGAGAGAGAGAGAGAGAGAGAGAGAGAGAAACTGACAGAGAAACAGGCAGGGACAGAGATGTATCGGTATAAGCACTAAGTTAATACGTAAAAGTAATCAAGAAACAGATCAAAACGGTGTAATAGACAAACAAAAGGAGATAGATAGATAGATAGATAGATAGATAGGGAGAGAAAGAGAGAGTGACAGATAGAGAGATAGATAGAGAAAGACTGACAAAGAAACAGGCAGAGATGTATAGGTATAAGCACTCAATTAATACGTGAAAGTAATCAAGAAAAAGATTAAACCGGTGTAATATGATATTTGCCTACAGTGAATATCTGCATTGTATCTCCACTCAGGAAGTGAAAATACCATTTTTTTAGGCGTGATCTTTCTACCAATGCTAGCTTTCTTAACCATTTAGTAAAATATCATATTTATATTTACGCAACATTGGAGAAAGAGCTAGCTACTATTTTTTTTTCTTAGTTTGTTTATAAAAAAATGTCTTAAATGAAAGAAGCACTTGTTTCCTTACCTACTGACGTAAGAAACTATTTTACTGAAAATAAGTGGAGTTGTTGATTTTCAAATTTTATACTAACCGGGTTCTAATTCGGTCGTAAGTTATAACTGAAAACAATCTGCGAGTCAAACATCGTTGATAGCAAAGTCACAAATCATCATTTGTTTTAAAATACAGGCGGCTCTTTTTTTTCTTTTAGCATGTTTTAGATTCCAACTCTTTATTGAATCAACAGGTTTTAATTTGCTGTAAAGTTTATCAGTTGATAAAAGCCTAAAATTCTGACCCCTTTTTGTGGTTGTTTTTCAAACATTAAATTCAAGTCCACCACCCAAAAGGTAAACTTGTCATAAATAAGTATAAGTTAGAAATCGCAAATACGGTACAAGAACAGAAAAAATAAATTCTTTAAAGCATATAATATGAATTCACCCAACCTCTCCACCGTTGGTAGGACGTGATACAAAGTCAATTTTTAAGTAAACTTCAGTTGGTTTGAATTAAATGTCTTCCTTCTCTTAGATTGATTGTCTAACAAAGAGTAAAGAATAAAAGTTTGCCCCACTAATTAACCATAGCTAAGGAAGAATAGATGGGTTCATGCCTTAACCAAGCGTAGGGGTGTCCTCGTGGTGTAATGGGGTGTCCTCGTGGTGTAATGGTTAAAGCGATGAACTGCGGAATCGTAGTACGCGAGTTCGTACTCCAGTCGCGCTATTACGTTCACTTTCGGGCAAATACCCTTGGGAAAGGTATGAACCCCCTTATTCTCCCTCCAGCTATGGGTAAATAGTAGGACGGACTAGGTTCTTCAGCCTTGGTTAGGCAACTAGTCTAGGAGAAGAAAAACTCTGAATTCAAAACCTGTTAAACTCCGCTTAAAAATTGACCTTGTGTCATATCCTGCCCGAGCGGAGGGGTTGGTAAATAGTACCAAGCGTATACATGAGGATAGCAAAAACACTGTCAACAGCACTTGATGACCGTCAGTTTCTCTTTATTTATAAATGTATCAAACTAAATTATATATATATATATATATATATATATATATATATATATATATATATAACAGTGTTGGTTGTCACTAAATCACTTTCTGAGTTTGTGGCGAACCAAGTGCAACATAATATGGAGAATGCTCAATATCTAGGATAGAGCTATTAAATAATAATAATAATAATAATAATAATAATAATAATAATAATAATAATAATAACAATAATAATAATAATAATAATAATAAAACTTCATGAAACCCAGGGGTCGCAGACAAACTTCCATGGCATTAAATATATATATATATATATATGAACTGAAACAAATATAGGGAAGCAAAGAGTATTGGTAAATCTTTTCAATTGGTAAACAGCTTTCATAAACGTGATTTTCATTTGATCAGGCATTTTCTGTGACGAAGAAAAAATATAGTGAATAACTAATAACCTGTCTGTTGTATGTTTTCCAAAGTCAAGCTCATTCTAACAAGATCAAAACTTTAATTCAACCTGAACTCCAGTTCTCCATAACTGGATAACTCAATCGGCTTATGCTGTAGAATACACCGACTGCAGAGGGACAAAATACCCTGTGTGTCCTGGAAATGACACTAAACAATCTGATGGTGAGACTCCAGGAATGCTGGAGCTTTGAGGAGTGCCCAGTATCCCTTTATTACCATCGTTCCCAGGTCCACTCGAGCCCAGAAAGGTTTGCACCAAATAGGATCCTATCTCTGAGCAAAATAGAACTGTCATTTAAACATTTGAGTGCAAAAGAAGACTTATGCTAAACTGAATTGCTCGAAATAGAACTGTTTGATAATATAACTGTGAGTAAATAAATGACTGATGTTTAATTGAATTGTTAGTGATACATAGTAATACTTGGAACCATTTAACGTTGTTGACTTATGCTAAATTGAATTGTTAGAAATAGAATTTTGTGATCATTTAAGCGTGTTTAAATAAATGACTGATATTTAATTGAATTGTTAGTGATTCATAGCAACACTTGGAACCTTTTAGTTGGTTGGTTGGGTTTTATGGCATATCAACGTTTGTAGGTTATTTAAAACCAAATCCATTTTTATGCAAATAGTGAATTCTCTTTCAAAGAATTCAGTTTAGCAAGAGTGCAAAGTTTGTCAAAACTATTTCTATTTCAAACCATTCAGTTTATTCAAACAGGTCTCATTCAAATAATTCAATTTATCATAAGTACAGATTTTGTTTACACACATTTAAATGACAAAACAGTTCCTATAAACAATTGAGTTTAGAGTAAGTAGAGTTTCAATATAAAAAAAGTTCCATTTCAAACAACCCAGTTTAGCGTAAGCACGCAGTTTAAATGTAAGTACAGTTTAACTGTCAAAAACATTTCTATTTCAAGCTATTCAGTTTAGTCAAACAATTTAATTTAGCATAAGTATGCCGTTAGTTCTATTTAACCCATAGATAGGGCTTGGAATCTTTTAACTTTGACTTATCCTAAATTGATTTATTAGAAATAATCCTGTTCGGTCATTTAACTGTATTAACAAAATGTGTCTCCAAATCATATCTATAACATATATGTAAAAACAGGATTTGGCATAAAATGACCAACGATGGTTGATATGTTATAAAACGAAAACCAGACCAAACCAAACCAAAACCAGAACTGGAGTCTCACCATCATATATTTTTTAGCGTCATACTCAGGACAGCTCCCTTTTTTTAGAATAAGAGCTTTTATTCCTCTGCAGGGGATGCAGTCAGCGTATTCTAAACCCCACCGACAAGGCTGTCGATTTAATCATGCGTTTGGAGAAAGATCTCACAGCCGTATAACGTCTATCGCCGATTCACTAAATTCTGGCGTAGTCAATTCGAGATATTGGAAAACTCCTATAGAGGAGGATGATTGGAACTGTGTCAAGGTGTATCATGTTGTGGAATTCAAGCCATTACAGATAAGGCCGAAGGAGTTTAATTGTCGTCGCATTACCGTCAATCATACGCAAAGTCCCACGTCTTAAAAGGTGCGTTTCTCATTATCCATCGCTTGCCAGTTAATGAGGTATACCGGAATCACAGTTCGAAAGCATGGATATTCTAGTTCCTCTGATGGTGCATATTTGGGCATTTGTGACCCTACCCAGCCGGAGGAGCACAGATTATGTTAACTCAACCCACCCCTAAAAACGTGTCCTGGGTATGATACTAAACTGTACCTGGTGGTGAGGCTCTCGTTCCGAATTTGAGGAATGTGGATTTCCTCTTCATTGCCACAGACCTGGAGTGGTAGTACCAATAAGGTTCCTGTCAATGAGCCAAAGAGCTCTGCTTAAAAATAATTCGTATTGAATACACTTGTACCGAAAAAGTATCTAAATGACTGAATACGACTCAGATCTAAAAATCTAGTAACTTTTATTTCTTTAACTTGAGTAAAACATTTTTAAGAAAAGGTAACATTTGTTGGAGCGTTAATTTGCCCCAATATTTACTACACAAGAAAGAAAATTCCATGCATTCAATGTAGCAGTTTGCATTGTTTTAAATTTCGATAATGTATTTTGTGTTTGTAAATGATCTTAGCGTTTGCATGTTATTAGATAATGAGAAAATATGTCTGTACACTGATATGTAAGTGTCTGCAGCTGGTTCACCGCAAGAGGCAATTAAATATGAGAAACAGCATATCTAATATGTAAATAAGGCAAAAGGCTTCCGTTCGTGAAAAATAATTAAGCGATATTGCAATTAAATACATACTTGAAAGAATAGAATATCAAATTTTCCCTCAAGAAAAACAAAGACAAATGTTTGGAGTAGAAAAATAAACTGACTAAACGTTTATTTTATCGCTTTATTAATTGGATTTAAAGTAGTCTCGAAATTAGATTAAAAAATCGACTGATTTATTTATGATTGAAATAGAACTGTGGTTGAAAAATGTATTTTTAACAAGAGTTTCCTAGAAAATGTTGAATTTTGATTTTTAAAATTTCGCGAGACAATTCAGATATTATCGCTGGCGATCTGAAAGAAACTAAAAAAATAAAGTCATCTCAAACGAAAACGAAAATCGGTCAATAAATGGAAGAGTAAACAAACAAAAATTACAGCATCTTGAGTCTATTTTTGTACAAAAATGAACACTTTTTGCAGTATGTAGATCAATTGATTTTCCATAGAAATATATGATTCCATCTAACTGTAAATTCTTTGTGTTAAGAATATTTACTTGAAGATATAATCATATCTACCAACCCCTCCGCTCGGGTAGGATATGACACAAGGTCAATTTTTAAGCGGAGTTTAACAGGTTTGAATTCTGGGTTTTCCTTCTCCTAGACTAGTTTCCTCACTAAGGCAGAAGAACCTAGTCTGCCCTACTATTTACTCATAGCTAGAGGGAGAATAATTGGATTCATACCTTTCCCATGGGTATTAGTGCTATGTGAAATGCAATCAGTCTCATCCAGGACTTGAAGATATAGTTTTTTACAAAGGATTTTCTTGAAATCATATAACCGTGTGCAAACAAATGACAGTTATTACATAGAAATAATAACTGGAACCATATAGTTAAGAACGGTTTTTCATCGATCTAAGATATTTCTTAATTATTTCTAAAAATTTTGTCTGATAAAATATCGATTTTATTTTCTCTATGATTGAATTTTATTTTTTGCAAAAAGTGATCCTACAATTGACCACTCAGCTATTGGTTCAGTTCCCGATTCTTTTTTCAATGGCAGGTCAACATTTGTGGGTAGTTTATTGCCAAGTTCAACCTTGCAGAAAAACACTAGTGTTTCTTTTTACCCGGTAGCTGGGGTATAAGGAACTTCATCACTTTACTAAGAACATTAGCCCGAAAGTGAATGTAATGGCACAATTGAGTCAGAACTCACCACAATGTTACAGCTCAGTACTTTCACCACAACGCCTCAAGACTACCTCTAATATATTGTGAGAATAGTTAAAAAATTAATCAAATCACACCGACTCAGGCTTATTGATCCACACTAGTACAAGCTATTTTTTAACCGTTATACAGAAATCGTTGCTCAATAGGTAACTTATAAAGGTCATTCAAAAGGTACTAAGTCCCACCCAGGTTTAGATTTGTCGTTCACCTCATTTTTTGTATGGACCTCATATGCACAGAAATTAAGACAGAAATCTGAATTAATTTTTCCTGTTTAATAAGAAGTGATAGTGTGTTGCCCCAATAAAAATATTCAGCTATGGCTCCTCTTTCTGGGCAAGGCTTAAGGCATTTATGAACGACCTTTATATACTTGTTTCCTTGTATGTTACTAACCTAAACCTAATAAGAATTGTTGACAATTGAAATAGAACAATGTATTTTTAAGCTAATCTTGTGGGTCGTCAATACAGAAAGAAGTTCGGTTTGGCTTGTTATTTTTAGTAGCCTATCAACCTTCGTAGGTTATTTAATGCGAAATCTATCATTGCAGAAGAACAATAGTGGTACTATTTAACCCATTGGTTAGGTGGGTGTTCTCGTGGTGTAATGGTTAAAGCGATGGACTGCGGAATCGTAGTACGCAAGTTCGTACTCTAGTCGCGCTAAATACCCTTGGGAAAGGTATGAAGCCCCATATCCTCCCAGCTATGGGTTAAATAGTACCACAACCGTTCTTCTAGGAGAATAGCTTTGGCATTAAATAATCTACGAAGGTTGATATGACATTAAACAAAGAAACCAAACCAAACCATTGGTTAGGTGATAAGAGGTTTCTTACTTTTCTCACGGGTATTAATCACAAAGAGAACGTAATAGCGAGACTGGAGTTCGAATTTGATTACTTCAATGTTGCTTGTCTATCACGTTAGCAACTATCGTCACAGGAAATGGATACGGCGCCACGAGTTCAAATCCTGGACGAGACTGATTGCATTTCACATAGCACTAATACCCATGGGAAAGGTATGAATCAAATTATTATCCCTCCAGCTATGGGTAAATAGTAGGGCAGACTAGGTTCTTCAGCCTTGGAGAGGCAACTAGTCTAGGAAAAGGAAAACTCTGAATTCAAACCTGTTAAACTCTGCTTAAAAAATTGACCGAGCGGAGGGGTTGGGTAAATATGATCACGTTAGCAACTATGCCACTGGAACTCCTCGGATATATCTCTGGTGTCTGTTTTATGTATATCAGAAAGATGAATTGATGAAATTCACTAGGCTCTTTGTAATATTAAAAATTCAGAGCATTGATCATAGGAGTACAGTTTTAACAATTCGTGAATACGAGTACCAGATGTGACACGAGATCAAGCACAAACCATCCCTCACCAACAATGAATTCGAACCCTGAATATTGGCTCACTAGAAAACTCTAGTCTGATCAACTAATGGAAGCATGTCAATGAATATTTCCATAAGGATTTTCTTTCATAGCCTATTGGCAAATAAAGGTTCTCTGCCAACCAAAATCTGTTAGGTTATAATTTAAAATAAAATACGCGAGAAGGAAAAATCCAAACTTTTCATTGTCAAAATTAAGTTGCTTCAGGCAGTCGCAAATAAATTATAGAAAACTAAAATAAAATTACTAACGAAAATTAAATGCGATAAAAAATTTCGTGAATACAAGATGAATTCTTCGTATGCGCATTAGTGTACAATTTATGAACAATGTTTTGCGACATCATAAAATAATATCTATAAATACATCCCGGGGGTGTAATGGTTAGCAAGCTATGCTGGCAAACCTACACTAGTGAGTCCGAGTCTCATTGGGTGCCACAATCTTCCGGCCTTGTGCTATGTCTAAGCAAAAAGTTTAGTAAATTACTACAAGTCATCCATAAAAGTATTTCTTCTGAAATTATTTTCAACGTCATCGTTTCATTTGCTTATTCATTATTATTGGTTTCTGAAAATTTGGTGCAAACAATAAAATGTTATTAGTACAAAACCGTACGCATACTACTCAGAATAAACACTACAGTTGACTATTTTTTCTGGTCAAATAACATTGGTTTAGAACCGAAATATGTCCGGAGAGCTGTTTTAATTACATTTCTGTGATACAAGTATATAGGATTTGGCAAGTTATAGGGTGGAACGATAAAATTGTCGTCCTAAATTTTATCGTTCCACTCTGTATATAGGGAACCAAACAAACAAACAAACAAAAAAACCCTGAATAATCGTAGGGCGTCGAATGCTGTAGAACTTTCAAATTTAAATTCAACTGTTATTCTTGATTGATTGATTGATTTGAATGGTATATCAACTCGTCTTGGGTCATTTGACGTCAAGAGAAAAATATGTTGAGAAGACAAGTACATGGGATTTGGGGAGTTATATAGGTATCCCCCCCCCGGAATAATCGTTGGGCATCGAATGCAGCAAAACTTTCAAATATAAATTCAGCAGTTATTCTTCATTGATTGATTTGAATGGTATGTCAACTCGTCTCGGCTCATTTGACGTCAAGAATTTAGAGACTGCGTTCACTCTACGTTATTTATTTGCATCTTTTGTGTTGTTACTTTTTGAAAGCATTTTTTATTACTCTTATTTTATTACTATTATAATGTGATATCAAGTATTCTTATCAAATGCAGATATTATGCATACAGTTTCAAGTAACAAGTAAGAATAATCCTTTGTTAATCTTTTAACAGTTCTATTTGATCTGAAGTACAACCCTGACATTTGCTATTACTCCCGGTCAGCGTGGACCTGGGAGTAATGGCAGTGAAGAGGTAATACACACTCTGTTCGTAAGACGCGAATTCAGCTAGTATATCTTAAAAATTGTAATTTACATACAGAGTAAATGAAATACTTCATTTTATAATCTTATTTAATGCCCTTTGCTGTACTACAAAGTCGATAAAGGTGGCACTGGATAAGTTACTCTGGGAACAAAAGTAGTGGAGAAAAGTCAGAATAAACCCTGAGTTTTCTGGAGTTTTCGAGAGTATAGGATATTTCTGAATGAACTAATAGCTATCTTCCATATATTTTCGTTTTTTATGTAGTTGTTTCTTGAAAGTTTTTATCGCAGAATTGTATGGTTTCAAGTATTCCTATTGAATACTAATAACTATATGGTTTCAATTAGATATTTCTATTTAATTGATTGGTTGGTTGTATTTTATGGCATATCAACCTTTGTAGGCTATTCAACGCATATCCATTCTTATACAAACAATCAGTTCCATTTCAAACAATTCAGTTGGTTGGTTGTTTGGGTTTTGTGGCATATCAACCTTGGTAGGTTATTTAACGCCGAATACGTTTTTATACAAATAATTATATTTCAAGCAGTTCAGTTTTGCATAAGTACAGTTTAATTGTCAAAAATATTTCTATTTCAAGTTATTCAGGTTGGTTGGTTGGGTTTTATGGCGTATCAACCTCTGTAGGTTATTTAACGCCAAATCCATTTTTATGCAAATATTCAGTTCTATTTCAAACAATTCAGTTTAACATGAGTACACAGTTTAATAGCCAAAAAATTCTATTTCAAGCTATTCAGTTTAGTCAAACAGTTCTATTTCAAACAATTCAGTTCAGCTTTAGTAAAAAGTTTCGATGTCAAAACATTTCTATTTTAAGCCGTTCAGTTTAGCATAAGTACACAGTTTAATTGTCAAAAACATTTCTACTTCAAGCTATTTAGTTTAGTCAAACAGTTCTAATTCAAACAAAACAGTTCAGCATAAGTACACATAAGTTCTATTTAGATCCATTTTATATAAATAATCAGTTCTATTTCAAACAATTCAGTTTAGCATGGGCACACAGTTTAATTGTCAAAATTGTTTCTATTTCAAGCTATTCAGTTTACTCAAACAGTTCTAATTCAGTCAATTCAGTTTAGTCTAAGAATAGATTTTGTTTACACACAGTTAAATGTCAAAACAGTTCTATATTAAACAATTAAGTTTATCCTAAGTATAGTTTCAATGACAAAAATAGTCCCATTTCAAACAATTTAATTTAGCATAAGTACACAATTTAATTGTCAAAGACATTTCTATTTCAAGCTATTCAGTTTAGTCAAACAGTTCTAATTCAAACAATTCAGTATGCAGTTAAGTTCTATCTATCCTATAGATAGGGACCTATCAGGTGCTACCACTCCGGGCCAGAGTGGACCTGGGAGCAATAGCAATGAAGGGGTGCCCCGCATTCCCCAAAGTCCCAGCATCAATGGAACCTCACCATCAGTCAGGACACTCATTGGGAGGGGTGTCTTACCCCTGTGCAGAGAAGCAGTTGGTGTATTCTACAGACCAAGCCGATTGGAAATGCACAGAGTTAAAGTCAAAACAGTTTTATTTCAGATAATTCAGTTTAGCGTAAGTACACAGTTTAGAGGTCAAAACTGTTCTATTTGGAGCAATTCAGTTTAGCATAAGTAAAATTTAGATATCAAAACAGTTCTATTTTAAACAATTCAGGTTAGTATAAATACGCCATTTAAATGCCGAAAACAGTAAAATCAAACCACAGTTTAGTTCTATTTAACCCATAGATAGGACCCTAATCTGGCGCTACCACTCTGGGCCAGAGTGGACCTGGAAGCGATAGCGATGAAGGGGTACTCCACATTCCCCAAAGCTCTAGCATTACTGGAACTGCACTATCAGATTGTTTAGTTTCATATTCAGGACACTCGTTGGGGAAGGGGTTTTATCCCTCTGCAGAGGTGCATTCGGTGTATTCTACTGTGCCAGCCGACTGGGCAATATTTCTCTTGAGTGAATATCTAACATTCTATTCCTTTAAGTATGTATTTAATTCCAGCATCACTTAATTATTTTTTTACGAACGAAAACCTTTTTCTTTATTAATGTTTCAGATATGCTACTACCCATATTTCTTTGCCTTCTGCTGGTAATCATCTGTAGACACTTACATATCAGCGTATAAATATATATTTTCCCACAATGACAAACTCACTCAAAGATCTTTTACAAACTCAAAATAATTGCCTAATTAAATTTGAATTTAAATTTAGATTTAAATTTCTAATCTAAAACAATGCAAAAATTGTCGAGTATATTTTGCTCTTTAAATAAATCTTAAATGGAAAATCAATAGAAAAAATATTGTTCTGGTTGTCGATTAAGCCAACGTCTATGACGTTGTGTGTCCATATAAAACAAAATTAAAGCGTTACTTTTAGGGCTATCCTCGAATGAAAGCAATATTCAGTCTTTTTATAAGACTTAGTTTTTGATATGAAGATCTAGATTAAGCACGTCAAACATGAAAGAGATTATGTTGAAAAATAACAGGTGGTTTTTTAAAATATGTATTTATCTAGCCTTTTCGCCATTGACAGGACGTAACACAAGGCCAAATCTTAAGCGGAGTAAATTTAGTTTGAGTCAATGGTTTTTCTTCTCCAAAGTTGGTAGCCTAAAGTTTGAAGAACCAAGTCTGCTTGGCTACTTATCTAGAGCTGGGTGAAGAACTGCTGGATTCATACCTTTCCTAAAGGTATTTGTGCGAAGTGAAACGCCAGCTGGCTCATTCTGGATTAGAGCTCGAGTAGCCGATTCCATTTCTAATGACGATTACGTTACGTTAAGTGTGCGTTTTCTTTCTTCCTTTCTTCTTTCTTTCTTTCTTAATATAAACGCATTCATCATCATTAGGCAGAGGATTTACTGAGGTACCTACATAATTCCATTGTACAACTGAAAAAAGCCATAGCAATATTTAGTAAACTACGAAACTGTAAAGTCCTCGCAAAGGATTGAATTCACTTCTACTTGTCAGCTAATCATTGCTCTAAGATCCGATATCAAGAATACTGATTACTGTTCAATAAAATAATCACTAGAGGTGCCTATGGTGTAATGGTTATCGTCGCAGGAAATGGACATGGCGACACGAGTTCAAATCCTGGACGAGACTGATTGTATTTTACATAGCACTAATACCCTTGGGAAAGGTACGAATCCAATTATTCTCCCTCCAGCTATGGGTAGATAGTTGGGCGGACTAGGCTCTTCAGCCTTTGTACGGTAACTAGCCTAGGAGAAGGAAAAACTCTGAATTCAAACCTGTTAAACTCCGCTTAAAAAATTGACCTTGTGTCAAATCCTGCCCGAGCGGAGGGATTTGGTAAATATAAACAAAATAATCACTAGATACATAGATATAAAATTTTACTTCGTCCAGCCAAAATGCATGCCCATTTAAGAATAGTTTTTTTTTTTTTTGATAGCTTATCTACTTGTGTGGGTTATTTAACGTCCAAGCCATCCTTAGAGAATAGAAGCGGTAGTATTTAACCCATACGTGGGGAGATAACGTGATTTATTTTTTTCCCAAAGTCGCTAATCCAAAAGTGAACGTTTTAGCACGACTGAAGTTCGAACTCACACACTACGCCATGGAGACTTCGCCCAAAGTAAAAGCGATGCTTCTGTTTTAATCTAAACAAGAAAAACTAAAATATCTCTGTTAACAGATGATTTTTCGCTGTGTCTCATGTTTGTATATTTGTACGGAGAACTTACTTTCTATCAAATTGTTTTTAATGATCTATGAGGTTACCTTGCTAATTACTGATACACAGTGAAGCTTAATCTTATTTACTAAACAATAATTAAGATACGTAACATTACATACACCAAGGATCGAAACCCATGGTATAATTGTTTTCATAAAAAATTGAATTGTTTTAATCTTTTAAAGAGAAAGCTGTTTATTTAAAACGTTGAATTACAGGTAGGACAGTCAGAAAGGCAGGAAAACTTTTCTTTACACAGCAAATACGAAAATCGTACAAAGGAATTAACCACTAAAGTGTAAACAAATTTCGAAATTCAACATATGTATTTCTGTTGATTTTCACAGAGCAGGAATTAATACCATTTATGTACTGAGAGATGAAGACGTCTTTGTATAGTTACCTTCATTTAATGGATAAACTTTATAAGCAGTTTATTAGTTCATGCCTTGGAAACATCTACGAACAATAATGTTGCCTCGAGATTTTTTGGACATACTCCTTCGATAACTCGACGACTTGTCTGAATCTGTGATGTGGATCGATTTCTCCGAAAGCCGTTCTGATTTTTCCTTAGAATTTTCTCAACTTCTTGTCAGACACAATTGAGAAGCAGAATATTATAAACATTGGGAGCAATAGTTGAACGAATTACTTAAGTTGTTCCAACTGATCCCAAGGTCACTTTTTTAGAGAAAGAGAATGATGCAGCCTTTTGTCCTCCATTGTATTTTGTATATACACAACGTTGCATAATCGAAAAAGTGTGACAAATTTAACTGATTATAATCTAACAGCTTATGAGAATATAGTAATTATGCTATTCTCCACATCTGTCTGGATTGGGTTAATGGGAAAGATTAGATTTTTGGAGCTTTCTCAAAGAACAGGCTGACTGTTAAGAAGACCCAGTGTGACCCACGTAAAGTTTGGGGTGGGAGAGTTCAAACCATTTTACGGATTTTGAAGCTGGCTAGAATTAACAGCCAAATAGGCTGACAATATGTATTATTTACGTCGTAGCACGCTATCCACTATGTTACTGAGATTCCCGTCTTATTTCTTGTTCTTATAACTTGAAGCAATAATATTTAATGTTTATCTCTCCTATGGTATGTCAGAGAAGGCCTGTTAAACAAACGGAAACTTATTTAGTAATTCAGTAAACACTAAAAGTACATAGAGAAATTAACTGGAAATTATTTTATGATAAAAACACACAGTAAATTAGATTAACGAGTTAATACGAGGGACGCTTAGAAAAAATACCACTGCTTTATTTGCATGGAAACTATTGCTGATACAATCAAACAAATCCTTCTTTGAAACTACTGTTAAGAAACACTAAAATAATTGGAGCTTGGGAATGGCACTAAACTGCATCGGATGGTGAGACTCCAGTTCCAGAGCTCTGGAGAGAGCAGAGTACCTTAAAGTTGCCATTACTTCCAGATCCACTCTGACCTAGAATGGTAGAACTTGTTAAGGTTCCATCAATTCGTCAACTTGATCTGTTTGAAATTTATTAGGATTGGTTTGGTTTGGTTTTATGGCACATCAACCAGTGTTGGTTATTCAATGCCAAATCCCCTTTATACATATATATCAGATATATATGATTTGGTTTGGTTGGGTTTATGGCTCATCAACCTGTGTTGGTTGTTTAATGCTAAATTCTCTTAATACATATGTATTAAATACATATGATTTGTAAATATATTTTGTTAATAATATTTTTAATAGAGCCTGAACTCATTTCACCGGCGAATTCGCTACTGTAATGAATTCCAACTGCTCTGGGAGCTCCTCTGTCACCAAGTGCCAGACTAAGCCAAGTGTGATGTAATGACCTCCATCACCCACAGCATTGATAGCAGATTTATCAAACATTTGCAGACAAATAATTGACTGGTGACAAGTCAAAGATCGTAGTTCAGAAGCAAACCAGGGAAAGAAAAAAATCAAATGAGGCAATCACGTGGGATTCAGAAGATATGAACTCCGTGCATTTGAACCCGAGCTTTCGAAGACGGAATTTAAACAGTTGGAATTTATGTGAAACCTACCCTCCCACCATTGGCAGGGGCAACGTTTTATTATGAAAGCGTGTTTTCTTTTCCTCGACTGATTAAGCAAAGCCACTCCACGTTTTTCTTTTGGGAAATGGCTCAAAAGAAAATGTCACATCTTGAAAAAAAAATCAAGAGTGTTTTCTTTTTTTGAACTACATGTCCTTTCCAGGATCAAGTGGCAACATTTTGAGACACCCAGAAATATTATGAAATAAGTAAGTCATCAGCAACGAAGCATAAACTTTTATGTTATATCCTAGGAACAAGTCTCAAAGGGATTAATTGGCCATGTAGACTAACGGCTTGACAGAACACCTATTCACATCTCATAACAACTTTGTATACGATTATATACGTCAATTTAATTATTCATTTACCTATTATCGAGTTTTCCACATAAGCATTAATTGGTACATCGGCCAAGCGGTTAGAGTGTTCGCCAATGGCCCGGGAGACCTGGGTTCAATCCCAGGTCGAGTCATACCAAAGACTCAAAAAATGGTACTTGATCCCTCCTTGCTTAACCCTCAGCATTATAAGGTACGGATCAAGGGTAAAGTGGAGCAATCCAGGGAAGGAGAAGCGCCCTCCCCTACACCTTGGTGTAGTAGCTATCGAAAAGGGAGCCTTTGGGTCACCCTCGACTTTGGTCGCCAACTTTACTTACTTTATTAATTGGTAGTCTTTCATTGGAGTCTGAATGACAGCAAGTCTCCTAAAATTTTAAGGATTTTTCTAAGTATTCTTGTCGATTTCAATAATCCTATGGTCCGGATAGTCACTAATTTTCCTCTGATTTTTAGTTCCTCCAGTTTTCTGCCGAGCCTTTGGGGACCGTTCCATGTCCACCAGTTATGTTCCATAACTTTTTCAGCTTTTTTAAAAGATTCGGGTATTTGTCTATCTTTTCGTTTCCTTTTTTTTTTTTTTACTATGTGGTCCCCCAGAACGGCAAAATCCACTAGATGGCAAATTATTTTTTCCTAGTTAATTAACACTATGTCCTTTTCGTGTGAACTCTTGGTAGTTTGTCGCTTGAAGTATCCATACAGTTGCTTTGTTTCCATTTCTGCTTTCCAGTTTTTGTTGTTTATCTGTTTGTTCTTTTGTTGCGATACCCGTTACTAGCAGCTGTAATTAGTCTTTCTTTACTTTTTTAAATGTATTCCTTAAGTCCTTGAATTAATGCATTTACGCAATCCTCAATACTGGCGAGTTCTTTTTCCGCCTCTTTTTTTGACATTTTTAGTCCAGATCATCTGGAGTCTAAATGACAGTAAATCTCCACAGGTCTCCGGGACTTTTCTGAGTATTCTGGCGGACTTCAACAACACTGTGGTATGGATGGTCTTGATTCTTCCTCTGATTTTCAGTGGTTCCAATCCCCTTTTTAAGTCTTTGGGATCATTCCAAGTGAACTCACTACAATTGGTATTACCGTCATCATCATGGTCTATGTTTTTTGTTTACTTTTCTGACAAAGTCAAAGTATTAGTGTATCTTTTCACTTTCTTTATTTTCACTCTGTGGTCTGCTGGAACAGCAACATTCACAGGAAGACAAATTCTCTTTTTTAATAATCGATGCCAGGTCTTGTCATCTGGCTGGGATTAGATGATCCATTTGTATTTAAAAATCTCAAAGTCATACCATGTCTTGTACTTCTTTGTGCTAGTTCACTGCACTCGCCCATCATATGAATAATTGTTTCATCTCTTTCTCCGTTGAACCCTCTTATTCTTCTAACAATGGGACAAATAGTACCACTGCTGTTCTTTTATTAGGATGATTTTGATATTAAATAACCCAGGAAGGTCGATATGCTATTAAACAAAGAAAGCGAGAAATCAATCATTCTCTGCATAATCTACAATTGCTACTCTATTATTATAATTTGCTCCTAGAGAGTTTTTTTTACATCAGTTCTAGCTGATGGTCTTACACTGGAGTTTGAGTGACAGCAAGTGTCGTCAAGTCTCCAGGACTCTTAAACAGCATAGAACCCAAAATTGACAACATTCTTAGGAAGAACCAAAATGACTTCCGAAGAAATAGATCCACGAACTCACAAATATTGACTATCCGTAGAATCCTTGAAGGCGTATGGGCAAAACTTGTCGACTTTACCTAGGCCTTTGATTCCATTCACAGTGGGAAGAGGGAACAAATTCTACTAGCATACGGCAGATCAAAAGAGACCATCGTAGCCATAATGATACTCTATAGAAACACTAAAGTGAAAGTACGTTCTCAGGATGGAGACACAGACTACTTCGACATTGAAGCGAGAGTACTGCAAGGGGACACACTAGCCCCATATCTCTTTATCCTCTGTCTAGACTACGTGCTTAGAACATCGGTTGATAAAATCAAAGAAAACGGTTTCGAGCTGACAAAGAAAAGAAGCAGGAGGTACCCCGCAAAAACAATTACCGACGCCGACTACGCCGATGACATAGCGATTCTGGCAAATGCACCCGCCCAAACCGAAACACTACTGCATTGTCTAGAAAGATCCGCCGCAGGCATTGGCCTCCATGTCAATGCACAAAAAACAGAGTACATGTGCTTTAATCAAACAGGCGACATTTCCACACAAGGCGGTAGCTCTCTGAAATTAGTTGACAAGTTCACTTACCGAGGGAGCAGTGTCTCATCAACCGAAAAAGACATCGACACGAGACTAGCAAAGACATGGACAGCTATCGATAGGCTATCGGTCATATGGAAGTCAGTCCTGACCGATAAAATTAAACGCAGTTTCTCCCAAGCAGCGGTCGTGTCGATACTACTATATGGATGCACTACATAGACACTGACTAAACGGATAGAGAAAAAGCTTGACGGCAACTACACAATTTTGAACAAGTCCTAGAGGCAGCACCCCACAAAGCAGCAGCTTTATGGCCACCAACCTGCCATCACGAAAACTTTCAAAGTTAGACGAACCAGACATGCAGGACATGGCCGGAGAAGCAGGGACGAGCTCATAAGTGATGTTCCCCTATGGACCCCTTCACATGGCCGAGCAAAAGCAGGGTGACCAACTCGAAACTACATACAGCAGCTCTGTGAGGATACGGAATGTAGCCCTGAGGACCTGCCAGAAGCGATGAACGATAGGGAGGAGTGGCTAGAGAGGGTCAGGGATATCTGTGCTGGTGGCACGACAAGATGATGATGACTTACTGTACAAAAAGCACTAATCACAATTGGTATTATCGTTACCCTCATGTTCCGTGTTTTTTTTTTCAATTCCCTAGCAAGGTACTTATCCTTCTTTTCACATTATTTCAATTTTATTCCGCGTTCAGCCGGGACAGCAAAGTCGACAATTTTGCAAAATCACTTTTTTTGTTGATTATTATTAGGTCTGATCGTCTGGCCGTCTGTCTTTTGGGATCAATCGAGATAGAATGTTGAATCATGAAATAAACGTGATTATTTTTTAAACTAACTTGTTTTTTGTCTGGTTTCTTTGTTTAATAGCATTTCAACCTTCGTGAAATATTTAATTACACAATAAGTGTAAATATAAACATACAATGAATGTGATTATCTAACCTCTTGGCATAAAATAACCCTCGATGGGTTCACATGCCATTAAAATCAATCAATCAATCTTCTGTCTTTTAGGATTAATCAATACAAAATGTCTAATTTTGAAATAAACGTGATCGTTTTTTAACCAAGTGAACTAACTACAAGACACGATGCCAGGTCTTGTCATCTTGTCATTCTTTGTTTGGTTTCTTTGTTTAATAGCATATCAACCTTCACGGGTTGTTCAATACTAAAGCCATCCTAGTAGAAGTGGTACAATTTAACCTATAACTTTCCCAAAGGTATTTGTAAAAAAATGAACGTTATAACACGATGTCACAGTCCAGCATTTTGGCCACTACGCCACGGACGCTCCTTACATCAATTTGTCAGTTGTTTCTTCTGCCATCGGGATCAAGAGACAACTTTTTGGGTCACCAGTAAATATTATACTGAGTATATTTCATTACCTACAATAGTATACGGGTCAACAAGCACGTTTCGTGGACTAAATCTAGTGAGTCTAGTCTAGTGAGTTCGGCTTTTATTGAGTGCTCCAAATTTTCAGACTAAACTAAGGTCCTGCTTTGGTGAATTAGATAGTTATGCTGTAGTGCCAGTAGTCGTCGCTTTTGGTTTTCGAGTTCAGATAGAAATTAAGAACCTTAAATAGTGATTTTCAAGTCGGACATTTCATCACTAGGTCGACAACTGACGCAACACAATTTTCTTATCTCCCACCTCGTGGCTTAGTTAGATCACGTGGCATAGAGGCTAACGTGTGGACTTCAACATCGTGCTAAGCGAGTTCAAACACCAGTTACGCTATTAAGTTCCCTTTCGGACTTTAGAAAGGTGTGAAACCTCTTATCCCTTCCAGCTATAAGTTAGATAGTACCACGAATGTTCTTTTACAAAGATGGAGTAGGCATTGAATAATCCTCAAAGGCTGGTATGCCATTAAACAAAGAATCCACAACCGAAATTATTTACGCTCAAATTGAAAGTCTACCTTAAGTGTTTTGAGAGAATATCGATCGATTTATTAATGGTTAAATCCTCTGTTTTTGCTGTAACAGATGTTGTTATGAAAACTACTTATCTAATAAGGACGAGACAAAAATGATAAGTATAAACTCGTGCATCACATGTTTTCAGTTGGTTATATGAGATTAAACCAGATATTAATGACACTATCTATCTATCTATCTATTTGAGTGTTTTAATTTCTATCTATCTATCTATCTATCTATCTATCTATCTATCTATCTTATTCTGTTCATGTTTATCTACCAATCTGATCTTTTATAATCTTATAAATACGAGAAGTATAGTTGTTTGGTTTCGTTTGTTTATTTGTATCAACTACTTATGGGCAATTTAGTGCCCAAATTAGATTTATTTTGAAATGTTTGATTGTAATCATTACTATACTTTCAATGTTTCTCTGAATTTTTCAAAACATCGCATTTTCTCTATAATCATTGGCTTACACAATTATGTGATATCAAGTATTCCCATTCAATACAAATAATTTGAATGCAGTTCTATGGTTTCAAGTATTCCTATCTAATATTAATCATATATGTACAATTATATGGTTTAAAATCTCCAATCCTATTTAATAATGATCATTTGTTTTCCCGCAGTTATATAGTTCTAAGTATTCCTATCTAACGCCAATAATTTGGAAGCAATTATATGGCTTCAAGTAGTTCAAGTAATTATATTGCTTCAAGTAGCTAATGATAATCTTTTGTAAACAACTGCAACTTCAAGTAACTATTCTTTATACAAATTAACTGTATATAGTTACATGGTCTCAAGTATTCTTCTTATTAATAATTGTATTCGATAATAATTCTTTGTTTGCACACAGTGGGAAACTTACTCTATCGAAAAGTATTATTGTGCTTCATCTATCTCTCGTAGTTTCTGTGGAGATAAATAAGAAGCTTTACTTTTTGGGCATTCCTCATATATATCTTATCATTATAAAGTCATTATGAATATATCAATTGTCAATAGTATTGTTTACCTTTCGAACAGAATAATACGAATAATCTTTTTGCTGCATATATAATTTCCATAACTTTATGAAATTTTCATATACATTACCAGTTGAGCCCAGACGGAAAATTACACCCTCTCAATTCGACTGATCTGGGCCAATCAAAGTTTACATCTAGTTTCTAAACCTCTGGAACCCCTCAGTCACATGACTGAAATTATCCAATCATTGTCAAGTTCTTAAATGATCTCGGGGTCATCACCTGTCTATCTAAAATTAGTTAAAACCTTTTCAAGTAATTCCAGACGATTATTTAAACAATCTGACTCAACCGTTTTTAGTTTCTTTGTTTAATGGCACATCAAACTGCATGGGTTATTTAATGTTAAAGCCCTCCTGGTTGAAGAACAGTTGTAATATTATTTAACCTATAGCTGGGTGGATAACCTTTCCCAAGGGCAATTGTCCGAAAGTGAAAATAATAGAATTTGACTGTAGTCTTGGGTTGAATTTATAACTATCATTTTTTCCAGAAGTTATGACACTATTGCATAAATTATTATCATTGTTTTTTTGCGTTTATATTAATCTTCTCTAAGAATTGAAATTTCTTTTGAGGAAAATTTAAGTTTTCATAAGTCTCAGTAAATTGTTTCTTTGATATTTCTCTGAAAACCTACACTGAGCAATATCACATATGAAAATCGTTTCTCATTTAAAAAGACAAGAAGCAGACGAAAGCCTGCAGAAACAATGGCAGACGCAGACAATGCAGATAACTTAGCGCTTCTCGTAAATACAACTGCCCAAACCGAATCCTGGCTGTATAACCTGGAACAAGCAGCAGCAGCAGGCATTAGTCTGTGCGTGAATGCAAAGAAAAAAGAGTTAATATGTGTTGAATTAGAAGTAACCACCTCAGGTATGGTTTCTTTGTTTAATGGCATATCAACCTTTGTAGGTTATTTAATGCCAAAGCTATTCTCCTAGAAGAACAGTAGTGGTACTATTTAACCCATAGCTGGGAGGATAAGAGGGTTCATACCTTTCCCAAGGGTATTTGCCCGAAAGTGAATGTAATAGCGCGACTGAAGTACGAACTCGCTGGCTACGATTCCGCAGTCCATCGCTTTAACCATTACACCACGAGGACACCCCCACCTCCACTTTAAATGGTAAGTCTCTTAAGTAAGTAGACTAAATCACATAGCTCGGTAGGAATATCTTATCTACTGAAATCACTGTCAACATACATATAGCGAAGGCGTGGACTGCTATTGACAGTTTATTGATCATATGAAAATCTGATCTCTGATAAAATGAAGCTGTTTTCAAGTTGTTTAAATGTTTTGTCTGTGTGTATGTGTGTTAAGTATGTTGAGTGTATGTGTGGTTTATGGATGAAAGTGCTTGTGGTGTGTGTATTGAGTTATGCAGTCAGCAAATCATTACACCACGCGAAGCGTGATATTTGTGTGTATATATTTACCAAACCCTCCACACGAGCAGGATGTGATACAGTCATTTTTAAGCGGAGTTTATCAGGTGTGAATTCAAAATTTTCCTTTTCCGAGACTGGTTGTCATACCAAAATTATCCTACTATTTACCCATAGCTGGAAAGAGAATTGTAACATTCATACCTTTCCCAAGGATATTTGTGTTATGTGAAATGTAATCAGTCTCGTGTAGGATTTGAATTCGTGTCACCGTGTTAATTTCCAACGACGGTAATCATTACACTTCTAATCTTCTAATATATATATATATATATATATATATATGTGTGTGTGTGTGTGTGTGTGTGTATTTGCCGTATATATGTATATCTTATATATGTCCTGTAAATGTGTGCATGTTCAGTCTACGTGTGCGTGTGTACATGTGTGCATTTGTCTTTGCAAGCAAAGAGGAGAATAGACTTAATTGTCTCGCCACTTCCGCAGTGCAACAAACAGGCAATCAAATATTCTCCTTATCAGTTTTTTTTTCGTTGCCAGAGTTTAAAAAGAAAAAAAAAGGAGTTGATTTTTATGACGTCAAATATGTTAATAGTCGTTGTGTGTTGAAAGGTAATTCACCTTTTCTACAACGACTATGAAAAAAAGAAGAAAAAGAGAGATGATTTTCAAACACACACAGAGTTCTTATGTACATACACATACAAGTGCGTGCCTCAGACACAAAGATGCCTGAAAATGTCTATGTACTGGCATCAAACACATAAAGATCACTACTATGCCTTATAACAACAACCGTAGTCATGCAAAGTTTACAGAGAAAGAAAGCTGTGAAGAGCTGTGACCATCCACGTCTTCAGAGGTATGGTACAAAATCAGTATCAAAACTTATGAAGATGATATGTACATAAATGCTGGCCACTGTCAATGTAGTGAAAATGTTATGGGATTGAAGGGCCAGAAATTAATAACAGAAAGACATGTAAGGTTTATTGTAGTATATATTTACGGAAATTCAGACGGTAACGATTACCGGTAACTGACTTGACTCACTTGATTCGTTTATCGAGTCAGTCACTATGTATAGTGTCAGGGAGGGTCCATGCAGTGATGTCATGGAGTATAACACCATAACAGATATTAATTTCCAACTCTACCGTTGAAAACTCCGGCAGTCGAAGATTTTTAGGATACACTGATAGTTCTCACTCCAGTGGGGCATGTCTCTTCTCCCACCCCCAAAAGGTGTGGCATGATTTAAATTCAAAATAGTAAAACACAGACTTTTCATCAATTAGGTTATCTAGTTTTAAAAAATCAGAATTTCCTATTGGTATCAATTAAAAGTTAAAGTGATTTAAACTTTACTTGAAATATTTCCAATGCTATTGTATATTTTGGTGAAATAAAAATGTTTTTGACTTTGAAGACACCATCGGAATTGGTGGTCTTATTGGCTGCATTTTATTAAGGATCAAAATGTAGCATGCATTTTCTTATGTCTATGTAATATATTATTAACTTTCGATTAGAGTGTCATATACCTGAGAGAGAGGTAAGAAGACGTGATGAGAGGAAAGTCGTAAAAATTCTGGTTTAGATATCGTATAATTATCTGTCAACGAGAGCCTTGAAATTTGATGGTTGATATATGTTGTATGAAAAGTACTCGATACCCATCACCCCTTTGTAATAATGAAATAGTCGTAACACATGACTATCGTTCGGTATATAACCAAGAGTATTACGTTATCAAAGTTGAATAAAGCTTACCAATAGGGCACCTTTGGTGGTGTAATGGTTAGCAACCTTGACTGGCAAAACTACACGAGTGAGTACGAGTCTCATTGGGTGCCCCATTCATTCGGCCTTGTGCCACATCGAAGCAAAGAGCTTCGTAAATTACAATAAAGCTTACCAATAAGTTTATTCTCGTGTCAGTTTTTTATTACAGTATAATTAAGGTGGGCAAATTCACTCATTCATTGTGAAAAGGCACATGTCTTAGGGTATCACAATTGCCTGGTGGATCTTCCTGTGGCGCAACTTTGTGTTAATTATTGAAGCCCTATACATTTTCCTCACGAAATTTGTTACTATAAGTAAACTAATTTAATTTTAATTTATCAACAACAGATTTATTAACTTATAATTACTTATAGCTATAAGTACATTTTATCATTTATTTATGTCTACTTGGGTATCTACGCTTTTTACTTCCTTCCCACATCAACTTATAAAAGTGACAAAAAGAAACAAAACAAACTCTTTGCGCAGAACATATAAGTAAGTAGTAAGTTGGCGACCGTAGGTGAGGGCAACCAGAATGCTCCCTTTTCAATAGCTACAACACCGAGTTGTAAGGGAGGGCGCTACTCCTTTCCCTGGATTGCTCCACTTTACCCTTGATACGTACCTTATATTGCTGAGTTAAGCAAGGAGGTATCAAGTACCATTTTTAAAGTTTTTGGTATGACGCGACCTGGGATTGAACCCGGGTCTCCCAGACCATTGGCGAACACTCTAGTAATGTATCATCTTTATACAAATTAAATTCTATTACATATTTCATCCTAGAGTTCCCAAAAATGCCCTATGAAATTCTTTTTCTTACCATTTCTTTCTGGAATCATCAAATTTAATATATATATTTTTTACTGTATTGTTTTTTATCTAATTCGGCACTTTTCGTCAAAATATATTACTCTATAAACAAGCAGCCCAGTCGTCTCGGACAGCAGGATAACCTGACTGCATCCCCACTGAGAGTTAATCTCCCACCCGACAACGAATGCTCTGAATATATCACTAAGCAATCTGACGGTGGGGCGCCAGCTCAGGAGCTTTTTATGAATGTGGAGTCTCCCTTTATTGTCATTTACATTCAGATCTATTCTGACACGGAGAGATTGTTTCTATTTGATCCACAGAATTTCATTTATGGATCAAATAGAACGATTTAATCATTTACTAATTTCGAAACCATTTAATTTTGTGTCAACAAATGATAATTGTTAAATTGAACAGTTAGTATTATATAGCAATACTTGAAACTATTTCACCTTGTGTCAACAAATGATAATTGTTGAATCGAACAGTTAGTATTATACAGCAATGCTTGAAACTATTTAACCTTGTGTCAACAAATGATAATTGTTGAATCGAACAGTTAGTATTATATAGCAATGCTTGAAACTATTTAACAATGTAAATGAGTTGTTGAATAGAATTATTAGTGTAAGATTGGTATATTTGAAACCATTTAGTGTCATATTATAAAAAATGGAGAATATTTAAGAGAGAGAGAGAGAGAGAGAGAGAGAGAGAGAGAGAGAGAGAGAGAGAGAGAGAGAGAGAGAGATTACCTACCTAATTCCAACGTTGTAGTCACTTGAAGCATAATAAAAAAAGATTTACCACTGCTGGAAAAGATTTGCAGATCTGAACTTTGCCTGAATGTGAAGCTTTAGAAATTCAAAAGTCTGAGACAAATTCAGCAAGCGAAATGCATTACTACATTGATAACTGATATTGATCAATAACTGTGAAGGATTTGTGAGTGAACAGTTTATTTTCCCTGTATAAAAGAATATAATTCATCAGACGAAGCATTACGTAAATAGCATAAAAAAAGATGGCATTGTGCATGCACAGGGGTTATATGTCACTTCCGCCCGATTAAGCATTTTATAGTATGATATAAAGGGCAATAAGTAAAAAATGAGGAGAGGGAGTAAATCCCGCCAAACTCTTGCATGTACATAGGAAGCTAAATGTCACTGGTCATTTGCCGGAAATGAAAGCATTTTCTCCATACCGGAAGTATTTTATGTCTATAAAAAGGATCTGTTATGCGTAGAAAATATAAAAACAGAAAAAATTATGCAATAGACAAGATATGGAGTTGCATTTATATTGTCCAAGGTTCTGATGATAAGGTGCATTATGGCAGAAGTCAAAAATGCAATTATTGAGAAATTACCGAAGCCCGTTAGTTTTGGATTTCGACAAGTTCTTTCACTTTCACAGAACAATGTCATTATAGTTTATGACTAACATTTCATAAGATTTATGATAATAATAATGATATTATTATCATTTTTTAAAATTATTATTATTATTTATGTTATATAACAACCTCACCCCTTAAAAAATAGCGTCTGTCTTTATTAGCTTTTTCAATAATTCCATGTTAACGTGCCTACAAATAAAATTCACAAATGTTTACAATATCACATTAGCAAAATTGATTGAAGCGTCAGCTTTTGGAAATGGTTTGATTTGGTTTCTTTGTTTAATAGTGTATCAACCTTCGAGGATTGTTTAATGCCAAAGTCATCTTTGAAGAAGCTATTTAACCCATAGCTGGTGGTGGTGGTGGTGGATTTTGTCATTCTCGAAGGCATTAGTCTGAAAGTGAATGTAATTGCGCGACCAGAATTCGAACTCACTTACTACGATGTCGCAATCCAGCACTTTAGCCACTATATCACATTGTTTCATCCGAAAAAGGCTGAACTACACCGAGGAGTATGGGTTTTTACTGCATTTCACTGAAGACAGAGCTTGAATATGGTTTTCCAGCGGAACTAAATATCATCCTCACAACATCTAGAAAGAGATTTCATTTGGTGGTGGTTCAGTTACGATTTGGGCAGGTCTCATTTCATTAGTGATACTATTTACCGACCCCTCCGCTCGGGCAGGATATGACACAAGGTCAATTTTTCAGCGGAGTTTAACAGGTTTGAATTCAGAGTTTTCATTCTCCTAGACTAGTTGCCTAACCAAGGCTGAAGAACCTAGTCTGTCCTACTATTTACCCATAGCTGGAGGGAGAATAATTGGATTCATACCTTCCCCAAGGGTATTAGTGCTATGTGAAATGCAATGAGTCTCGTCCAGGATTTGAACACGAGTCGCCGTGTCCATTTCCTACGACGATAACGACTACACCACGGGCACCATCCTATTTCATTAGTGATAAGTCTTTTTCTATTCACTGAAGAATAAATCACAAAGAGGAAAGATAAGAGTCAAGAGCATAAAAAATCTCCAGAGCTCTGCTCACGTATTACTTCTATCATTAAACTCCTTATTATATGTTAGAAAATCTTGTTGCTTGTAAAAGAAAAGAAAACCGTAACGATTAAACACCATCAAAAAATGTTTCACCTTATTAGTGGGGATTAGAATCCGTGTACTACATCTTTTTCAAAGAGGTAAGGTCCTCCAAAAGAGCGTTTCCAGGTTATAACACAAAACTTCATCCAGTGGTGAGACTCCTGTTCCAAAGATCTGCTGGGTATGGAGTCGCACTTTCATTACCAGTACTTTCAGAACCACTCTGACCAGGCGTGGTAGTACCTGTTAGAGTTCCATAAGCGACATTAATATTTGTCGACTTTACCAAGGCTTTCGACTCCATTCACAGAGGAAAGATGGAACAAATCCTACTAGCGTACGGCATACCTAAAGAAACCGTAGCGGCAATAACGATTCTCTATAGAAACACTAAAGTAAAAGTACGATCACCGGATGGAGACACGGAATACTTTGACATTGTAGCAGGAGTACTACAAGGGGACACGCTGGCCCCGTACGTCTTTATCATTTGTCTAGACTACGTACTTAGAACGTCGATTGACAAAATCAAAGAGAATGGCTTCGAACTGACGAAGAAAAGAAGCAGAAGATACCCCGCAACAACAATTACCGACGCCGACTACGCCGATGACATAGCGATACTGGCAAATACACCTGACCAAGCCGAAACACTACTGCATAGTTTGGAACGAGCAGCAGCAAGCATAGGCCTCTATGTTAATGCACACAAAACGGAATATATGTGCTATAACCAAACGGGGGACATCTCCACTCTAGAAGGAACCCCACTTAAACTAGTAGACAAATTCACGTACCTAGGAAGCAGCGTCGAATCAACCGAAAAGGACATCGAAACGAGGCTAACGAAAGCATGGACAGCTATCAATAGGCTATCGATTATATGGAAATCAGACCTAACCGATAAAATGAAACGCAGTTTCTTCCAGGCAGCGGTCAAATCGATACTGCTATATGGATGCACTACATGGACGCTAACAAAACGACTGGAAAAGAAACTAGATGGCAATTACACAAGAATGCTGCGTGCAATCCTGAACAAGTCCTGGCAGCAACACCCCACAAGACACCAACTGTACGGCCACCTGCCCCCTATCACGAAAACTATTCAAGTTAGACGAACCAGACATGCAGGACACTGCTGGAGAAGCAGAGATGAACTCATAAGAGATGTACTCTTATGGATCCCCACACATGGCCGCGCAAAAGCAGGGCGACCAGCTCGAACATACATTCAGCAGCTATGTGAGGATACAGGATGTTGTCCTGAAGACCTACCTAGGGCGATGAACGATAGGGAGGAGTGGCGAGAGAGGGTCAGGGATATCCGTGCTACCAGCACGATATGATGATGATGATGATGATTTGTATTAGATCGGAATACTTTATACCATATAACTGTGTGTAAACATTTTTTACTAAAAGTTGTTACTCGATGCTATAATTGTTTACCAAGGATTATTGTTTTCTTGAAACCATATAATTGTGTAAAAACAAGTGATTATTAAATAGAAATAGTTCCTCAAAACCATATAATTCTGTATCAATTATTAATATTTAATAGGAATACCTGAAACCATAAACTGTGAGCAAACAAATGATTACAGACAAATAAAAAATGCTATTAAAAACAAAGGCAATAGATTATTAGTGTAATATAATCATCATTATGATCATCATGTTGCGCCAACAGCACGGATATCTCTGACTCTTTCTACCCATCCTTCTCTATCGTCCATTGCTTCCGGCGGGTCTTCAGGGATACTTCCCGTATCGGCACAGAGCTGTTGTATGTAGGTACTTGCTGGTCGTCCTGTCTTTGCTCGTCCATGTGAAGGGATCCACATGAGTACGTCACTTATGAGTTTGTCCTTACTTCTCCAGCAGTGTCCTGCATGACTGGTTCGTCTAACTTTGATAGTTTTTGCGATGGGTGGTAAGTGGCCGTACAGCTGCTGCTTTGTGGGGTGTTGCCTCCGTGACTTGTTTGATATTGCTCGCAGCATTCTCGCGTAATTAGATATTTACAAATGAATCAATCCTCGGCATTAGATAGTCCATATGGAATTGATATGCCTTAGAATAAATAAACCAATCTATCAAAAAATCTAAGAAAGTTTTAATCAAATAAGAGAACCATGAGTCAAATGAGATGACCGGTGGTAATAAACAAAGGAAAATACTGCTATAGCACAATGACCAACGTGCTAGCCTGCTACGTCGTAGTTAACCGCAAAGTGTTATTAAAGAGATCATCTGTGTATATTTTCAGAGATATAGTGATAATGGGCAAACTCGATATTATAATAATGCTAGGAGTACTCAATAACCAAAGGTGCTAGAAGCAAGTCCTTGAAAAAGTCACTATACATTTTGTTATCCCTTACTTGTATTATATTCTATCTTCATAAATGAGAATGAGCGACCCTATTGAATAAGTGCAGTTGAGATATATCGGCAGCTTAATTCAAAAAATGAAAATTTCCCATTTATATCAATTATTATCATTGCCATTGCTCCCAAGTCCACTCTGGCCCGGAGTGGTAGCACCTGATAGAATTCTATCTAGGTGTCAAATAGAACTAAACTGTGAACTTATGCTAAACTGAATTGTTTGCAATAGAACTGTTTATATGTATACAAATGTAATAATAACAATAATATACAATAAATAAACTACAATGGTTGATATGCCATAAAACTGAAACAAACAGACAAACAAACAAGTAATTATTGATTTATTAATTCATTATTTATTTATTATCATTTATTGCTGTAAGTATATTTATTAATGTTTTCTATGTCTCCTTTTAACGCTATTGAACCTTTTCCGTGGCTTGCAAGAAGCTTTGATCGAAATCCTATATAGAAAATGTGAAAATTTTTGGACTGTAATGTGAGAGCTGGCTTTCTCATTATCATCATGTCGCACTGCTAGCACGGATCTCCCTGACCCTCACTCGCCACCCGTCTCTATCGTCCACCGCTCGAGAGAGGTCTTCCAGGCTATATCCTGTATCGGCACAGAGCTGTTGTATATAGGTTCTAGCTGGTCGTCCTACCTTTGCTCGTCCATGTGCAGGGGTCCATAGGAGTACATCGCTTATGAGTTCGTCCTTACTTCTCCAGCAGTGTCCCGCGTGTCTGGTTTTGTCTAACTTGGATAGTTTTCGTGATGGGTGGCAAGTGGCCGTACAACTGCTGTTTTGTGGGGTGTACAGTTCGCAGCATTCTTGTATAATTGCCGTCAAGCTTTTTCTCCATACGTCTAGTTAGCGTCCATGTGGTGCATCCATATAGCAGTATCGACACTTTCTAAAACTGTTTAAATACTTGTAGGATTGCACAGACACACGTATTCCCGAGATGTAAATCAGAAGATTGATACACAGCATGAGTAGACATTTGAAAAGTGTCATTCGTGCGTATAATGACATCTCTACGGGAGCGTTTTCTTTTTTGCTTATTCCAATTTCGTAAGTGTTTCTGTTTACAAGGCAAATCTAAAACCTTGAAAGTTTGACAATTAGCGCTCACTCGGCCATTAAAATCTAGTGATGAACTAGAATTTAGAAGCGCGTGAGATTGGACTGAGTTTTGGACAGTTAGAAGTCCAGATCTTTACTGTCCTTAATATATGTGAGATATCTAGAATTGTAAAATGCTACTCCAGGTTCCCTCTATTAAAACACGTGCATAAGATGCATGAGTAAGACGTACACCCACACCTACACGCTCAATTGTAAATCAGAAGATTAATAAATATTATCAGGGAAAAGTCTTATTCTTGCGTATGATGGCTAAGCTAAATATTGACATCACTGTAAGAGTGTTTCTTGATCGTTATAATCATGGGCAGTATGCTGTTAAGGGTGAAGAAGCATTCTTATTTCTGAGAATATTTTATCGCAAATTGGCTTCCTTATAACTTTGTCGTGAATATACACATTTTTCCGCACGATACCATTTTTTTCATTGACGTGTACTCACAATTCTTTCCAGATGCTTTATTAGTCAAGGTGAAAAAAAATGTCAATATCATTATGGGAATCAAGTTAATTTTGAATTTAACAGAAAAAAAACAACTATGGCACTTAACTTTTGAGCACACACACACACACACACACACACACACACACACACACACACACACACACATATATATAGATAGATGTTCATAAGCGGATCAAGATGATCTCATGGAATGTTACCAAATGAGATTTATTTTTTAGATAGTCTCCCTTGCGGTCAAATATTTTTCCCGTCGAAGTTGCAGAGCTTGGATTCATGGCAGATATGACGTAATCATGTGAACTTTTCAGCTAATGAACTTTTCAGCCCACCTATATATATATATATATATATATATATATATATATATAAATGAAAGATGAGTTTATGGATCTCAAACTGATGAGAATCTAAAAGAAGGACAGAAAAAAAGAGAAAGAATTATCAAAGTAAGTTGTACTACTTTAAGTGAATCTTTAAATACTTTATCGAAAAATGCAGTTTCACAATGAACTTGAAAAAATGGCTGCATTAAGAATTTAATAGTAAAAGCAACATTATATATATATATATATATATATATATATATATATATATATATATATATATATATATAAACGATTAAAATACAACTTTCTTAGATTTATTATATATTATAGATTTATTATATAACTAGTAATTTGATGTGTTTTTTAACACAAAAATCAATCTTCAGTCAGAACTTTTGAGAAGTAAAGATTTTACATTTTAAAATTCTCTTTCGATTTCAAAGAAAATATAAGCAAACAGGCTCATTGGACTAATGGGTAGAGTGTTCGCCAATGGCCCGGGAGACCAGGGTTCAATCCCAGGTCGAGTCATACCAGAGACTCTAAAAATGGCACTTGATATCTCCTTGTTTAATACTCAGTATTTTAAGGTACGTATGAAGAGTAAAGTGGAGCAATCCAAGGAAAAGAGTAGTACTCTTCCTTACGCCTCGGTGTAGTAGCTATTGAAAAGCGAACCTTCGGGTCACCCTCGATTACGGTCACCAACTTTACTTATTAGTTATGGTATGAACCAAGAAATGTGAGGTTTGAATTATTTTTAGTTTTTATACTGCTCTGCTTGCAGACATACGAGCACTTTCATATATCCAAAGATTTTTAATGATTGTCTTTTCTCATGTCTTTTTTAAAAATCTATATCTGTATCTATACATACCTATCTCTATCTCTCTCTCTCTCTCTCTCTCTATATATATATATATATATATATAAACTGTCATGGGTAAATTGTCGAAATTTGGAAACAGCATGCTGTGCTGTGTGGCATTCACAACAGAAGATCCTATAGGGAGCTTTCACAGTGTTTGGGTGTCAAACTAACGACAGTGCAGAGGATTAAAAAAGAATTGAATGAGTCCAATAGTGATTCTGAAGGAATGACAGCTCGAAAGCCTCCTTCTGAAGATTCTGATAAGAAAAGAATTCCCGAATTTCTTAGTGAGATCTAAGCCATGATTGACAACAATCCTTGAAAATCAATCAGATCCCTAGCAAAGGGCATGAAAGTTTATTGTCTGGCAGATAGTGCATGAAGACTTTCGACATTTCTCATACAAGATGAGAAAGGGTCAATCTTTATCAAAGGCCGACCACGCTACAAAGCGTTTGAACAAACTCATGGATTCCTTCCAAACGATCAAGCTTTGACTTTTCTCAGATGAGAAAATTTCTGTAAGGATCAGATAGTGAACTCAAATAACAACTGTTGGCTTGTTCTGTCTCCGCAGATATGAATAAAAATCAAAAACATAATTGTATTTTGAGTGGTCATTAGTGATAGTGACGTTATACTTCCATGCATCTTTCTTTATGGCCTCAAACTCAACAAGAATGCTGACATCAAGAGTCTGGAAAAGGTAGTGCTGACCTGGATCGAGACGGTGATTGCAGGAAGATCCTTTGTCGGGCAACAGGACTCTTCGGCATGCCAAATTAGCAGAAGAACCCAGTTTTGGCTGTCAGGAAATTTCTGCAACCATATCACCCCTAACATCTAGCCGCCTAATTACCCGGATTGCAAAGCCCCTTGATCATTATGTGTGGGTCACGGTTGAGGAAAAGACTCACAAAACTCCGTTCAACAGCAAAGATTAACTGAAGGAAAGGACAAAGATAGTATTTTCAAATTAAACAAGGAAACCATCTGATAGGCTTGCAGGAGATTCCGAAGTCGTCTGGAAGCTGAGGCAATGGTAATTTCTTTGGATAAATTTAGTCTATAGTATTTCAAGATATTCTAATGTGATTTTGGCATATATATCTCATAAACTAAAATGTCAGAGTTATTTTCATTTTTACGAAATGTAGAGAACAATTCACCCATTGCATCCTGTACACCTGCCAGTAAGTACTGTAAACATCGATGCATTAGTCTTGTATGATATTTGGAGAAAATTATCGAAGATATTACCGGATCTATTTACATCGAATGAGATTATCAATTTCTTCTTTAAAATAAACAGAGATAAAATAGTTATAATCTAAATAAGAAAATTATAAGCTCTTAAGCCGCATTAGATTTCACCTGACAATTAAAACATGAGAACTCATCATTGCTTTGAAATGTTTTAGCTTGCAGGACATGCAATCAGAAACGTTGAACCTCTTCAAAAAGAGGAGATATTAATCAGAGATAAATAAACAGCATAACGCTACATTGATGAAGGTGAGATCCACCTCATCTAAAAAATGGGTGTTCCTAGGAGTGTGGAGTACCCCTTCAATGCCATTACTCCCAGGTTCACTCTGCCTTTGAGTGGTAGTAAAATAATCATTACGCTACATTCATAAAGTCAAGCTAAAACTTTCTGAGTCAAGTCTGCGATGAGAAATTATTGACATAAACACCCGTATACTTAGCTAAATGTCTCTCCCTGTCTGCAGGGTTTAGAATACACTGACTGTATCCGCCGCAGAGGAGTAAGAGAATGTCATGGATGTGATACTAAACTGCATCTGATGGCGAGGCTCCAGTTCTGGAAATCTAGGGAGTGTGGAGTATTTCATTGACATTACTCCAAGGTTCACGCTGCTCCGGACTGGTAGTACTACAACCGTTACACTTAGCAGGCCCCCAAAATGTTTTGGATTTTTGGAATGTATGGGCAGAGATCTTTCGGAAGAATTAAACAAAGAATATGAACCCTGAAATAGCCCCAAGATATTGTCTAGCACTTAGACTACAAAAGGCAACTATAAAAAGTGGAGTTATGGTCAGCAAACCCGATAAGCAAACTTTCACGAGTGAGTTCGAGTTTCATTAGATGCCCCATTCATACGGCCTCTTGCCATATCAAGCAAAAAGCTTAGTAAATTACTTAAGCGCCTCGTTAGGTGTAATGGTTAGAAAACTAGACTAGTAAAGTTTCACGTGTGAGTTCGAGTTTCATTTAGTGTATCATTCATACGGCCTTGTACCACAGCTAAGCAAAAAAGCTTACAAAATTTCTAAAGTTTATATGATCGTTAGTAGTAGAAGCTGATGTTGTTATTGTTTATGGGACCTTCTTTGCATGATTACTCAAACATGTAAAAACAAACTTAATCATCTCATAACTTCATAACAATGAACCGATGATTTATTGGGTGACAATTGTAGTGGCGTAGTAGTTGTAGCCAACAAGTCGTAGAAAATAGATCTAATAGCATATCAACCCTTGATGGCTATTCAATGCTTCCTGTTATATATATATATATATATATATATATATATAAGTGCGTGTGTGTGCGTGTGTGTGTGTGTGTGCGTGTGTGTGTGTGTGAGTAGAAGGAGAGATTCATTGAGAAACAAAGTCGACACTATAGCGTTTCGGTTCTACTGAACCATCATCAGGTATATGAGGGGTTATATTAATGATGTTAAGTTAACGATGGATGTGTAAAAAGTGTAAATATATATATATATATATATATATATATATATATATATATATATATATATATATATATAAGTGCGTGTGTGTATGTGTGCGTGTGTGTGTGTGTGTGTGAGTAGAAGGAGAGATTCATTGAGAAACAAAGTCGACACTATAGCGTTTCGGTTCTACTGAACCATCATCAGGTATATGAGGGGTTATATTAATGATGTTAAGTTAACGATGGATGTGTAAAAAGTGTAAATATATATATATATATATATATATATATATATATATATATATATATATATATATAAGTGCGTGTGTGTATGTGTGCGTGTGTGTGTGTGTGTGAGAGTAGAAGGAGAGATTCATTGAGAAACAAAGTCGACACTATAGCGTTTCGGTTCTACTGAACCATCATCAGGTATATGAGGGGTTATATTAATGATGTTAAGTTAACGATGGATGTGTAAAAAGTGTAAATATATATATATATATATATATAAGTGCGTGTGTGTGTGTGTGTGCGTGTGTGTGTGTGTGAGTAGAAGGAGAGATTCATTGAGAAACAAAGTCGACACTATAGCGTTTCGGTTCTACTGAACCATCATCAGGTATATGAGGGGTTATATTAATGATGTTAAGTTAACGATGGATGTGTAAAAAGTGTAAATATATATATATATATATATATAAGTGCGTGTGTGTGTGTGTGTGCGTGTGTGTGTGTGTGAGTAGAAGGAGAGATTCATTGAGAAACAAAGTCGACACTATAGCGTTTCGGTTCTACTGAACCATCATCAGGTATATGAGGGGTTATATTAATGATGTTAAGTTAACGATGGATGTGTAAAAAGTGTAAATATATATATATATATATATATATATATATATATATATATATATAAGTGCGTGTGTGTATGTGTGTGCGTGTGTGTGTGTGTGAGTAGAAGGAGAGATTCATTGAGAAACAAAGTCGACACTATAGCGTTTCGGTTCTACTGAACCATCATCAGGTATATGAGGGGTTATATTAATGATGTTAAGTTAACGATGGTTGTGTAAAAAGTGTAAATATATATATATATATATATATATATATATATATATATATATATATATATATAAGTGCGTGTGTGTATGTGTGTGCGTGTGTGTGTGTGTGAGTAGAAGGAGAGATTCATTGGGAAACAAAGTCGACACTATAGCGTTTCGGTTCTACTGAACCATCATCAGGTATATGAGGGGTTATATTAATGATGTTAAGTTAACGATGGATGTGTAAAAAGTGTAAATATATATATATATATATATATAAGTGCGTGTGTGTGTGTGTGTGCGTGTGTGTGTGTGTGAGTAGAAGGAGAGATTCATTGAGAAACAAAGTCGACACTATAGCGTTTCGGTTCTACTGAACCATCATCAGGTATATGAGGGGTTATATTAATGATGTTAAGTTAACGATGGATGTGTAAAAAATGTAAATATATATATATATATATATATATATATATATATATATATATATATATATATATATATAAGTGCGTGTGTGTGTGTGTGTGCGTGTGTGTGTGTGTGAGTAGAAGGAGAGATTCATTGAGAAACAAAGTCGACACTATAGCGTTTCAGTTCTACTGAACCATCATCAGGTATATGAGGGGTTATATTAATGATGTTAAGTTAACGATGGATGTGTAAAAAGTGTAAATATATATATATATATATATATAAGTGCGTGTGTGTGTGTGTGTGCGTGTGTGTGTGTGTAAGTAGAAGGAGAGATTCATTGAGAAACAAAGTCGACACTATAGCGTTTCGGTTCTACTGAACCATCATCAGGTATATGAGGGGTTATATTAATGATGTTAAGTTAACGATGGATGTGTAAAACGTTTAAATATATATATATATATATATATATATATATATATATATATATATATATATATATATATATATATAAGTGCGTGTGTGTATGTGTGCGTGTGTGTGTGTGTGTGTGAGTAGAAGGAGAGATTCATTGAGAAACAAAGTCGACACTATAGCGTTTCGGTTCTACTGAACCATCATCAGGTATATGAGGGGTTATATTAATGATGTTAAGTTAACGATGGATGTGTAAAAAGTGTAAATATATATATATATATATATATATATATATATATATATATATATATATATATATATAAGTGCGTGTGTGTATGTGTGTGCGTGTGTGTGTGTGTGAGTAGAAGGAGAGATTCATTGAGAAACAAAGTCGACACTATAGCGTTTCGGTTCTACTGAACCATCATCAGGTATATGAGGGGTTATATTAATGATGTTAAGTTAACGATGGATGTGTAAAAAGTGTAAATATATATATATATATATATATATATATATATATATATATAAGTGCGTGTGTGTATGTGTGTGCGTGTGTGTGTGTGTGAGTAGAAGGAGAGATTCATTGAGAAACAAAGTCGACACTATAGCGTTTCGGTTCTACTGAACCATCATCAGGTATATGAGGGGTTATATTAATGATGTTAAGTTAACGATGGATGTGTAAAAAGTGTAAATATATATATATATATATATATATAAGTGCGTGTGTGTGTGTGTGTGCGTGTGTGTGTGTGTGAGTAGAAGGAGAGATTCATTGAGAAACAAAGTCGACACTATAGCGTTTCGGTTCTACTGAACCATCATCAGGTATATGAGGGGTTATATTAATGATGTTAAGTTAACGATGGATGTGTAAAAAGTGTAAATATATATATATATATATATATATATATATATATATATATATATATAAGTGCGTGTGTGTATGTGTGTGCGTGTGTGTGTGTGTGAGTAGAAGGAGAGATTCATTGAGAAACAAAGTCGACACTATAGCGTTTCGGTTCTACTGAACCATCATCAGGTATATGAGGGGTTATATTAATGATGTTAAGTTAACGATGGATGTGTAAAAAGTGTAAATATATATATATATATATATATATATATATATATATATATATATATATATATATATATATATAAGTGCGTGTGTGTATGTGTGTGCGTGTGTGTGTGTGTGAGTAGAAGGAGAGATTCATTGAGAAACAAAGTCGACACTATAGCGTTTCGGTTCTACTGAACCATCATCAGGTATATGAGGGGTTATATTAATGATGTTAAGTTAACGATGGATGTGTAAAAAGTGTAAATATATATATATATATATATATTATATATATATATATAAGTGCGTGTGTGTATGTGTGTGCGTGTGTGTGTGTGTGAGTAGAAGGAGAGATTCATTGGGAAACAAAGTCGACACTATAGCGTTTCGGTTCTACTGAACCATCATCAGGTATATGAGGGGTTATATTAATGATGTTAAGTTAACGATGGATGTGTAAAAAGTGTAAATATATATATATATATATATATAAGTGCGTGTGTGTGTGTGTGTGCGTGTGTGTGTGTGTGAGTAGAAGGAGAGATTCATTGAGAAACAAAGTCGACACTATAGCGTTTCGGTTCTACTGAACCATCATCAGGTATATGAGGGGTTATATTAATGATGTTAAGTTAACGATGGATGTGTAAAAAGTGTAAATATATATATATATATATATATAAGTGCGTGTGTGTGTGTGTGTGCGTGTGTGTGTGTGTGAGTAGAAGGAGAGATTCATTGAGAAACAAAGTCGACACTATAGCGTTTCGGTTCTACTGAACCATCATCAGGTATATGAGGGGTTATATTAATGATGTTAAGTTAACGATGGATGTGTAAAAAGTGTATATATATATATATATATATATATATATATATATATATATATATATATATATATATATATATATATATATATAAACTTTGGAACATTTGTATTACAAGAAAAAGATGGCTGTTTATGACTAGAAAAAATTGTCCGTTTGATCAATGAATCAGCGTTTGTTGTTTTAAACTAAGTCATCTAATCTATTAGAAACATGGTGCAGAATCCACGTTCCGTCCATTCATCGAGAAAGATTTCGAATCATTCCTTGTATTCGACGAAGTTCAAATCCTATAAGTCTGTTTTTTCAACTGAATATGCCTCGGAAAATCCCAAAACCTGACTACAAGCCTCAAGGCACAAACCCACGTAATCCAGGAAAATGCTAGGATGGACGAAGAACGCTGTACATGCTGGTAGGTATGATTTTTTCTTGTATATAGTTGGTTAGAAAAGTCTTCCTGTTTTTGAGTAGGACTTTGCATCTGTGAACCATCTTGATGTCATCCATATGAGATATCGGGGTGGGAGAATGGGTTTAAATCTTGTTAGTTAATAGGACAAAATGGAAGAAAATAAAAGATTACAATCCATTATTCTCTTTCATATATATGTGAATAGTTTGTTAGTAACATTATTTTTAAATGAGACAGAACTCATTTGATTGCACAAAGTTAAATAAATTAGAACATTACAAATACTAATAATTCTATTTAATATTAATTATTTCTTTGCTTACTGTAAAATAGTTTCAAGTATAGCTAAGACTAATAATTCTAAATAGTTTCAAGTATTGTTATCAAATACAAATAATTCTATGTCTGCACACAGTTTAAATGGTTTCAAGCGCGTAAACAACACGAGTAATTTTATCTGATATTAATCATTTGTTTGCCCAAGTTAAATGGTTTCAACTATAATAATCTAACATTAATACTTCTATTTAATATTGATAATTTCTTTGCTCACATTTAAGTGGTTTTAAGTATTGCTAACACTAATGATTCCAAATAGTATTGTTATCTAATACTTATAATTCTATGTCTACACCAAGTTCAAGTACTGTTTACACAAATAATTAATATTAATCATTTGTTTTCACAAAGTTGAATGATTTCAAGTATTGCAACTTAACATTTCAACAGTTCTATTTGAAGTGCTGTTATAGTTATCGTTTTAACTAATGGAGCCGGCGACCAGAGTTCAAATCCTGGACGAAGCTGTTGGCATTTCACATATATCTAGAAACCTGAAGAGAAGTATGAGACATTATTCTCCCACCAGCTATGGATGAAAAAGTAGGGAAAACTGGGCGCTTTAATCTTGGTATGGCTACCAATCTGGTAGGAGGAAATAGATTCGGAGACCCGGGTCCAAATCCTGGACGAGACTGCATTTCATCTAGTACTAATACTCCTTGGAAAGATATGATTCAACCTGTTCCCTCCCTTGCTAAAAGCTTTGGGTATATAGTAGGGCTTGCTGTGCTCTTTAACCTTGGTATGTCAGGTGGTCTAGAAGAAGGAAACATTTTTAATTGTACTCCGCTTAAGAAATGGACCATGTTTCTCATCCTGCTCATTGTGGTTTGGTCGAGTAAATACATGCAAACATTGTCTGCCTCAGTTGACCGGGGCTGTAGAATACACAGACTGTATCTCTGCAGAAGGGTAAGACCCACCCCCTTGCACAACAAGTGTCTTGGATATGACACTAAATCATTTGATTGTAAGGCCCCAGTAATCCTCGTGCTTTGGAGAATGCGGAGTACTCCTTCATTGCCATCGCTCCCAGTTCCACAATGGCCCAGAATGGTAAAACCAGTTAGGATCCTATCTATGAGTCAAATAGAACTGTTTGACATTTAAACTGAGAGCAAACAAATGACATGCAAAATTGTATTATTTGAAATATAACTATTTGATCATTTAACTGTGTGTAAACAAATGACTGATTTTTAATTGAATTGTTAGTGATACATAGCAATACTTGAAACCATTTAACTGTGAACAAAAGAATGAGCTTAAGTTCATTTAAAAATATTATCAACTAAATGTGTTTACAAATCATATATATTTGATATTTATGCACAAAGAAGATTTGGCATTAAATAACCTACCATGGGTGATATGCCATAAAACCAAACAAAACGAAAAGAAACGTATAGACACACATACACACATACATATACACACGTGTCAATGAATTATCAATGTATGTAACAGCATTTTTATGAGGAAGAGTCCCAATAGCGTATTGGCTGACGAGCTAGACCAAGACATCGTATCACGAGTTCGAACTCAATTTGCGCCATTCTGTTCACTTTCGGACATATACCATTACGAAAGGTATGAACCCCCCCATTTTCTCCTCGATTATAAATTAAAATATAGCCCTACTGTTCTTCTACATAGATAGATTTTGTGGAAGTGCCCCTGGTGTAATGGACACGGCAACCAATACGCTACTAGAGTTCGAACTCGCTTTCGATGTTGAATTCAGCACGTTAGCCACTACACCATAAGGAATCCTCTTAGTTTTTATTTGGACTGGAACACCGTATGCAGAAAAAGATGCTACTATTTCTGCCATAAATCAGCCGGTACTTTCTTGAAATTATTTCTTGAAAATGCCACTTATCACATTGATAACAAGCACATGTTTCACAAGTCACTGGTTGGATACATTTTTCATTGGAGGATTCGTAAATGTAATCTATCAAAGTTGGCTTACTCAGCATATCCCCAAGTGACATCTTTTTTTCTTTTCGAAAACCTTCAGCTTTTCTGACATTTCCTATATATTTTGTGAGGTAAATGTTTCCTGATAGTTGTTGTCTGATATGAGAGTTAAAATAAAGCACAAGTAGGTCATGAACTAATTTGTTTCATTGCACAAAGTACGATAATTTTCATAGCACAAAGTACGTTGATGTTCATAATTTTAGTTTAGGAAACTCTGAGAATTGTAATATTCAATATAGATGCTTTAAAACTTTCCTTCTTTGAACAGAATTCCCTTTTCTTTATAACAATTGCTTGGTTCTTATATACATCGAGAAGGGGGGGCTCCTCCAAAAGAAATAATCCGTGGATAAAATCGCTGTAGATGAAAGATACGTATACTGACTTCCTGCTGAGTGGATCAAGTGTATATTTCTGATTTTTTTCAAAGATAATACGCATAATTTTGTTGATATTTTTCTTTTGGCTACTATGGCAACATCTGCTGAATGGAACTCTAGAAAACGCCAATCATTTTTAATTCATCAAGAGCAGAGAGATGATTGACCAGGATCCCTTCTTGAATTTTGTTTTTCCAACATATTCGCCTGTTCAAGAGATTGATATGTTTCCTGTCTTAAAATGCGCGTGCCACTTGTGTAGGTTTTTTTTTGGGGGGGGGTGCTGTTTATAGACTGATATCTAAGTATTTTCTCAAGTATAGTCATAACTTCAGCAACGTTTTCTACAGAAAAAAAAAAGAAAACGAAAACGGCAACAAAGGTTGATAAATACTTTTTTGCCTTTTAATACGTCATGGTTGCTTGAAGAAAGAAATTGGCAGAAACCATTTTTTATCAATCTCAACAATGCTGTAATCTTTAAAGCGGAAATTCACGACCGTGTCTCTGAGTATTCAGGAGGGATTTAAGTTATCATACTCATTGTTTCAGTGATTATGAGAACAGATGTGGCCAATCAATTATCATTATTATTATTTCACTCCTTTACGAGTTTTTCACACCAGCATCAGCTGATGGTCTTTCACTGGAGTTTGAGTGACAACAAGTCTACTCAAGTTCTAACACTCCGCTCAGTATTCTTGCTGATCAATTGTAAATTTCCACCATTGTTCTTATTTCCAATTATTCCAGTCTCTTTACCAATCCTTTGGTGACTGTACCGAGTGCACTGATTACAATAAGTATCACCGTTACTTTCATGTTGCATAGTTTTTTTCAGTTTCTTAGCAAAGTCCAGGTACTTTTATTTCTTTTCGCTTTCCTTCAATTTTATTTGGGACGACAATTCGGCAAGTTTCCTATTTTCTCTTGTCTATCACTAAGTCTGGTCGTCTGGTCGAGATTAGGTGATACGCTTGTATTTCAAAATCCCAGAGAATTTTTTCCGTCTCGTTCTCCAGGACGGATTCTGGATGGTACATATACAATTTGTTCGCATGGTAAAATTTTAATTTCTTGCACAGTTCCCAGTGGATCACCTTACACGCCTAGTTGTGTCTACTCTTCTTCTTCTTCTTCTTCTTCTTCTTCTTCTTCTTATTATTATTATTATTATTATTATTATTATTATTATTATTATTATTTTACTCTTTGCGAGTTTTTCCCACTCGTGCTAGCTAGTGAGCTTTTATTTGAGTCAAAGTGACAGAAAGTCTCCTTCAGTCTCCTGGACTCCTCTCAGGATGTTGGCCGAACTCAACAATGCTTAGAGTTTTTCCAGTCTTTTAACTAAGGCTCCGGTGACCCTTCCGAGAACACCAATTATAATTAGTATCACCGTCACTTTTATGTTCCACAATGTCTTTAGTTCTCTGGCAAAGTCTACATATTTGTCTTTCTTTTTGTTTTCTTTGATCTTCTTCCTGTGGTTTGCCTGGACAGCAAAGTCCACTATAGGGCAACTTCTCTCTTTTTTCTTTCTTTTCTTTTTTTTTTTTTTAGTTAATTATCATTAGGTTTTGTCTTCTGGCCGGGATTAAGTGATCTGCTAATATCTCAAAATCCCAGAAAATTTCGTGTATCATTCTCCGGGACGGATTCTAGTTTGTACATGTACAATTTAGAAGTATAGTCAAATTTGAATGTTTATGTGATATTTTTGTAGCTTAAGTATTATCGTAGAAATATCAAAGTAAATGTAAATTAAAGCAAATTATTTATTGCGTTTCTATTTTTACGGTTGAATTTAGTTTTATGGCATATCAACCATTATAGGTTATTTCCTACCAGATTCTGTTTATACATACATATTAAATATATATATATATATATATATATATATATATATATATATCATCATCATCATGTCGTGCTGGTAGTACGGATATCCCTGACCCTCTCTCGCCACTTTTCCCTATCGTTCATCACCTCAGGCAGGTCTTCAGGACAACATCCTGTATCCTCATATAGTTGCTGAACGTATGTTCGTGCTGGTCGTCCTGCTTTTGCACGGCCATGTGTGTCCTGTATGTCTGGTTCGTCTAACTTGAATAGTTTTCGTGATAGGAGGCAGGTGGCCGTACAGTTGGTGTCTTGTGGGGTGTTGCCGCCAGGACTTGTCCAAGATTGCTCGCAGCATTCTTGTGTAATTGCCGTCTAGCTTCTTCTCCAGCCGTTTTGTTAGAGTCCACGTAGTGCATCCATATATATCCATATTGTGACTGTTATATTGCAATACTTGAAACCATTTAACTGTGTGTAAGGAAAAAAATGTGTTTACAATTAATATATATATATATATATATATATATATATATGGATGCACTATATATATATATATATATATATATATATATATGAATTGTAAACACATTTTGTTCCTTACACACAGTTAAATGGTTTCAAGTATTGCAATATAACAGTCAAAATTTAACGTCAGTCATTTGTTTGCACTCATTGTCTGTTCTAGTTGACCCATAGATAGGACCATATCAGGTGCTACGACCCCGGATCAGAGTGGACCGGGTAACAATGGCAATAAAGGTGTACTACACATTCCTTAAATCTCAAAGGCTAAAGCCTCACCATCAGATGGTTTAATGTCATATCAGGACACTCGTTGAGAAGGAGGTCTTACCCCTCTGTAGTGATGCAGTCAGTGAATTCTACAGCCCAAGCCGACTGAGTTCGTTTCTGATTTTAGTCTTTTTGCCGTTTGGATTTTTTTAGTGAGGTCTATATATAAAATAAAGTACAAAAAAAGTTACCATATCATCATGCTTCATTATCCAGAGTATGTAATTACCCGTTAAGGGCCGGAAGAGAGACAAGGTCAATTTTAAAGCGGAGTACAGCTGGTTCAAATTCAGAATTTTCCATTCTCCTAGACAGGTGGCCATACCAAAGCTAAAGAAATTAGTCTGCTCAACTACGACAAAAGTTCATAGGCTGAAGCGTTTACAAGATGACGTCATATCTGCTGTGGAATTAGTTTTTGACCAATGAGATCCAATGACTGCAACACTTATAGAAGAGGTGTGTAGACTACACAGAGAACTATATGGAAAGGTAAACCTCATTTGAATACATTCCATTAAAGTATCTTGGTTAGCCTATGTACTTTTCTGCCGATCCTCGTATTTACACACAGCTAGGTTGGGAGGATTTGTACGTGTCTTTTCCAAGCGTATTAGCACGAATGGAAATGAAAACTGCCTCGTACAGGAAAAGAAATCTGGTCTCCTATTCCATTTCCTAATGATAATTTAATATTAAGAACGATTTTTACAATGAGCTTCTCGTAGGTCATGATAATGAAAGAATGATAAAAACGGATAGGTTGGTGGAATATCAACATAAATAGTCCCTTACAATTGGCTGAGGGAAATATTATCATCATCCACTGGCAGAAACAGACGCACTGTCCGAATTATGCAATTTTGCTAATTCTAGTCATTAATTTGAGATCGTTACAAGATGGCCGACAAGACGATTATTTCAAAGTGTAGTAATGCATATTTGATCAAGGCAGACGGTCGCTTGAATTACGTTTAACTGTTGTATGACTAACAATAATTGTTATTTTAACAATATCTCCCCGATTAAAAGAAAAAGCGACCAAGCAATTGGGTTCTCTAAAACGAAGATCAAATTGCAATCAATTTGATATGATCAGTTCTTTTCTTTTTTTTTTTTTTTTTAATACACATGAAATTGTAACAAGAACGGATGCATATTATTCCATACACGCAATGAGTATTTGAACATAATTCTGGTCAAAGATCTCGGAAAGGCTTAAAAATAATTGCTTTTACTCAATTAACAGAACTTCGGGTATATCTTATCTTAGATACTTTCTGCAGTATTGGGAGTAAATAGTACCGAAGCTTGATTTCCGGAGACAATAAAGGGCTAAAATTCATGTAAAAAAAGGGATCGGCTTCAGGGACTGAACGGAGAGAGTTTACAAAAATGTTAATGTTGGGTATCACCCACCTTTTTCCACACAATGAACTAGTCCATCTGCCATATATAGCAGTAGCTACTAATACCTTACTTGCTACCATAATAACGGAAGGGTGTCCTCGTGGTGTACTGGTTAAAGCGATGGACTGCGGAATCGTAGTACGCGAGTTCGTACTCCAGTCGCGTTATTATGTTCACTTTCGGGCAAATACCCTTGGGAAAGGTATGAACCCCCTTATCTCCCTCCAGCTATGGGTAAATAGTAGGGCAGACTAGGTTCTTCAGCCTTGGTTAAGCAACTAGTCTAGGAGAAGGAAAACTCTGAATTAAAACCTGTTAAACTCCGCTTAAAATTTGACCTTGTGTCATATCCTGCCCGAGCGGAGGGGTTGGTAAATAGGACCATAATAACGGAAGCCAATACTATCGATGGACTATATCTTTATTCTGTATTCACTTATCCTATGTTCTTGTCTACTAATAGTCTCTCTATTGTACATACTTTTTCCTGAGAATATATCTCTATTTCTACTCATATCGTGGTTTGTCTTTTATTTTATATTACAAGCGTTCACTAACCAGAACGCAACAGTTAATGTACTTTTTCCTTTTCTTCTCTTTTTATATCTCTCTATCAATGTTTGTGCGAGTCTCTCACTCCTTATTTACTCGCTCTCTCTCTCTCTCTTTCTCTCTCTCTTTCTCAGTTTCTGTCTCATTGTCTGTTGGCTGGTTGCATTTTTACTGCGTATCAACCCTTTTTGGGGTCATTTAACGCCGATTTGACATTTTGGTTTGATTTAGCTTAATGGCATATCAATTATTGTAGGTTATTTAATGCAAAACACTTTTTATACATCTACACTGTTCTATTTCAAACAATTCAGTTTAGAATAAGTACATTGTTTAGTTCTATTTAACCCATAGATAGGACCCTATCAGGTGCTACTACCCCCGGCCAGACTAGACCTGGTAGCGATGGCAGTAAAGGGATAGCTCCAGCGTTACTGGAACCTCAGCATCAGATTGATTAGTGTCATATGCAGGTCATTCGTTGAAGGAGTCTTACCTCTCTGCATGGATGCAGTCGGTATATTCTTCAACCTCAGCCAACTGGGTCATTGTCTATCTCTCTCTATATATATGTATTGTAAGCATAGGATACTGGATCTCACATCCCAGACCGGTATTTTTGAGCTCACCATTTATATGGTGACGGGGGGTGACCGATGATGTCACTCAACCGAGGTGGAAGTGGAAATGAAAGTTGGGTGAACCCCAATATATATATATATATATATAAGCCATTAAAACCAATCAATCAAAAAAAAGGAGATAATAAAGCAATGACGCTATAACGCTAAGACAATTTGCATTTTTCCCTACCCATCTGATCATTAACCATCACCGAGATAGAAGTCATCGGTGACTTGATCTGTTTTTGGTTTTAAGGCAAATCAATCATTGTTGGTTATTTAATGCCAAATCCTGTTTTTACTTATATATTAAATATAGGATTTGTAAACACTTATTTTAAATACACACAGTTAAAGAAGCAAACAATTCTATTTCTAACAATTCAATTTGGCATGTCAACGAAGTTAAATGGTTCCAAGTATTGCTAAATATCTCTAACAATTCAATCAAACACCAATTATTTGTTTACATATAGTAAAATGATCCAACAATTCTTTTTCAAACAATTCAGTTTAGCATCAGTCAAAGTTAAATGGTTGTAGTGTGATGTATCACTAACAATTGAATTAAACATCAGTCATTTGTTTACACACAGTTAAATGATCAAACAGTTCTACAACAAACAACTCAATTTATCCTTATTCATTTGTTTGCACTCAGTTTAAATATCAAACAGTTCTATTTGACCCATGGATAAGACTCTATCAGGTGCTACCTCTCCACGTCAAGGCGAGCCAGCAGCATGTATTCCTCGAACTTCTAATCTCTCATTTTCCGTCTCTATCGGCCATCGTATCTGATTAGTCCGTTACACGGCACCATGTGTCTGAACAGAACTGATGTTCGGCCGACACTGGTGTGTCCATGTGCAGGAGACCATAGGAGAACGTTGTTTTAAGTTTGCTCTTATTTCACTATAAGTGTCCAGCATGCTTTGTTTGACTTACTTGAATGGTTTGTATGATAGGAGGGAAGTGGCTGAACAATGCTGTTTTGTGGGGTGCTGCTTCTAAGATTTTTTAAAAATATTACCAAGCATCTTAGAGTAATTTCCATTTAACTTTTCCTCCAAGTATTTAGAATACAAATGGTTCAATCATTACTAACAATGGCTATAACTTGAAATAATTCCCATTTTATTTTATCAGCAAGGTCAGATTTCCATATGGTCAATAACGTGTTAATAGCAGTCCATGCTTTATCTATGGGTATGTTGACATCGCTTTCAGTTGATGAGATATTGCTACCGAGGTATATTAACCGATGTATTAATTTAGAGACCTTGCCAGTTAATGAGGTGATGGCGCTGTCTTGCTTAAAAGTTTTATCTGAGTTCAAGTAGAGACCAATTCTTCTGCTTGCTCCAGGCTATGCAGTAAAGAATCAACTTGCACATGTGAATTTGCAAGAAGTGCAAGGTCATCTGCTCACTCTACATCTGTAATAGTTTTCCAGGATATCACCTGCTTCTTGTTTTATTGAATGTGAAATCATTTTCTTTCATTAGAGGTTTTTTGAAGATAATCAAGGCAGATTATGAATAGAAATGATTCCTATGTATCTCCTTGCAATACTAATCTTACTAAGTCATAAAAATTATATACTTGTCACAAAGACCTGTTAACTCATCAGCAAGTTCTTAAACTAGTTACAATGACTGAACCATGATTTACCTCCATTTTTCATGTGTTAATCACCGTTACAATGTCAAGAAAATTCCAAATATCATGATGTGTGGTTTCTGATGTGGAATCTAGCTTATCTAAAAACTATCTTTTTTTAAAGAAACTCCTACCTTGAGTATTTTGAGGAGAATTTAAAAGTTGGCTCTTAACTCCTTTTTTTCTTGGGGGATGGTTCCTTGGTCTTACGATTCTTTCTTTAAAGAAATGCTGTTTCTTTAGGAGGGACTGCATTTTGATTTATGATTTTCTCCTTGCTTCGACTTTGCAATGGTGGAATTCATTTACGTTTACAGATGCTTAGGGTCTTTCAAATCTCAGTCATCACTTCAGAATATTCTATATTCTAACGTTAGTACTTTCATGTGTTGTTGCTTTTCATCTTTTGCATGAAAGCAGTATTGAACCTTGGGAAAGTCAAGTTTAAGATTGTAGAATAGCTTCTGTCACTTTCCAAAACTGGAAGAAGATACTCATAATACTAGTAAGTTTTGTACTTTAAAATATTTCATTATTTATAAGAGTTGTTAATAAATAATAATTTTATTGAATATATGTTTCTATTAAAAAATATCATCAAATTTAAATTGCATTATATTTTACCAAATATTTTTTCCTATCTGACATCTCATAACACAAAGCCATTAGAATTATATTTACTATAATTTCTGCTTTCAGTTGGTTGGTTCGTTGGTCGTTTGTGTTTTACCCCATATCAATCTTTTTTGATTATCTAACGCCAAATCTATTTTTATACAAATAATCAGTAATTTTTCAAACAATTCTGTTTAGCATAAGTACACAATCTAATTGTCAAGCTATCCATTTTAGTCGATCAGTTCTAATTCAAACAATTTAGTTTAGCGTAAGTACAGTTTCAATGTCAAAAACAGTTCTATTTTGAACAATTCAGTTTTGCATAAGTACGCAGTTTAAATATCAAAACAGTTTATTTTAGCATAAATACACTGTTTAAAAGCAAAATCAATAAACTCTCGAAACTATAGATAAGTTCTATTTGACCCATAGATAGGACCCTATCAGGTGCTACCACTCCAGTCTAGAGTGGACTTGGGAGCGGTAGCAATGAAGGGTTACTCCGCATTCCCCAAAGCTCCAGCAATACTGGAACCTCAGCCTCAGATTGTTTAGTGTCATATCCAGGACACCCATTGGGGGTGGGGTTTTAACTCATTGCAGAGATGCAGTTGGGGTATTCTACAGTCCCAGTCGACTCGGCAATTCTGCTTTCGAGTTCTTTATTTAATAGCGTATCAACCTTCGTGGGTTATTTAATGTCAATGTTGCCATTGTAGATCAACAGGGGCGGGTTTTCATAATTTTTTTCAGAGTAATAGTTGTAAGTGATCGTAATAGCGCGACTGGAGTTCGAAATCGTTTTCTACAATTTCACAGTTCAATACCTTAGCCATTCAACCATGGGAAAACCTTTCTGTATTTTTTTTTGATTTTGTTGTATGAACGGTGTATATTTTTAGTGAATCAGTTTCCGAAAATTCAAAACCTTTTAACGAGTAGATTTGAAGCATAGGCATAATATTAAGATTTTTTCTTTCCGTGTCGGTCAAATTAGCTAAACTGAATCTTTATCTTTTTGTTTAAATGTATAAAAGAGATAATCGATATCAGAATTTACTAGTCAGAAACCAAAGACATAATCTTTCCTCTAACATTTGATTTTTTTCCGATCACGAAAAAATTAAGAAATACAGACTGTATATTTGTTGTTGGTTGATTATTTTCTGTCGAAATCATAATCTTATCTTTTCTCTGTTTAATAGCATGTCAACTTTGGTAGGTGATTTAATGCTAAAACCATCCTTGTAAAAGAACAGCAGTGATACTATTCAACCCATAACTTTGAGGATAAGGGAGATCATACCTTTCCCAAAAGAGTAGGTGGAGTTCGAACTCGTTTACTTCGAGGTCGCAGTCAACGCTACAGGGAAACACCAAAGCTGAAATCTGTTTGGCAATTGTTTCTTAGCATTTACGGTACAAAGTTTGTCTTCAAAATTATTTTAGATAGTTTGGTTGGTTTATGGGTTTGGTGGATTTTATGACATACCAAGCCTATATATATATATATATATATATATATATATATATACCAACCCCTCCGCTCGGGCAAGATATTACACAAGGTCAATTTTTTAAGCGGAGTTTAACTGGTTTGAATTCAGAGTTTTCCTTCTCCTAGACTAGTTGCCTCACCAAGGCTGAAGAACCTAATATGTCCTACTATTTACCTATATATATGTATATATATATACAATGTGACCTATAATAAAAGTAAGTAGAAAGGTGGATAAATCAGACACTTACAACGGGTTTAATGCTAATATTTCGTTAAACTCGTTGTGAGTGTCTGATTTATCCACTTTCCTACTTATTTCTATCATCTTGTCAGAATCATCAAAATCTACCATTTCTCCATATATATATATAAATATATATATGATTTTTAAGGGAATAGTTTTTAGGTAATATTATTTTTAAGCGACTCTGAGCTTATTTTTTACGAACATTTAAATGCTTTCAAACATTGCTATCTAATACTAATAATTCAGTTTGATATTGATAATTTTGTTGCATGCAATTAAATGTTCTCCTGTATTGTATATGATTAAATATTTCTATTTGACTATAGGTGGGTCCCTAACAGGTATTATCTCTCTGGATCAGAGTGGACCCGGGAGTAATGGTAATGGAGGCATACTCCACACTCTCTAAAGCTTCAGGACAGGAGCCTTACTATCATGTATTTTAGTTTCATATTCAATACAGTCGTTAGGCGGAGGGTTTTCTTACTCCTCTACAAAGATGCAGTCGGCATATTCGACAGCC
>OY757924.1:50446935-50584435 GCA_963585895.1 Sepioteuthis lessoniana | reverse complement strand
CGCCGACTACATTTCTGCCAAAGAATGATACTAAACTAGATCTGGTGGTGAGGCTCCTGTCCTGGATTCTGAAGAAAGTAGTGTATCCCTCCATTACCATTTCTCCCAGGTCCACTAAGATCCGGAATGGTAGTTCCTGTTAGTGTTCCATCTATGAGTTAAATAAATGAGTTTAACTATTCAGCTGTGTGCAAACTAACGACTGGTTAACGGAATTAGAAGAATCTATTCTCGTAGACTAAATAAAAGGTTTGGTTCGAGGTCCTGTGTGGGCTCCCTAGTTCGAAATGAAACATCTGAAGAAGGCCGAAGAACGCATCAGTGGAAACGTTCAGAATATAACAAGGAAAATGAAGACAATAGTCTGAGTACTTTAAGTGATTAAAATAATTTACAGTTATATAGTGTCATATATTCTTATCTAATACGAATCATTTTCAAACAGATCTCTTTGACCTATAGACAGTACTCCTAACGGGTGATATTACTCCGAGTCAGAGTGGATATGGGAGTAATGGCAATTAAGGGTTATTCATACTCACCAGATCTTCAGAACTGAAAGCTTCACTATCCTATGCAGTTTAGTATTTTACCAAGGACACCCCTTTTTTTGAGGGGTCATACAGTCAGCGAATTCTAAGTCCCACCGACAGAGTAGAACGTTTCTTTACGTTTTAAACTCTTTTTGATGAGTATTTTGATGAGTATTTTGATGAGTATTTATGATAGGTTCATATTTCTCTATATTAAAAATCTTGCTAAAATATCGGTTAGAATTATTTCATTAAAATATTTTACCTCTTATGTTTTTCGGCTTGTGAAACTATCAGAGATTGTGGCGTATCAATCGACATTTTAAGCCTAAAAAAATCTCTACAAAACGAGGGGTTGACTTATACGACTGGGTTAAAATTCAAATTTTTACCATTGACTGGTCAACCAGCGGTAAAGGTTTTCGTCCAATAGTTTTATAAAGATTTTTCAGGCTTAAAACACCGTGTTATACTCCGCAATTTACGGTATATCAGAAATTTTGTTTAAGTATTTAGTCAAAAACTAATTTATAAACGAATGAGGAACCAAACAACACAAACCCTCTAAATACAGGGTCATCATTCAATGAAAACATTGTAGGAAGTATTAGCTTTTTTATCAGTTGTATATGTATAAACGTTTATAAACAAAACAGTACTATACCCCAAATAAACATTTACTGTGAAAAACCTTAGCAAAATTTAACATCTGTATATCCAGTAACTATTTAAAAAAAACACACACACATTTAATTTGTTTATGAGGGAAGGCTTAAGCCGTAAATTTTCTTCGTTTATATACAAACATATACGGTGAGAAAACAACTGTGGAGACTGGCTTTGATTTTTTTCCACTTTTAAGATCTAAGCATTAACTTCATCAGCAGCAGCACTATTATAACGTTTTTAAGATAAGTTATATATTAAGACTGTTGTAACTATCAACCTACTTACATTGGCTGTGCATCATACTTACATGTGATAGTAGAGAAACTAAGTTAATTAATGTTCTCTGGATGCGATACTAAACTATGTGGAAAAAGAAAATTAAATGTATTTCGTAGAAGGATATAGAATCGATAACCCGAGTTCAAATCCTAACAAGGCTTGTAATATATTAACGTGATCTGTGGGTGTGAATACGGCAGATGTTGTTGACAGATAGATTGATAAGACCGGCGTGATCACCGAAATGTCATCATGTCCACAGGTGCTGTGAATCAGTGGATGTTGAGACAGCTGCATCCGCTCAAGGATAATATCAACGAGGTGATTGCCGAAATGTCACCATGCCCACAGGTGCTGTGAATACGGTGGATGTTAAAACAGGTGCATCCGGTCGAAGATATCGGAATATCACCTTGACCTGTGGACGTGGTTGAATTCGGTGCAAATGCGTACGCCCACAGAACCGGGCTTGGGCAAGTAGCCAATGGTAAGCAGACAACATAACCAATGGAAAGCAAAGAAGTGAGACGTGGGCGTAACCATATTTAACGAAAAAGAGGAATTGATGCAGGTCACGTGAGAGTTGTAGACTATGTAAGTTCCCGAATTTCGGTTAAAGCCAGTTGTTCACTGGCTCTTCCGTCTCCCGACAACTCCTTCGTGTGCGCGACCCCTCTACGATTGCTTTTCTGCTTCACACAAGTATCATCGCCAAAAATAAAAATATAATCTTATATTTTTATATACATACGTGTTCCTCGTTAATAACGACACAGTATATTATACAACATTTTTGCATTTCACTTCCCGCTAATGGACTTGGATAAGGCATGAATCCATTTGTTCCCTTACTTATGGGTAAATAACCAAATGACTGACTGGATTGTTTAGCTTTGGCTAAGCAAACGTCTGGAAGACGGAAAACTCAAAATTTAAACCAGCTTTACTCCGCTTAAAAATTGACCCTGTGTCACATCCTACATGTGGCGGAAGGTTTGAGTAAATACTTACATATCTATGACTCTGTGTGTGTATGTGTGTGTGTGCGTGTTTATATACATGGGTGCACCTGGCATTTTATATACGTAAATTATTTTCTAAATAACCTGAACACCTATTCAGTAGTTTGGCTGCAGTACTGGAATTTAAGGGCATGTGGAGTTACCCCTTCGTTGCTATTACTCCTTGATTCTCTCTCACCTGAAGTGTTAGGGTCCTATATATGCATCAAATATATCTGTTGAAGATAAGGAAGTGTGTATTTTTTGTATGGATGCTAACTAAATGGCTGGAGAAAAAGCTTGACGGCAACTACACAAGAATGCTGCGAGCAGTATTGAACAAGTCCTGGAAGCAACACCCCACAAAGCAGCTCATCACGAAAACTATCCAAGTTAGACGAACCAGACATGCAGGACACTGATGGAGAAGTAGGGACGAGCTCATAAGTGATGTACTCCAATGGACCCCTTCACATAGCCGAGCAAAAGCAGAGCGACCAACTCGAACCTACATACAGTAGCTCTGTGAGGATACGGGATGCAGCCCTGAGGACCTGCCGGATGCAATGAATGATAGGGCGAGGTGGCGGGAGAGGATCAGGGATATCCGCGCTGATGGCACGACAAGAAGAATATAAATGGAGATTATAATTGTTTTTTTTTTTAATGGGCTGGTGAGTAGAGTGTTCACCAATGGCCTGGGAGAACTGGGTTCAGGTCGCATCATACCAAAGACATTAAAAATGGTACTTGATGCCTCCTTGCTTAACACTCAGCAACATAAGGTACGTATCAATGGTAAAGTGGAACAATCCAGGGAACGGAGTAGCGCCTTCCCCTACACCTCGGTATTGTAGCTATTGAAAAGGGAGCCTTCTGGTTGCCCTCGACTACAGTCCCAACTTTAATTTTATAATTGTTCTCCTGACTGCGGCATTAATATGCCATAAAAACAAACAACTATGTAAGCTAACCCTTTCATAACCAAGCAAAATAATTATTCTTAGTACACCAGCTTTCCCTTACGTGATTACATTGCAACACCTGCCCTATACAACCATACTACCCCACTTTCTCTCATTTTCACTCAAACAGTATAGCAGTATTAGAAGTGTCACTAACAACAGGTTTTTTTTCTTAATTCGATAAATTTTTAATATAAAACAAATCGTTTCAAACTGTTGTAAGCATACTATGAATTAAATGTAAAAGTTGAGTTTTCCAACAGTGAAGCAAGTCATATGCTTCCAAGAGAAACTACTTTTGCTGGGAAAGTTGGTATGCTAAGAATAATTATTAAGCTAGCGAGTGTCGTAAATACATATTGCAGGGTTTTGAAAGGGTCTGGGTTTCGCTTAGCTTATATGGTTGGTATGTCATCATCGGTCGAAATGGAAACGGCGACTCTAGTTCACATCCTGGACGAAATTATTTGCATTTCATTTCGGACTAATTCCTTTTAGGAAGGCGTGAATCCATCTGTTTTCCTACCCAGCTAGGGGAGGGTGAACACATTGCATTTTATACATATGAATTATTTTTTAAAAGATCCTGTTTTGTGATGAGGCTAAAATCCTGGAGCTCTTAGGTGTATGAAGTCAGCCCTTCGTTGGCATTACTCCCTGATCCTCTCTAACCCGAAATGTTAGGGTCCCATCAATGGGTCGAATATATCTCTTTGAGATAATGAAGTGTTTGCCTGTTTAAAATGATTATGAGGGAATATCTTCACAATCATTTTAAAGACTGTGTTCGTTAGCCTTTATTAGGCAACCAGTCTAGGAAAAGGAAAGCTCTAAATCCAAAGCAGCTTTACTCTGCTTAAAAGGTGATCTTGTGTCACGTCCAGTCCTTTGCTGAGGAGCTGGTGGAAAATAAATTATCAAGCTGTGCCAGCAGCGTCGATTTTTTTTGCTTACCATCCCGAACAGCCATTGCTCTATGCATCCAGTATACGCAGAGAGCTGATGATGTCAGTTTTTGCCGGTCGGTGAACACTTGTGTGTCTATACATAGGAGTCCAGAAAAACGTCACTCAAACGCTCATCCAGATTTCTTCCTCAGAGTATGTCTTACTCTTCTTACTTGTATAGTTTGTGAGATGGGAGGGAAATGATTTGTAACGTGCTCCTTCAAGGTTTTGTTTAAAACTGCATCCTTGTGTAATTCACTTTACTCTTTTGTGTTTATTTCCATCCAGCTTTTTCTCTCTGCCTTTCGTTGATCCTATTTATTTACTCAACCCCTCCGCTCAGGCTGGATATGACCCAAGGTCAGTTTTTAAAGCAGAGTTTAGCAGGTTTGAATTCAGAGTTTTCCTTCTCCTAGACTAGTTGCCTCACCAAGGCTGAAGAACCTAGTCTGCCCTACTATTTACCCATAGCTGGAGGGAGAATATTTGGTATTAGTGCTATGTGAAATGCAATCAGTCTTGTCCAGGAATTGAACTCGTATCGCCGTGTCCATATCCTGTGACGATAACCATTACACCACGGGCACCTCCTGCCTTTCGTTGATGTCCAAATATTTACTTTATTATTATTCTTTATTATTAAGTTCTAAATTAGTAAGACATTTTGCCCAGTCGGATGGGGCTGTCGAATACACGTACTGCTTCTCTGCATACGGATGAGACACCTCCCAACGAGTGTCCTGTATAGGTTTGGTTTCTTTGTTTAATGGCATATCAACTCTTTTAAGGTTATTTAATGCCAAAGTCATTCTCCCAGAAGAACAGTAGTGGTACTATTTAACCCATAGCTGGGAGGATAAGGGGGTTGATACCTTTCCAAAGGGTATTTGCCCGAAAGTGAACGTAATAGCGCGACTGGAGTACGAACTCGCGTACTACGATTCCGCAGTCTATCGCTTTAACCATTACACCACGAGGACACCCCCCCCGAGTGTCCTGTATGTGACATTTAACAATCTGATGGTGAGGTTCCAGTAATGCAGGAGCTTTAGGGAATGCAGAGTACCCCGTTATTGCCATCTCTCTCAGGTACACTCTGGCCCAGAGTGGTAGCACTCCATCAGGTCCTATCCATAGGTTAAATAGCACTAAACTGTGTACTTATGCTTAACTGAATTGTTTGAAATATATATATATATATATATATATATATATATATAAATGGATTTGGTATAAACAACCTACAATGTTTGATGTGCCATAAAACCAAAAGAAAAGGGGTTTCGTAAATCCCTTAAATTTATTCAATTTTTGTTATTATATAATCGGTATATAAGAAAATATTCTATATTTTTGTATATTCTGATTAAACCCTGATATCTCGAAGGGTTCAGCAAATAATTTATTTTTATTTCAAACAAATCCAACTTACGCTTCTCGTACCGGCAATATTCTGAATAGAAAGTTTCTCTCAACCAACCGTAATCCATATTAAGTGTACAATGGTTAGTAAGGTAATTTCACAAGTCATTAATAATAAGGGGGAGTTCTATCCAGTCTTGACTTTCAGTCTCATAACGAAACTAACTTCATGAAATATTGTTGAAACACCCCGTGGCGCAACGTTAAGTAAGATAGTCTTTCAGTTGATTAAAGCTAGTTTGTTGAGGCGGGATTAGCATGATTGTCGTCGTCATTAGAAGTGGACAGGGTGATCTGAGTTCCAATTATGGAAAAAGTCATCTGTGGCACTTGAGATTCCCTCATGCTATAAGTAAATAGCTGATCAAACTAAGCTGATGAGTCTTGATAAGGCAACCGATCTAGGTGTTTAAAAACTAAATTTAACAAGCTATACGCTGAAAAATTGACTTTGTCGTATCTTGGTTAAATGAATACATGCAGTTATAACCTTGTAGTGTACGAAGCTAACTTTAGAAAATATAGTCGAACCTTGCCGAGGAACAATGGTTTGCAAGGTAGCCTAGCAGTTCATTACAACGAATTTATGCAGAAGAATAGACAGACATTAAATTCCCGCATATTTTTATGGAGTATCAATACTGAAACTATATTTACCAAGACAGAAATAAAAGATGAATAAGGCGTAATTCTTCTTTTTTTAATTGCTCTCTTGGGATTCTGTGTACTTACTTATTCCAGTGATATTTCCTCTGGCTGAAGGACCTCTGAAATTTCACGTTTACGAGTCTATTACCTTTGAGATGAATTTTCAGTTCATGAAACAAGAAAAAGTTGCATGAAGCTAGGTCAGGTGATTATGAAGGGTGTCACACTTGAGCACTCCTGTGTTCCGTCAAAAACAGATTACGGTTAAAAAGCATCGAGACTTGAAAATATTTTTAAAAAAATCGACACTGACATCAAGATATCATCACTTTGTGATTAAAAAAAGGTTCAATACTGAAGTTGTATTAACCAAAACAGAAATTAACAACGAATAAAACGTTTATTTAAAAAAGTTCCTTCGGTATTCTGTGCATTTATTTCAAGGAGTTTTTCACTCGACGTATATATATATATATATATATATATATATATATATATATATATATATATATATATATATACCAACCCCTCCGCATGAGCAGGATGCAACTCATGGTCTATCTTTAAACGAATTTTAATGGGTTTTAATTTAGAGTTTTCCTTCTCCTGGCCGGATTGTTACACCAAGGTTAAAGAGCTTAGACTGCCCCACTATTTATTCATAGCTGGCTATCTTATAATAGCAATACATTTAATATGCTCGAATTAAGAAAATAAAGCAATGTGTTTTGTTTTGAACTGAATGTGGTGTGGGTGTTAATGCTGAAAGCCATTTTTAATCATGATTGTATCATAAGATAACTTAATTCAAATATGTATTATTTACCCAACCATTCCACAAAAGCGGGATGTGGCACAAGGTCAATTTTTAAGTGGGTTGAATTCAGTTTTCCTTCTCCTTGACGTGTTTTCATACTAAGGCTAAAGAGATCAGTCTGTCCTACTATCTACTTATAGTTGGATTTATATTTTTCTCAAGGATATTAGTGTTATATGAGCAGCCTCACCTAGGATTAGAACACGGGTTAACATACCCTTTTCCAACGATGGTGACCATTACTCCGTGAACGACATTGCTTTATAAGTAGCTTAGTTCTGCATTTAAAGACTTACTTTTAAAATGAATTACATTACAAACAAACACTTGACAATGAGATAAACATATGTTGGTGTAAAGTTAAACTTTTTTCCCCGTTTTCATCATCATTATCATCGCTGATTTTTTTCCCTTTATAATGATTAATAGAGTTGAATTTAACTTGGCACCGTATGAAAAAAAAAAGCAAAAAAAAAAAACAAAACAGCTCGTCACTTTTTGGTCAGCTCGCGTGGCGCAAGTTAGCTTGGTTTGCAGACTGTTGTTTGTGAGTTCGATACTTGTTGGGAGTAGCATATTCAGAGCCTCATGCCAAACTAAGTTCAGCTTGATAAATGGCAACTTATGATAACTTACTACCTTAATCATTCAAATCCTCTACTCTGACCGCAAGGCTTAAAATACCCTGACTGTATCTCCTGAAGAAGAGTAAGCCCCCTCCCATCTCAACAAAAAAGGGATATCCTATCTATGATATTAAAATACCTCTGCTGGTGAGCCTTAGTTTTGGATATCTTGAGACTGTGGAGTCATTCGTTGATTAATATTATCTCCAAGTCCACTCTGACTCGGAGTGGTATTGCCTTTTAGGATCCTGTCAATAAGTGAAATAGATTCGTATTCGATGGGACCACGTGCAAAAATAACCTCTTGACATAAAATAACCCAAGACCGATTGACATGCCGTTCAAAATGAATGAATGAATGAATCAATCAATCAATTAAAATCAAGGCCTCTATCTGCATTTCTAATCCGTGCACAAATATCAGATGTAAACAAGTAACTATCTCAGCTACTAAGTGGTTATATATGTATCGTTTTTGACTAATTTCTTTATATTACTTTTTCATAAATTGATACTTCCGAATTCTAGTTGAGTATGGCATTAGATAAAATGGGTAATTATAAGACTGTGGTGTATGAAATTTTAAACTGAGGAATAACTACAAGTTTTCCTAGAAAATCAGTGTTCTAAATCCGTTTTTTTTTTATTTGAGCTTAAACACCGACTTCTGATTTCAGTAAAAAATACGAAACTCTCTTAGTTAAAGAAGAACCAGTGGACCGAATCATTATTAACTCCTCCACCTTGTTTTATGCAAAGAATCCAAATTTCCTCCCTGTATATCAGATTGGTATTCATACTCGGACTTTTGTAAAAAAATAAGATTAGAGAAATTATAAATGAGCAACTGAATGAGTTCACTACGGTATTATAGTGTGAAACTTTATTAAAATTATCAGCTAAAAATGGTTGCTTTGAGGACAAGTGAATAGAGAAACAGAAATTTTATTGATTGATGTTTAGAAAAAGAGAATTCGAACCAATAATGAAAAAAACAAAAAAACAAAAACAAAAGTAATTTCTATTTTTCAATGACCTACTCTAAAGCTCATCATCATCATCATGTTGTGCAGCTAGCACGGGTATCCCAGACCCTCTTTCTCCACGTCTCCCTATCATTCATCGCCTCCGGCAGGTCTTCAAGGTTACATCCTGTATCATCACATAGCTGCTGTATGAATGTTCGAGCTGGTCGTCCTGCTTTTGATTGGCCATATGCGGGGGTCCACAGGAGTACATCACTTACGATCTCGTCATTGCTTCTCCAGCAGTGTCCGGCATGTCTGGTTCGTCTAGCTTGTATATTTTTCGTGATAGGTGGTAGGTGACCGTATAGTTGGTGCCTTGTGGGGTGTTGCTGCCAGGACTTGTTCAATATTGCTCGCTACATTCTTGTATAATTGCCGTCTAGCTTCTTCTCCAACCGTTTAGTCTGAAGACTACGTATTAATCAACTTTATCATTATCATTAGTAGTAGTTGTAAGAGAAGGAGGAGTATGTACCTCTAGTTTCAGATCCTTTCATGGTGAATACAAGAATTAAGTTTCTGGTAATTCTGAAACATTATTTTTAACTCGTCATCATCGCTGCAGAAGTTGCTAACAGAATTCAGCGGGTGGAAGAAAATGAAATAATATCAAGTCGAACTGTTCAAATTTATTTAGATTAGAACTGAACGTAGTGTGGGTGTTAATGCTGAAAGACATTTTTAATCATGATTGTATCATAAGATAACTTAATTCAAATATGTATTATTTACCCAACCATTCCACAAAAGCAGGATGTGACACAAGGTCAATTTTTAAAAGGGTTTAATTCAATTCGGTAACTTAGTAGGAATAAAGTTCAGAATTTCTCGATTATGATGCAAGGTAGATGATATCACCCGGAAACATTAAGAAGATCAAGAATAATCGAATAAACAGAATACGTTAGATGCAAGAGATCCCTAAGGTTCCTCCATGAATACTCAATTTATCTAGAAAAAAAAAAAAGAAAAGAAAATACTTCTAACACACTTTAATCTAAATGTCACCAATGTGTAGATATAAAACTGTCAATCTTATAACTTATTTATTAGTTTTTTATGCCTCCTTTGGTATCTCCACATTTTACTATCTCATATCAAAGTTTAAAAAAAGAATCTTTGCTCAGAACTCATACATTATTAATACAATATCTATTTTCTGATCAAATTCTGTTAAGTAATTTATTCGGTAATGTCCCCAAAATGTCCTTTAAATTCTTTTTCTTACCATTTTTTAAAAGTATTCAATATAACCATGACCTTTTCACGTTATTGTTGTTTTTTATCTGATTACGCAATTTGTTCCAAAAATATATTACCCTATTTGCAAAAAGATTGAATTGGTAAGTAGATTTATTTTTGAAAACTGGACAGTAAATTTCCAGTTTGATGGGAAATATTGAAAAAAATGTCTACCTTAATTTGAAATTCTTTTAATTACTTTGAAAGCTTGAGTTAGAATACCTCTCATTCTTCTTTCTAGCAAAGTACTTAATCCTAATTTCTCCAATATCTCCCTGTAACTATAATCTTTCTTGCCTTGTTGTTTTTGTCACTCTTCTCTGTATGTCCTCCAATCTCAATAATACACTCAAATTTCCATGTCTCGATACTGGAGCCTAAACCTGAATAAACGAATATAGGAACTTCGAAAAGGGAATAAAAAATGAACGAATCAGAATGCTAATCCGATTCGCTAATGAATCTTATTTGACTTCGCAGACAAATGAGAGATGCAAAAACCTGAAGGTGAAACCTAATATCCCACAGGACTTTGAAATTCAAAAAGGTTGTCTGATCTGAGATAGAAAATCAGATCTTATGAACATAAACAAAGACAGGAAAAATGTACAAACTGTTTTCAGAAAAATTCTAATAATTTCGTGATCTAATGACTAAACTAATTCAAATGATCTCAAATTTTAAAAGCATGTCTAGAAACAACTAAAAAGTTCTGTGTTAAAGATTTTATGCTGAAAAATGAAAAGTGTTTTAACAAATAGCACAAAAGAAATATTCCTATTTGACTTATGACTTTTGTTCATCCTATATGTATTTACCCGACCCCTTCCGCCACGAGCAGGTTGAGATACCAGGTCAATTCTTAAGCGAAGTTTAACACTTTTGAATTCAGAATATTTGCTTCCTATAACTGTAATATAATTGCGGAGGGATTTCGTCTTGTATATCTTGCCTTTCGGTTTAGTTAGGATGAGAATCTTTCGGCTCAGTGCATGGGTTAGTTAGGTGCAAATATGAGCGCAGGTTTTCACGCGCGCGTGGGGAGGAGGCGTCATTCACAGATGTCAAAATAAAACCCCAGCTAGGAAATAGGACTAGGGGATGTGAATGACGTCATGCACCGGAAGCGTGGGCTGAGGATTTTGGGATTTGAGAAAAGTAGAGTTGAGTTCCTGCCTCCGAACGAGAGAGTTGAGATTCAGACCTGGGCGAGGCCAGACGACTTTGTGCGCTACGGGCGCCGCGCGTTGGTTGGGTTGAGAGCTGATGATGTAAAAGCAGTCAGCATAGAAAGATTGTGTTTCTCTCTCCTCATGTTGAAAAACCTTTAAACTCAAAAAGGTGAATAAAAGTTTCGTACCTGAACCAATTTCGTGTTTTCGGAATCCTATATATGTTTATGAACATTTTATGAACATTATGTCTATTTCACATATCCGTATCATGGGTATGTTACATAACAACGTTGAAGAACACAGTCTGCTCTACAACTTATCCAAAATTGGAAGGAAAATAGTTGGAATCATATCTTTCCCAATGGTATTAGCGCTATGTGAAATGCAAACAGCTTCGTACAGAATTTGAAATCGGGTCACAGTGTACATTTTGTTTATCACACACACACACACACACACAAATTGAGAGAGAGAGAGAGAGAGAAAGGTTACCAGAGAACAAAGAAATCTTACGAAAGGAAATTGCAGTCGATATAGAACTCCTTTTTAGTGTTTAAACTCGGATTTCTTCGTGTTGAACAATATCTTATTGTAATAATTCCCTAAATGCACAACGTAGATATTTGGTATCAGACGTCTCTCCCGGGTGAGTCATTAAGTAATTTACGAAGCTCTTTGCTTCAATGTGGCACAAGGCTGAATGAATCGGGCGCCCAATGAGACTCGAACTCACTTTTGTAGGTTTGCTAGTCTAGCTGGCTAACCGTTACTCCACCAGAGGTGACCCCCGGGTGAGGCATTAAACCCCGTCGAGTCGATCCAAATTCTTACACTTTTTCAAATTTAAAATCTTTCTGTTATTCCCCCCATCACCACATTTTTTAGGCAAAGGTTTGTTATTAATATGCGGCATTTCTTTGAGGGTGCAGTCATCATAGCGTAATGGTTAAAGTGCTGGACTGTTGTAAGCAAGTTCGAACTGTAGTTGCTCTGTTACGTTCACTTTCTGTTTAATACCATTGGAAAAGTAGAAAAACACAAATGTTATACCCCTCCCAGTTATAGGTTAAATTGTATCACTACTATTTTAATACAAATTTGGCTTTGGCAATAACTAAACCGTGAAGGTTGATGTGCTTCGTTTGTTTCGGAGCAGTTTCCTTATCTTTATTGGAGGGAGTCCCCACAGCGAAATGGTTAAAGTGCTGGACTGTTGTAAGCAAGTTCGAACTGTAGTTGCTCTGTTACGTTCACTTTCTGTTTAATACCGTTGGAAAAGTAGAAAAACGCAAATGTTATACCCCTCCCAGTTATAGGTTAAATTGTATCACTACTATTTTAATACAAATTTGGCTTTGGCAATAACTAAACCGTGAAGGTTGATGTGCTTCGTTTGTTTCGGAGCAGTTTCCTTATCTTTATTGGAGGGAGTCCCCACAGCGAAATGGTTAAAGCGCTGGACTGTTGTTTCCAAAGTTCGAAATCTACTTGCCTTATTACATTCACTTACGGACTAATACCCTTGGTAAAGTGAACCCCCCCCCAAAAAAAACAACTCTGAATACCCGTTCCAGCTCTAGGTTAAATAGTATCACTGCTGTTTTTATAACAGTATGGCTTTGGCAATAAATAACCCATGAAGCTTGATATGCCATTAAAAACGCTTCAGTATTCACCTATCTATTGAATTAGTTAACCTCCGGTTTGTTCACCAGAACTTTATTTATGTTACTAGCCATTGTAAAAGATCAGAAATTAATTTACCAAGTCAAGTTCAGTTGTGGCACAAAGCCAGAAGCAGGAGGCGTCCAGTGAGAATCGAACTCACGATGGTTTGGTGATCCTACTGGCTAACCATTACACCATGTGAGATGCCCCAAAATAAGGAATGAGAACACTTAGAGCATGTTTACCGTGTTTTTTTAAATTAACTTATCTATCTATTTAACAGTAAATAAACTAATTAGATACATTCGGTTATTTCTCTGCATCTCTTGGAAATTTTTTTGAAAATAATGGCACACTAGGTAGTATCTATTTTTAGATATATAACCCTACGTTAACGAACATTGACTGATACCGCTTTTATTTATTCAAATGAAATACAAAAGTTACATATTTAATCAAGAGCACGTAAAAAAATTCTTGATCGAGTGATGTTTTAAAAGATTCGTTTTCTTGTTCATCATCCTGACATTTTCAAGATGAGTAAGACTTTGAGCTAAGCTTTTCCAAGTTCAGCTGATAGTAAAACTTTGTCAGCTTATTTTCATAGGAAACATATTCGTTATCCAACCATGTCTTTTGTATTTTCTTCACAGACCTTCATACTTTCTGTTCACGTTTATGAGGCAAGTCGACTGTATTTAAAAAAAACAGAACCATTAATTTAACGACGTGAATCTTTTCTGAATTAACTGACCAGAGAAAAAGATCAGAATGTTTGTCACCTTATATATACAAATCAAATCCTTTAGCTTTGGTCGGGCTTAGACTTCCTGATGATCCGATGAGATTTCCGACTCGCGATTCAAGTTAATTTCATATATATATATATATATATATATATATATATATATTGAATATTTTTTATCACCTTTGCAACAACAAATGCATTAAATTCTCCTATAAATACTCAAGTGCAGCTTATAAGTTATTAATATAGCAGTTAGTTCAACTACTGTCTACAAAAGTTTAGAAACCATCTATACTTGGTTGGTTGGTTGGTTGGAATTTAATGGCATATCAACCATTGTTGGATATTTAATGCCAAATACTTTTTATATATGACTTAAAAGAGAATAGCTTGATGGTAACTATTTTTAAACAAGTTGTTAGAGCTCATTTGTTTGCACATAGTTAAATGGTTTCATGTATTCCTTTCTAATACTCATACTTCTATTTAACATTAATCATTTGTTTGCACACAGTTAACTTGTTTCAAGTATTGCTATTTAGTAATTCTATTTATCAAGTATTCCAATCTAATACAAATAATTTGCTCACAGCTGTATGGTTAAAAAAAAAACAATAACAATAATCCTTAGTAAATGATTGAATTGTTCTATTTGACACATAGACGTGATCCTAACAGGTACTACCACTCCATGTTTGAGTGGAACTGGGAGTATTAGCAATGAAGGAATATTTCACATTCCCCAAAGCTTCAGGACTGGAACCTCACCGTCAGTTACTGTTCAGTGTCATACCTAGGACGCTCTGAACTCGGAGTTCCCTTAAGTGTTCAAATGTCAGCCACTTTTAATAATTCATGTGTCACCACTTACAATAATATTAGTCTTCTTCTTCTTCTTCTTCTTCTTCTTCTCTGTGTTTCCTGCTTTAGCTTTGGAATTGAGACGACGCAACTAGGAATTGTTTCTGACACCCAACTTCATGTGACGAATACAAATTTGAGTGCTATCCATGCTAAAGGATTGAACTTAATTACGGTGGCTTTTGCGATCAGCTTGCAAATCTCGTTGACTACTACTTTTATAATGAGTTCAATCAGTTGTTGGTGCACCACAATTATCACCTTGTACCAGATTAGGTATACTTTGTAAATGATTAAAATAATTTCAACCACTCCAGATTTTAAAATCATTTAACTCTTAACTCATACTCGATAGGACCGTGTCCACTTCTACAAAAAAAAAAAAAAAAAAAAAAATCCACTGGTGTAAATATGAACGTGGTATGGTGGCAACTATCTGGGCAGCGGAACTAGAGAAAGCGAGTTCGAACTCTAGTTTCGTTATTATATTATGTTTACTTTCAGACTTTTTAGGAAAGGTATGAAGCCCTGTATCCCCCAAGCTACGGGTTAAATCATATCACTTTTGTTCTTTTATAAGGATGGCTTTGATTGCCCAGTCGGCAGGGGTTGTAGAATACACCGACTACTTCTCTGCAGAGGGGTAGACCCCACTTCAATGAGTGTCCTAGATATGACATTAAACAATCTGATAGTGAGGTTTCAGTAATGCAAGAGCTTTGGAGAAAGCGGAGTACCCCTTCATTGCCATCGCCCCCACGTCAACTCTGGCCTGAAGTGGTAGCACCTGATAGGGTCCTATCTATGGGTCGAAAAGAACTAAACTGTGTACTTATGCTAAACTGAATTTGCTGGAAAGAGAACTGATTTTGACATTGAACCTGTTTGTAAACAAAAAAAATTATACTTGTACAAAACTGAATTGTTCGAAATAGAATTGTTTTTGACATTTTAACTGAGTATTTATGCTAAAATGAATTGTTTGAAATAGAACTGTTTTGATATTTAACTGTGTAAACAAAAAATACTATACTTATAGTCGAACTCGGGAGCCTAGTTCCAGCAGGACACATAGCGTAACGGTTATAGGCGTTGGCTCCCTAAGCTTCTAAGGAGACAATCATCAAGTGGTTGCAGGTTCAATCCTGACTACAGGTGAGTAGCAATACAGGAATACATAACACTTGTACCGGTTATGACTAACAAAAGCAGAACAGGTGACCTCCGAGGATTCAATAAAGGACGTAGTTCGAAGTTTTGTGAAGGTTCCCGAGTTCAACAAACACCTGAAGAAGGCCGAAGGACATATCGACCGAAACGTTGTGGAAATAACAATAAAGACGAAGACAATAGTCCGAAAACCCTTAATGATAATAAACAAGGATGGCTTTGGCATTAAAAAACCCACAAAGATTGATATGTTATAAACAAAGTATAAAACCAAATAAGAACGTACTATAAACGGAATTCCTAACCGCTAAACATAAAATACCCGTAGACGTGTTGACATGCCGTTACAGTCAATCAATCATTTAGCTCTAAACTTTTATCATAGTACCGCAAGTAGAAAATTATAACGTCTCATTTACTGCCAAGATTTTAAATGAATTACCAAGCTTAATTTAGTATGGCATTGAAGCAAAATGAAACGAAGTTAAGGGATTGAGCTACATACTTCTTCCAAATTGGTACATCTTTCCTGTTCTAAAACTCATTATTCGAGCTTTTTACATTCGTTATAGTATAATGTTCTTTGCATAATGGTTATCGTCGTAGGAAATGGAATGGGCGACCAGAGTTCAAATTCTGGACGAAGCTGTTTGCATTTCACTTCGCGCTGATGCCTTGGGGAAAACTCTGCATCCGATGGTGAAGCTACAGTTCTGAAGATATGGAAAGTGTGGAATCACCTTTCTTATTACCATTACTCCCAAGTCCACTCTGACCTGGAGTGGTAGTAATTGTAAGAGTCATATAGATCTGTTTAAAAATCATTTATATTCGATAGGATCGTAAAAAAATTCTCGAAAAACAGCAATACAAAGCGTTAAATATAACGGCACAATGTACGCAATTTCCTAATCTCTATGCATAATCATAGACGGGTTGACATGACGTTAAAGTTAGTCAAACCACAAATTGAAACCATACAACTATGTGTAAACAGTTGTTGAACAGACGTTAAAATATACCCTTTATTCAGTAACCCAAGACAGAAAACAGATATAACTTCACTAATTTATTCATTGCAGTTATTTAAATGGAGTTAAAATACACCCTTTATTTGATGACCTTAGATAGAAAATAGATTAAACTTCACCGATTTATTCATTATAGTTGTTTAACCAACTTTAGTGTATACCTTTTATTTGGTGACCTTATATAGAATATCGGCTAACAGAAAAGATTAAACCGGTTGATTCATTTTGTAATGTATTTTCTAAGTAAATACAGACTTTTTTTTATAAAAAAGATAAAGGTGATAATTTGTCTTTTAAGATTAGTTTTTTTTTTATCTCTTGTCCAAACTGGCGATTGGCGGCAGCGAAAGAAGCAGATACCAGAAACCAAAGACCTTTTTATATGCGCGATTAATACACGTAAATGAATGTTGGCATGAGTGGCCTTTATTTATAGATGAAGATCTGATTGGTCATGAGAAGTATCACACAAAGTAAGGAACAGGAAAACGGAATTTTTTTCCTCGCATTATTCAACAATGAACATTTGATACTTGGATTATTATACGTACAAATGATTGCTTTCATTTCACTGGCAAAATAAACATTTTTAAAATCTTGTCATAGATGACCTAGTTTAAGAAGGTTGGGTTGGTAGGAAATATTTTCTTTTGAAATAAATACTAGTTTATTCTGTTAGGAGAGATGGATAGACTCTGCCAGACTCTTCCTGCCCCAAGACCTGCAACATAAGTAGTGCCTCCCATAACCAAACCAGGTTATAGGACCAGAGAGTGAGTGAGGGAGAAGATGAGAAGAGGGAGAAAATTTGAAGAGAGTACTGGGAGGAGAGTGGAAGGTTTGAAAAGAAAGTGTTAAAAACAGGAAAAATGAAGAGGTCAAAGAAGAAGAAGAAGAAGAAGAAGAAGAAGAGGCGAGTCGGGGAAAAGAGAGAAAATAAAAGAAAGAATAGAATCGGACCTGAAGAGAACAAGAGAAGCCTTAATTGAAGATGAAGGTTTAAAAATACTAAAAATCGATAGTGATTAAAATTGGAACCAATGAAGTGTAGTCACTGATGATTGCTACGCCGATGATGGCTAATTGATGGCTATGGGACGAAGGAAGAAAAAGAAACAAAAAATGCAATTCGTCTAAACGTTAAGATCTCGTTGCTTCATTCTCTCTGTTCAGTTTATAAGGCCGTGGATGCATGAAGAAATAGACGACAGGCACAACACGCGAGCTAGCTTATTCGTTCTTTTAGGAACCGGAATCTTCTCGTATCTTTGATTCGTGCCTCTTCTTTTGTTTACGCTCTCGTTTGTTTCCTCATATCTCTGCTACTAAAAGAGAAAGGGGCAGAATCATACAATCCGTCGTTTTAGAGTTCAGAGAATACTCTACCTCCACTTCCGCCTCGGGTGGGTGACATCTTCCGGCCAGCTCACCAGAGCTCTTAAATGGCCAATAGCAGGTGATCTTGGCAGGACACGTTTCAGGGTACTGGATCAAGTATATCTCGTTACACCTTTTCGGTCCGACGACTGACATTCGTACCGGAGGTCGGGGTTGCATACTTTGACACCTTGGCCTTAGGGGACCTTCCCCTAGGTCTTTTTCTGCTTGCAGGACTAAGTTTATTGATTCATGCCTGAAGTTCCCTAATTGGGTAATGCCGATGAAGTCAAGAATTTTTTCACCTGCTATGCATGATCTTGATTGGTGTGCAGCTTCCACTATAAAACGGCCTTGTGCCATATTCTGATAAAGTGGGATGTTAGATAAATCGCAGTTATACCTAGTCCACTAGGCGAGATGTTGAACTTTGTCAAGTCGTCTTTCTTTCGGCTGAAAGTTTTTTATAACTTATTTATTCGTGTTTCGGTACAATTTGCTTACAATGGTTTGGTTTGGTTTGGTTTTATGACAATTAACTATTGTAGGTTATTTAATGCCAAATCCTCTTTACACACACACACACACACACACACACACACACACACACACACACACACACACACACATATATATATATATATATATATATATGATTTGTCAACACATTTTGTAAATAACATTCTTAAATGAACTTGAGTTCTTTCTGGAACACAGTAATATTGTTTCAAGTATTAGTATATAACAATCACAATTTAATATCAGTCATTTGTTAGCGCACATAGTTTGTTCTGGTTGACTCATTGATAGGATCCCATCAGGTACAACCAATCCGGGCCAGAGTGGACCTTATGGCAATGGCAGTGAAGGGGTATTCCATATTCTCCAAATATCCAAAGCTGGAGCCTTGCCATCAGATTGTTTAATGTCATATGCAGGAAACTAGTTGAAGAGGTGTCTTACCCCTCAGCAGAGATGCAGTCGGTGTATTCTACAGCCCTAGTCGTCTGAGCTGGCTTACAATTTTACAAATAAGATAAAAAAATGTTGGAAGAAATAGAGCAACAAGAAAATATTATAATTCAACAAATGTCCGTCCGTCTGTTCGTCCGTACAGCTGAGGCTCCTCCATTGTGGTTATTTTAAAGAATAAAAAAAATGTCTGAAGTATTATTAGAATTATGTTCAAAAAGGTTTTAAACTTTACAATCTAGCTCGAGCTGGTTTTAAGATGGAATTTGTCTATCATCCTCTGAGCCTTAGTGTTCCTTTCATAAAGAAAGTGCGTGCATTTCACAATGCATAAACTTTAATAATGACGACTTAATGTTATTTCTTTTTATTATTCATTATTATCCTTATCGTTCCTATGTACTATGAGTGAGTGCTGGACATGAGAAAATGTGAGCTACAAAAATTTATACGAATATTTATTCGATGTTAAGCAGTTTGTTCATAGGCTGAGAAATTCATATCTGTTGATGTCTGTTAATGAATTATTTGACTAATGGAATCTAAGCGCTTCAACACTGATGAAAAAAGTCTTGTGGAGAAAAAAAAACGAGTCATTTGGTCACATTCCATGAGAGTATCTTGGTCAGCCAATAAACTTTTTAACCGACTCTGGCATATATATATATATATATATATATATATATATATATATATATATATAAACAATTCTCTTTGATGTATTATTATCAAATCATTGGTTTAAATATATCAGTTTAAGGCTGCATAAGCATGTATTTACCCAACCATGACGAGCTGGATCTGACACAAGGTCACTTTTTAAGTGGAGCTCTGCAGGCCGATTTATGCCTTTCCCAAGAGCATTAACGTGCACAAAAAGCTCCGTTAAGGTTTCGAACTCCTGGCCCCGATTGCATGTCCCCCAAAGATAAGCATTACACTAAGCTGTAAAAATATTATGTAGTAAATATAATCTCATGCATGTATAACACTTTTGCTTTCATATTTCTTGCTTTTACTATACTTATATATATATATATATATATATATATATAGGAAAGAACAGATCCTCTTGGATCTCCCTCCCTCTGAAGGGCCGGTAGCAATGTCCTCATCATAGAAAAAACTCTAGCTTTAGGCAGAAAAGTCCGTTATATACGCAAATAATATCACCGTTTTCGTAGGTATTGAGTTGATATATGTTTTTAATTATCCCTTCCGCAATGGACTTAATGTTATTCGTGGTCAATTTTTAAGTGGAGTAAAGCTGTTGTAAATGGAGTTTTTCTCCAACAAGAACGATTGTCTTACCCAGGTTAAAGAACTCTGTCTGGCCAACTATTTTTTTCTAGCTAAGAAAGAAACATGGATTCATGTCTTTTAGAAAGGCCTTCGCGAGAAGTGAAACGCAAACAGCCTCCAGGTTTGAACTCAGGTCGCCCATTCTATGTCCTGCGATGATAACCGTTAAGCTAAGCGCGCCTAAGTATTGTTAGCATATATGAATTTGCTTTCATGTACACTCTGGCACAAATACGCTATTATATATTTCTGTCCGATAAAAATGCGCTGGATGATACATTCGTTAATCTGTACAAACGCTCTTAGCAACAATGGCAGCTATCTTGGAAAACGTTACAAGGTAATTGTAAAACATTGTATTAAGTGGCGCATAGTAGATGAGAGATGTAACAGAACAATCTTTCTTCGTCGTCGTCAACCTCCTCCTCTAGTTTTAATACGATTTACTGATACGACTCACTGATATCGCTTTGTTGCACTGATGGAGAAGAAATCTCAAGATAACTCAGTCCGCCATTTTATGGTCGACTTCTAATGCTGGCAACAGTTTTGATTGTCTCGTTCTTAATTCTTTTTCTAATGTATCAGTTTCTCAGTCTATGAAACTTTTTCTTCAATTTGGTGAACTTCTATTTTTTCATGCTTATACTTGCTCAAATTTCTACAGCAATTCATGGTCTATTAATCCTTGTTCTATCAGTGTCAGATTTTATAATGAGAAGCAGAACTATTTTCTTTTTCTATATTTTTTAGAAGACGAGAAATAGAAAGACGAACGCCAGTAACACTAACTACAGAACTATAACTAGGCATCTTGAATGGTATAATGTTTTGTTTGGTTGTTTGGTTGGTTAGTTAGTTTTGTCAATCCTAGTCGGGTCATTTAATGAAAAAAAAGTTGGCGAACATAGTCGAAGGTAAACTGAAAGTTCCCTGTTCAATAGCTACTACACTGAGGTGTAGGGGAGGACGCTACTCCTTTCCTTGTATTGCCCCAGTTTACCCTTGATCCGTACCTTATAAAGCTGAGTGTCAAGCAAGGCAGCATCAAGTACTATTCTTTTTTCATCTTTGGTATGACTCGACCTGGGATTGAAACCTAGTCTCCCGGGCCATTCGGCGAACACTCTACGCATTAGTCCCGGGCCATTCGGCGAACACTCTACGCATTAGGTAAATGCCCAAGTTATTTAATAACATCATATTAACAGTTATGGTCTTCAATTATATACGGTACAAAAATGTTTTGTTTTGTTTGTTTGTTTTAATGGCATATCAACTTTTGTAGGTTAGTTAATGCCAAATCTATTCTCCTAGAATAACAGCAGTGGTTCTATTTAACCCATAGCTGGGAGGATAAGGGGGTTCATACCTTTCCCAAGGGTATTTGCCCTAAACAAAAATGTATCTTGCCAATTTATGGTATGCCCAACATATAGAAAACAACACAGTTTCAAAGATTTTCTTTATCGTTAGATTTCAGGGAATTAATAAAATAAAACAGTTACAATTCTAATACTGCTATAATGTTTTAGTGAAATCGGCAGTATGTGGTGGAGAGTGTTTGAATTGGACAGGAGTTGCAGTAAGGTCATCACAGAGAGAGCTATTGTGCTTTGTATAATTTATCTGCTATCACATTTAGTAAATGCTTACTTCCATGGTATATGGAGGGGTTAGATTTCGTTTAGCTTAAATGGTTGGTTGATGGGTGTTTTTCAGCATATCAACACTTGTGGGTTATTTAACACCGAATCCTGTTTATATATACACACACACACACACACACACATATATATATATGTGTGTGTGTGTGTGTTATATTTAATTCCAAATCCCGTTTATATATACATATTAGTAAGTAACTTTATTACTCAGACGAATTGTTAGAGTTCATTTTCTGGCACCCATTTAAATGGTTTCAAGTATTCCTATCGAACAGTAAAAATTCTATTTAACATTAATAATTTCTTTGCACACAGATGGTCTAAAGTATTGCTATTCAACGTGAATGATTTTATTTAACAAATATTTTTATGCGATAAAATACTTTGCACACTTCTATATGGTTTCACTATTTCTATTTGACATATAAATGGGATCCTAACAAGTACTACCAGTCCAAACAAAAGTAGACCAGGCAGTAATGGCAACGAAGAAGTACTCCACATACCCCAAAGCGCTAGGACTGGAGCGCCACCCTTTGATATCCAGGACACTCATTGAGGGTCGTAAAACCTCTTCAGTGGTGCAGTCGGTGCATACTACAGCCCCAGCCGACAAGGTGTTACATGTCTGGTTGCTTTTTAGGCATGTTTGACCTTATTGAGTTATTGTTTGTTTGGTTTTATGGCATATCAACCTTTGTCGGTTATTTAACGCTAAATCCATTTTTATGCAAATAATCTGTTCTATTGAAAACAGTTCAGTTTAGCATAAGTACACAGTTTAATTGTCAAAAACATTTCCATTTCAAACTATTTAAGCAGTTATATGTAATAATTGAGTTATGTGTAGATACAGTTTTAATGTCGAAAAACAGTTCTATTTGAAATAATTCAGTTAAGATAACGAGCCGGAGGACTGCGACATTGTAGTAAGCGAGTTCAAACTGCATCACGCAATTACATTCACTTTCGGGCCAATGCACTTGAGAAAGGTATGAACCCCTTTACCCTCCCCTACCAACAATTGGTTAAGTAGTAACTCTACTGTTCTCCTATAAGGACGGATTTGGCTTTGAATAACCCACAAAGTATGATATGCCATTAGACAAAGAAAACAGACCAACCAGGGCACCTCCTTTTTGGTGCCGGTGTTACATATCTGTAGTTTATGCTCTCAGCGTTTTCTATGCCCTTGCTGAGAAGTTGAGTGGTGTAATAATTAGATAACAAAGCCAGCAGACCATTGTTAGTGAGTTTAAGTTCAACAATTTGCACCATACTTCTGACCTTGTTTCAAACTAGCCGCTTTTTAATATCAACTTAATAGCTATATCCGGAATACCATATGTAAAATAAATAGGGAATTCCAGCGGAAAGTAAGTTAGCGAAAGAATTGCCAAAAATAAATTGGAACCCACCTATCATTAAAGACTATCGAAAAATCAATATTTTAAAAATCTGACACAATTGGCCGAGTAGAGGTAAATCTTCTAAATGATAATCAAAAAATATTAGCGAAAAAATGTTTTTTCCTTTTTTTTTTTTTTTTTGGTAGCCGAGACCAAAGTGATTCAGAAGTAATAGAACTCTTTTTACTTTCATATATTTATATTCCGGGTGGATTTGAGATATAAGAGTAAAAAAATAATCATTTTGGCTGGTTAGTTAGTAGTGAAGAAGATCGAACACAAGGGAATATTTTTTCTCATTATTTCTCAAATTTTACAGGTGTCTCGTTTATTTTGTACATCTCTCTCTCTCTCTCTCTCTCTCTCTCTCTCTCACTGCCTCCTCCAAACAAACACTGCCTATCAGTCTCTCTTGATATGTATCTCGCTCACATAGGTTTTCTCTCTCTCTCTATATATATATATATATATATATAAAGTATTGTTTGGTCCAGTTAAACCGGAGTTGGGAGTAATTCCATCAGGACAAGAAACTATTCAAAATTGAACATTTAAATTTCCCTGGTAAAGAGCTCAATGTAACAGACATTACAGAGCAATAATTTCATTTAGAAAAAGCACAAACCGGTCACATTAGGGTTATAAATTTATTTCCATCCTGTTATGTGTTTTTGATAAAATCAAAAAACGCGAAAAGAAAAATTAACAGGACTTCTTCAGATCTTATATATATATATATATATATATATATATACTAAATTAACCGGACTTCTTCAGATCTTATACACACACACACACACACACACACATATATATATATATATATATATATATATATATATATATACTCATTTTTGCCTGTTAGTCAGGAGTGAAAAGGATCGAACCCAGGGGAATTTTCCCTTCTATTCATCATTTCTTAAAGTTTACAGCAGTTTCTCTCTCTCTCTCTCTCTCTCTCTCTCTCTCATTGACAGACTCACGCTCTCTCATGTTGTCTTTCTCTTTCGCTCTCAAACACACGCTCACTCTTTTTCCTCCTACACCTTCTTATCTCCCTATCTATCACACGCATTCACACATGCACGTGCGTACTCTCTTCATATCAACCTTCTCTTTCTTTCTCTCACATGCACTCACACACACATGCTTTCTGTTTCTTTCTGTCTACATATCTCTCATTCACACACACACACACACACACACACACACTCTCTCTCTCTCTCTCTCACTCTCTCTCTCTCTCTCTCTATCTGTCTCTCTGTTTTTGTCGATGACATACACACGATCTCTCTTGCTCTCACACAAGGTCTCTTTTCTCCCTCCCTCTCTCTCTCTCTCTCTCTCTCTCTATATATATATATATATATATGCATATATCACTTACACACATAATCTCTATCTTCCCACCTCTCTCCTTTTTTTCTTCCATATGGGTGGATTTGGCTTTAAATTAGCCACGAAGCTTCATATGCCATTAAACAAAAAAAAACAAAAAAACAAACCAAGTCGAATATGTGACCATTTACTGTAGTCATCAAAATCATCATCATTATCATCAAGGCATGCCGAAAGCTCAGATTCCCTTAACTCTCTCTCTCTCTGCATGCGTCCCTATAGACTATCGCTCTTAGTAAGTCGTCTAGACGCACCCAGTGGATGCACAGATCTGATGGATGTAGGTTTGGTTTGGTTTGGTTTGGTTTCTTTGTTTAATGGCATATCAACTTTCGTGGTTTATCCGATGCGAAAGCCATTCCTGTAGAAGAACTGCAGTGGTACTATTTAACCCATAGCTGGGGGAATAAAGGAGTTTGTACCTTTCCCAAGAGTATTAGTCCGAAAGAGAACGTAATACCGCAATGGAATTCGAATTCGCTAATTACGATGCCTAAGTCCAGCACGTTAGCCACTACGCCACAGAGATTCCCTTTGATCAATTTATGTATTTATTAACAGTACTCTAACTATATTACCTGATCATGCAACCTTGAGAAAATTGAAATGCATACTTCAGGGTTCTGTAATTCTATTTTCCCCCATTAATAACTTTTCCGTTATGTTATTATATTGTATTTTGTTTGAATAAAAGGTGTCTTAAAAAGAGACAGAAAGAAGAAACAAAATTCTCATACATTTTAAATAATGAGAGTCACAAATTATTTATCTTATACAGCAAACTCTACAAATTAGTGAAAGCAGTTTTTATATCTTCCAAGGGTTTGCTTGGTCTGAAATTAAGGGTTCCTTCTTGCAAAAAGTTATCTTTATGAAATGAAAACGATTCGCTGTTTCCTATGTGAGTTTGATAATTCAAAAAGAAAGATAACAGAAAGAAGTTGTGTTTGAGCGATTGATTGATTTTTACGGCATATAAACACACATAAGGTTATTTTATACCTTGAGGTTAGATCATCATCATCATCATGATGTCGTGCTGGTAGCACGGATATCCCTGACCCTCTCTCGCCACTTTTCCCTATCGTTCATCGCCTCAGGCAGGTCTTCTAGACAACATCCCGTATCCTCACATAGTTGCTGAATGTATGTTCGTGCTGGTCGTCCTGCTTTTGCACGTCCATGTGTGGGGGTCCATAATCGCGTTTATTATACGTTCATATTTACGTTTTTTTTGTGTTGTTATTTCTTAAGAGGTCTTTCTTTTGTATACGAATACGAATACGAATGTTTAAACAGATCTATTTGACCGATACTCTACCGTTGGGGCTTAATGGTCATCGTCATAGGAAATCGACGCGACGACCAGCGTTCAAATCCTGAGCGAGGCTCTTTGCATTTCCCGCAGCGCTGATACACTTCGCAAAGCTAAGCATCCAACTATTCTCTCCCCAGCTATGGGTAAATAGTAGGGCAGACTAAGCTCTTGAACCTCGGTATGGAAACCTGTATAGGAGAAGGAACGCCCTGGATTTAAACCAGTTACACTAATGTTGCTGGCGACCACCTCTGAACACCAATCCCAAAGAAACTCCTCACATAATATACACAAGCGAGGCCAGTTAAACCTACTTCAGATTAATGCGGTCACACACACACACATACATGCATACATACACTCCTGAGATCTTCAGAAATGTGTTTAGTGTCATATCCAGGTCACCTCTTTCAGGGGTTTTAACCCTACAGTGGTGATAAGTTTACGTATTCTAAGCCCGCCAACCGGTCAAAAACAAAAAGTAAGAAGGTTAGAGAAAAAGTCTTAAATGATGGAAAACTGTCTTCATTAGCTTCTGAATATCAGAAACTGGTTGAATATTCTGCCTGTAATCCTGAATTCAATATATTAGTTCTTGATAATTTGTTGATTAAAATGTTTTCATTCATAATAAAATTTGAAGAAGTAAAACAATGAATTAAAGTCTGACTGATAACTGAATAAACAAATATATTGATCCATATCATTTCCTGTAATCAATCTATATTATACTTACATTTAATTTTCAGTTAATTAATGCTCTGGATATCATTCGTTTAAATTTCTGCGATGAAGCTTGATAATTGGTATAAGAATATATTTGAACTATTGACCTCATATAAAGGCTTCCGTTCGAGATTCTGTGTGGATTCCCGAGTTTGATATGAAACACTTGAAAAAAGCCAAAGTACATATCGGCCGAAACGTTGTGAGTATAACAATAAATTTTCAAATGCTACTACACCGACATGTAGGAGAGAGCGCAACTCCTTTCCTTTGATTGCTCCTCTTACCCTTGATCAGTACCTTATAATGCTGAATTCAAACCAAGGAAGTATCAAGTACTATTTTTGGAGTCTTTGGCGTGACTCGACCTGGGATTGAACCCTGGACTTTCGGACCATTGGTGAACACTGTAACTATTATGCAAAGATGAGGCGAGTAGTCTGAATATTCTAAGTAATATATACAGGATGTTACATGTTCGAGTAATAACACAAAACTGCATTTGATGATGAGGCTCCAGATTTGGAGATTTAGGGAGTGTAGAGTACTCTTTAATTGCCATTACTCCCATGTCCACTCTGACCCATATTGATAGTACCTGTTTGGGTTCCATCTATAGATCAAATAGATCTGTTTGTCAATTATTTGAATTAGATAGAAATACTGGACATCATATAACCATTTGCAAAAATAAAAAGGTAAAAGTGACTGACATTTGTAGCTTTTTGTTATTGCTCTTCTACTTAGATAGATATATAAGCGAGGTTCATTCATATATTTCTTCACTATACTTCTTGAAGACAAAAATCCAACTGGCTAGTTGACTAAGGTTTTAAAATTGCATTGACAGTATATTTCCAGTTCCTGGAGAAATACTGAAAAAAATTCTATCATAATTAGAGCTTCCATTGATTATCTTTAAAGTTTCAATTAGATTACTTTATATTCTTATTTCTAGTTGTCAATAGTTGTTACAGAGGCATATAAATTTCATATACAAAATGTAACAAAAAATCAAAAAGTATCGAGACTGCGGTTTTCTTTTTTTAGATAAAAAATTTAAATGACGTGGACGTAACTGGGTTATTTACACGAGAAAATGACCATATCTTGACATCTCCACTGCTGTCTATATGTCTAAACATTCGCCAAACTTAGACTTATGCAACATTTTCTTCTTTAAACAGAAAATTATCGATGGTATGGTTTGAGGACGTGGACGACATTGAAAGAACGACAAAAAATTAGCTTCCAGCCATATCAAAAGAAGAGCTTCAGCGGTGTTTCTACCAATGGAAACATCGATAGAATCAGGGGGTATTATTCAGAAAAAAGAAAAGTTACGTTTGATTCATTATTCCTTTAATGCTTGGTAAGTACAGCTTCAGTCTCAATACTTTTTTAAAAAAGTAACTCGAAGTATCAATTTCTTTCACAGTATATAACCTAAAACTAACTGGACAACATCTCCAGCTCATTTTAGTCGGATAATAAATAGACTGATTTGTATAATTGTCGGTTTGGAATACCTAGCAAAACTCCATCCAGTCGGATCTAATTAAAATGGCGTCATTTGTAAAAGGGCAAAAATCAGAACATTGAAATCTATTCAAATTGTTTGTGAAATGATAAAATCTCGTGTTTTATGAATCGGGCTCTTGAGTTTTAACTATAAAATAGCATAGACGATTTTGTTTCAATGGGTCCGTTATGACTAAATTAGTTGGACTACGTCAAATTTAAGCCGGCATACGTCAGATCAGATCATAGTATCTTATTAAGCTTTTTAGGCCATTAAAACATAGGCTGCATAGCAACATTTGCCGCCACATCGTAAATTGATCTAAAATATTTTACATCTGTCTAGCTTTTATCTGTTATCGTTCATAGATTCAGTTTCTACTGTCTATAAACATTAAAAAATCTAACTAAGAGTTAAACGCTAACTCCTGTATTTTTTTAAAGAATAGAACTCGGGAGATTGGCGATAATATGAATCACTGTCTAACAAAATGTCTATATTTATTGTTGCTTTTCCTTGTCAAAGTGACAACAAGTATCCTCAGATCTCCAGGACTCTTCTAAGTATTCTAGCTGATCTTAACAATGTTGTGAATGGTAAGGTCTCGGTTTTTCCTCTGATTTTCAATTCCCGCAGTCTCTTTTTCGGTTTTTGGTTACTGTTGCGAGTGCATTAACAACAACTGATATCACCGTCACTTTCATTTTCCACAGCTTTTCAGCTCTCTAACGATATTCAGGTATTTGTCAGTTTTTTGATATTCTTTTATTTATACTAGTTGGTCTGCTAAAAAGGTGAAATCCACGAGATTACAAGTTCTTTTCTTCTTGTTAACTAAAACTAGTTTTGATCAACTAAGCGGGATTGAAGATCGTTTGTATCTGAGGCTGTCGAATATACCGATTGCATCTCTGCAGAGGAGTAAAACTCCCGCACCAAGTGTCCTGCATATGACATTAAAAAGGCTGATGGTGAGGCTCGAATAATACCGGAGCTTTCGAGAATGCGGTCTACTCCTTTATTGCTATCGCTCCAGGATCCACTCTGGCCCGGATTGGTAGCACCTGACAGGCTCCTTTCTATGGGTTAAATAGAACTAAGTAGTGTACTTATGGTAAACTGAATTGTTTGAAATAGAACAGTTTTTAAATTTAACAGTGGACTGAATTGTTTGAATTAGAACTGTTTTTGACATTTAAACTGTGTACTTATGCTAAACTGAATTACTTGAAATAGAACTTTTTATATGTTTAAAAACGGATTCAACATGAAATAACATACAATGGTTGATATACCATAAAACCAAACCAAATGAAACCATGCCAAACCGTTTGTATCTCAAAGTCTAAGAGAATTTTGTGCTTCTGATTTTCTAGGAAAGATTCTGGTTTGTGCATATATTAGTCAGAATGATCAAATCTTAGTCTCTTGAATAATTCCCAGTGAACCACCTTTCCCACCCAGTCAGGCCTGCTCTTGTATTCTTTTTGTACAATTTTGCTGTATTAGCTTATTATGTGATTGACTGTTTCATATGCGTCACTACATAACCTACACTTGCTATTTTTCTGCTTATTAACAAATATTATCATTTTTTAGTTTTTCGCACCAGCGTCAGCTGATAGTCTTTCATAGGTGTTTTAGTGACAGCAGGTCTCCTCAAGTCTCCTGAACTCTTCTCAGTATTCTGGACGATCTCGTTAATGCTATAGTTCGGATGGTCTCTGCTCGTCATCAATTTCTAACTCTTCCAGCCCCCTTATCCAGCTTTTGGGGATCGTTCCAAGCGTACCAGTTGCAATTAGCATTATCGTTACTCTCATACTCCACCGCTATTTTTTTAGCTTTCAGGCAAGGTCCAAGTATTCATGTCTCTTTTCGCTTTCTTCGATTTTTACAGTGGACCGCTGGAATGACAAATTCCACCGTATGGCATTATCTCTCTCTCTCTCTCTCTCTCTCTCTCTCTCTCTCTCTCTCTCTCTATCTATCTATCTATCTCTAAGTCTGGTCTTTTAAAGAGTTGATTTGTGAATTGTGCATCTCATTCTCCAGGACGGATTATGGTTTGAGCATATCATAATTATTATTATTTTTATCTTTGCGAGTTTTTACTCAATTAATAACAGATAGTATTCTCTTGAATTCAAGTGATATGTTTCTTGAGCTTTCCAGGATTCTTCTCAATATTCTAGCCGATTTCGACAGTCTGAAAATTCTCAGTTCCTTACCGTATCTCTAATTCTACCCGTCTTATTTCCAATTTGTTCGAGATTGTTCTGAGTAGGATCAGTATCACTGATACCTTCACGTTCTCATAGCTCCATAGCTTTTTTTCACGTTTGTAGCAACGCTGTGATATTAATCATAGGACTTATTACTTTTTTTTTTAATCCCTTGTGAGTTTTTTTTACACTAGTTGTACCAAGTGAATTTTTAAATGAAGTATAAGTGACTACAAGTTTTCTCAGGTTTCCAAAGGAGTTCTCTAGGCGCATTGGCTAGCGTTCTAGACTCGGACATCCTAGTAAGGGAGTTCGAACTCCAGTTGCGCTATTACGTTCACTTTCAGACGAATACCATTGGAAAAAGTATGAACCCTATTCCAGCTATAGGTTAAATCGCACAACTACAGTTTTTTTTTAAAGGGGGATCGCTTTGGCTTTGAAATCAACCATGGAGATTGATAAGCCATTAAACAAAGAAACAAAACCAAATCAAACCAATCAGGTCCCCACGACTATTCTAAGTATTCGAGCTGATATTCAGAACTGTGATCTGTATGGTCCTCTGATCTCCAATTCCTGTAGCCTCTTTTTTGGGCCATTGGTGACTGTTTCGAGTACACTGTGTTTGGTGATATTACTGTCACCTTCGTGACCGTCAGCTTTTCCAGCTTTCTGTCAATTTTGTTTATTTTTTTGTATTCGTTTATTTTTGTTCTATGGTCCGTTGGAACGGCAAAATACCATAGATAAATTATTTTTTGTAAATCAGTACTTGGTTTGGTCTTCTATTATGGTTGTATTATTTTACTCCTTTGAGAATTTTTCACTCCAGCGTTGGCCGATGATTTCTGACTGAAGTTTGAGTGACATCAAGTCTCCTCAAGTCTCCAGGACTCTTCTCAGCATTCTGACCGATCTCAATGATGCCGTGTTTGGATAGTCTCTACACATCCTCTAATTTCAAAGTCCTTCAGTACCTGTACCAAATCCTTTGGTGACTGTACAAAGAACACCCGTTACAATTTGTATCACAGTCTCTTTCATGCTCCAGTTTTTTTTTTCAATTCTCTAGCAAGGTCCGGGTACTTATCTTTCTTTTTGCTTTCTTTCAATTTTACTCTGTGGTCAGTCGGGACAGCAAAGTCCGCCATTCGGCAAGTTCACTTTTTTGTTGACTACTACTAGGTCTGGTCGTCTGGCCGAGGTTAAATGATCCATTTGTGTCTTAAAATCCCAGAGGAGTTCGTGTGTCTCATTCTCCAGGACAGATTCTGGTTTGTGCAAAAGCCATTTGTTCATACGGTCAAATTTCAATTTCGTGCACAATTTCCAGTGGATCACCTTGCCGACTCAGTTGTGTCTATATGATAATTATTATTATTATATTCCTTCGAGAGTTTTTCACAACAGCGTTGGCTGATGGTCTTACACTCGATTTTACGTGATGGCAAGTCTCCTTAAGTCTCAAGGACTCTTCTGAGTATTCTGGCCAATCTTAATGCTGTATTTTGGATGGTATCCATTCGTAATCTTATTTCCACTTCCTCCAGTTTCTTTATCAATCTCTTGGTGACTGTACCGAGCGTACCGATTACAACTGGTACTACGGTCACTTTTACGTTCCACAGCTTCCTTAGCTCCATAGCAAAGTCCAGGTATTATTTATCTCACTTTTCGCCCGCTTTCAGTTTTACGCAACATTAGTCGACACAAAGGGGTCATTACTTTCCTTGTCTGCCATAAAGTTCTATTACCGGCAACCAGAGGGCGTGGTCAAAGTAGCATATAACGTTTGCCGGGGCGGCAAAGTTCACAATTCTGCCGGTTTTTCTTTTTTTTCTTTTTGACTATCACTAGATATGGTCATCTGGCCGAGATTAGGTGATCCGTTTGTATCTCAAAATCCTAGAGAATTTTGTGCATTTCGTTCTACAAGACGGATCCTGGGCGGTGCTTATACCATTTGTTCGTATGGTCAAATTTCAAGTTCATGCACAATTCCCAAAGGATCAACTTCCCTACCCTGTCGAGTCTAGTCTTATACTCTTTTTGTATTAATTTACTGCATTGTGATTGACCAGTTCGTCTCTATTTCCACATAACCTACACTTAATATTCTTTTGCGCCTTAACTATTTTTGCTTTGGTATAATTGATCCTTATGGCGTTGTTTTGTGCTGCAATTAAAAGAAATTCAGTTTCTCTCTTACGGCTTCTCTTTTTTTAGCCTCGTCCTAGATTTCTCGTGTGAGATTTTGCGTTGTTGTTCTTGTTGCAGTTCTGTATTCTTATGTTCACATCAAATGTCAGTTGGTTATCGCTGAGGATTTTATGGCAGCATGCGTCCTCGAATCTGAAGAATCTTCTTCAGTATTTTCACAAACACCATCATTGCCATGGTGTGGGTAACCTCAATCCTTTCTCGAATATCTAATCTCTCCACTCCAGCATCTTTTAAATTTAGTGTTTTTAGCATAGTTCCTGTTGCGCAAAATATTATGTTCCACAGCTTCCTAGTTTCCCACGGAAAGTCAAGGTATATATATATATATATATATATATATATATATATATATATATATATATATATATATATCTTCCCTTTCACAGGGAAACTAGTGAGCTGTGGAACATAATATTTTGGAAGATACAGAACCAGACCAAATAAGAAGACCCTGATTTTATATTTGTGAACAAAAGAAAAAAAAAAGAGCGTCATATTATCGATACATCTCTCTCTCTCTCTCTCTATATATATATATATATATACAGTTGTATCAATTATATGACGCTTTTTTATGAGAAAGCTAATATATATATATATATATATATATATATATATATATGTAGTGCCTTCAATACGTTTCCAGACATTTTTTGTACAGGCATTTAAAATTGTTGTAAACTCTTGAAACTTCATTATGTTATTGCTATACATCTTATGAGATGATTTCAGGTTCAAATGAACAGCTACACCAGGAATTGGAATATACCCTACTAAAGCCTGATTGTCACAGCTGGTGAATTTCAAAAATGCAATCTGGACATGAGGACACTTTAGAAGAATGATATGCAATAAAATTCTGTTTTAAACTTAGAAAAAATGCCACAGAAACGTATGGAATGCTTCAGACTGCTTTACGACTATCTTGTATGAATCGAGCATCAGTTTTTGAGTGGCATTAGGGATTCAAGGAGGCTGTGAGGGATGATGAGAGGTGGGAGGAGTAAGGAAGTCAATACAGCAGAGTTGATTGGCCAAAGGGTAAGGGTTACTATGTTGAGGTTTTAAGGGAGTTCAGGAAGAGATTCCATCGGAAGATGCCAGCACTCTTCAAATCCACTAGGACAATGCACCAGTCCACAATTTCATCCTTGTCACAGACTATTTGACGATGATGGGCATCAAGACAGTTCCTCAGCCTCCCTATAGTCCAGACCTTGCTTCCTGTAACTTTTGGTTATTCCCTAAGCTCAGAGGCTATCGTTATGAGACAATTGAGGACATGAAAGAGGCTGTGACGAAGGTCATTGACACGCTCACACAAGAGGACTTCCATGGGGGCCTGACGGAAGTTGTTCGAACGGTACAACAAGTGAATTGCAGGCGGAGGAGATTACTTCGAAGGGGTTTAGAGTTTCATGTGTGTACTATTAATAAAAGTGGCCATACGAAAAAAGTCCGGAAACTTATTTAATGATCCTCGTATATAATGTAATTAGAAGAAAATTCAAATCTGGTCAAATTGTCATTATGAATTTATTTCGGTGAAGAATATCCCCCCAGTACTCACATAGATTTATATGAAATTCTTCATACATTCTATACACGAAAAATCCACACCCATTGTCTTCAGATACCGACAAGATATTACTGATATATATATATATATATATATAGCTTTCTTCCCTTTTCAACCCATTGTCTGTCAGCCGAGTTGGCACTCTTTTCTTTTTCCCTGGCTCAGGAATCTCAAATCGGGGTCTTGTTTGATCTGGATCTCTCTCTTTTCAAGATTATTTTATTTGAGAATTCATCATTATAATTTTTTTCGACAAAACGTGAAGCCCATTTTTATTTTTCTTAGTAAACTCCGTATCAGTACTACAGTGTAGTTGGCACACTTGAATACTTACGTAACACCTGGAGAAAAAAGTTAGATGGGAGATAATCGTGCTGTTATGAACAAACCCTGGAAGTATTACATTACAAAACAGCAGATGTACGGCCACTTACGTCCCATCTCGCAATCTATCCAAGTAAAATATGCTGGTGAAGTAAGAACAGACTCGTAAGTGACGTTTTCTTATGGACTCCTACACATAAACAGAGTTGGCCTAACCAGCAGAAATTTACATTCATCAATTTGTGCGGACACTAAATATCAACAAAAAGATTATTACTAAGAGTGATTACCGATAGTTACTGATGGCGAGAGAGAATCAAAAGAATCTGGAATGTCGACATGCCTCGATGAAGATGATGATGATCTGAAGCCATTTAATGGGCAAGGAAGCTGGAAAGTCTTTTGGCTGCATAACATCATTTGTCCACATCTATATTTGTTAATAGCCTAGTCGGCTGGGGCTGTAGAATACATCGACTGTATCTCGGCAGAGGGATAATATTCCCACAACGAGTGTCTTGGATATAACACTAAACAATCTGATGGTAATACTGGAGCTTTGGGGAATGCAGAGTACCCTCTCATTGTCATCGCATCCGGGTTCAATTTGGCCTGAAGTGGTAGCATCTAATAGAGTCCTATCTATGGGTCAAATAGAATTTTTTTTTATATTTAAACTGAGTGCAAACAAATGACTTATATTAAATTGAATTATTAGAAATAGAATGGTTTGATCATCAAATTGTGCGTAAACAAATGACTGATGCTTAATTGAATTTTTTGTTATACATAGCAATACTTAAAACCATTTAACTTATTGAGTTGTTAGAGATAGAACTTTTTGATCATTTAATTGTATCTACAAAATGAGTTTAAAAACACATATTTAACATATATATATGAATAGAATTTGGAATTAAATGACCAACTAATGATTGCTATGCCATAAACCCCAACCCAAATTTAAACCAGGAGTGTCCTCGTGGTGTAATGATTAACGCCGATAGACTTCGGAATCGTAGTATGTGAGTTCAAAATCCAGTCGCGTTATTACGTTCACTTTCGGACAAATACCCTTGAGAAAGATATGAACCCCTTTATCCTTCCATCTATGGATTAAACAGTATCACAACTGTTCCTCTAGGAAGCTGGTTTTGGCATCGAATAACCAACAAAGGTTGATATGCCATTAAAACAAAGAAACCAAACTTAAACCTAAAATACATTTTTAAGCCAAAAACCATTATGAAGTTGGAATGTTAAATTCTTTCTTACTCAGCATATTCACCAGACTAAAATACCATTGGATTATAATTGGTTCTAATGAAAGAAAGTAAAGTTGACGACCGCAGTCGAGGGTAACTAGAAGGCTCCCTTTTCAATAGCTACTACACCGAGGTGTAAGGGAGGGTGCTACTCCTTTCCCTGAATTGCTCCACTTTACCATTGATACGTACCTTATATTGCTGAGTGTTAAGCAAGGAGGTATCAAGTACAATTTTTAAAGTCTTTGGTATGACACGACCTGGGATTGAACCCAGGTCTCCCAGACCATTGGCAAACACCCTACCAACTAGACCAATATGCCGGTCCTTATTTCGTCCAATACTTAAAGAAATGGTTTTGTTTCTCTAAATCTCATTTGTTCACTAATAGAATTTGTTCTCTAATTCAGGATTTATATCCTTAGCTTCAGGTTTGGATGAAATGCAAAATTTTATCAACCGAATGTTTATCCATAGATAAAGTATAAATAACATCAAGACTCACTTGGCGTAACGGTTATTGTCTTAGGAAATGGAAATAGCGAACCTAGTTAAATCTTGGACAAAATTACTTGCGTTTCACTTCGCACTAATGTCCTAAGAAAAAGCATGAATCCATCTGTTCTACTATTATGGATAGGTAGTAGGGTATACTCAGCTCCTTAGCCAAGGTTAGGCAATCAGTCCAAGAGAAATAAATCTCTGAATTCAAACGAGCTTTACTCCGCTTGAAAATTGACCTTGTATCACATACTATCCATGGTAGAGGGATTGGAAAAGTTAAAAATTAATGGTGTGAAATGAAATTGTCACTGAATAACCAATAAATAACATAAAAATGGTCTGATTAATATTCTAGGAAAATTTCAACCTGTGCTAGTATCTGATGCATACCGTATAACGTGCATTCATGTATAATAAGCACTTCAAGTTTTCGGCTCCAAAATTCTGGAAAAAAATATCTTTCGTCTATAATAGGCATTGATTTTTGGAATTTAAACTAAGCTTAAAATTTGTTCAACCTTTTATCCGATTTGTACCGACTAGAATAGGAGTTAATAAAAATGTTTAGAAACAAAATTTACGCTGTATGTAGAGCAAAGGCAAGGACATGTTCAAACGAAGATATAACAAACTTTTTACCAAAATAAATTCACAGAAGAAGTTACAAATTATAAACAAACTTTAAGAATCTAATCTACGTAATCTTACATCGTTAGCCGATAAATAACGAATGTTTATCTATTTACTGTTTGTCTGTATCGATTTCGTTATTTTCATTGTGGGTTCGGCTATTAGATTTTTTGGCTATCCTTCAGAACTTGTTTTTCTTTCTGGCAATATTTCATCAAGAGAGTTCAGATGGTAAACGTTATTTAGTTAACGAAACGAACAGTAAAAGATTCATATTTAGAACGCTAATTACAGAAGAAACAGTTGAATGAGTTTCGATTCAATTACGCCAGTTTGGGCAGTGAACAACTTTGAAATAAATAAAGAGGAAAATAGACAACTATCTATCCACCCCCATTAAAAATATTAAGTTATGCCTTTACAACATATAAAGGTTTATTCATCTTTTTTTAAAAATCTTTTATTTAATATTCTAATTTCAGTTATATTTCTTTCCTTTCATATTATTTTCGTTTTTACACTTTCTTTCTTTCTTTCTTTCTTTCTTCATAATTTATCTGCCCAGTCGGCTTGAGCTGTAGAATACACCGACTGCATCTCTGTAGAGGGTAAGACCTCCTTCCTCTATTAGTGTCCTGGATATGACATTAAGCCATCGGATGGCGAGGCTCCAGCCTTAGTGAATCTGGAGTACTCCATCATTGCCATTGCTCCCTGCTTACTTTGGCTCGGAGTGATAGCACCTGCCAGAGTCCTATTTATGGTTCAAATAGAACTGTTTGACAGTTAAACTTTGTGTAAACAAATGACTTATATTAAATTGAATTGTTAGAAATAGAAATGTTTGATCATTTAATTGTGAGTAAACAAAAGACTGATGTTTAATTGAACAGTTTTTTACACATTGCAATACTTGGAACCATTTGACTATACGCAAATCAATAAATAGTGGCAAGTACAATAATTAGTATTAAATAGCAATAATTGTTACCACTTCACTGTCTGCAAACAAAAAATGATTAGTTAGTGTGCAAACAAATTTGTTCTAACTCATTTGAAAATGAAATTACCTAAAGTCTATTTGTTTACAAATCCAATATGTATATCTATTTAGATGTGCGCGAAGAAAATGACAGACATCAATTTGTTACTCTTACATAGCAATACTTAAAACCATTTAAATGTGTACAAATAAAACGAACTTAGGCTCGTTTGTAAACCCGTAAATTTTGGGGATGATGGGATGATAATTAAGTAACGTAGACCAAAATATTTGTCCTCTTTTGTGACTAATTTCTTGTTTGTGGGGACATCTGTTCATTAATGTTATTATCATTAAGTAACTCCATTTTTCTATCTATAACCAGAAATTATTGGATGTATATCTAAATAATGAATTTAATTACATAGGAAATTCATTTTATCAAACCTTTTTCACCCTAAATCTTTTATACATGTTGCTAAATCTGAAGCCCTCAAAATTCACCATAGAAATCGATCTCGAAAAGCCTTCAACACTCCAGCCTTTCCTATTCTTTGCATAGTTTCTTTCTTTCTTTCTTTCTTTCTTTCTTTCTTTCTTCTTGCAATGCTTCTCTCTTTATTTTGTTTAGTTACTTGATTTGAAGGATTTCAGTCAACTGGTGTTACTGCGTCCTCAACCAATACCACATTTCGAAACAAAAGGACGATGTCCTCGTGGTGTAATGGTTAAAGCGATGGACTGCAGAATCGTAGTAACCGAGTTCGAACTCCAGTCACGCTATTACGTCCACTTTCGGACGAATACCCTTGGGAAAGGTATGAACCACTTTATCCTCCAAAATAAGGGTTAAATAGTACCATTATTGTTCTTCTAGAAGGGTGGCTTTGGCATTAAATAACCTGCAAAGGTTGATATGCCATTAAACAAAGAAACCAATCAAAACAAAAGGATAAGAAAAAGTGCTGATTTATTTGTAAATAATCTACGTAATTTATGACGAGACACATTCTTGTTTATAAGTAGATTATAAATTCGGTTATGTAAGAATGATATTTTATATTTGTCTACTTGTCAAGATTCACATCTCTCGGCCGTGATTCATACACATTGATATATATCAAGTAATGAATTATATCTTCGTTGGTTCATTCATGTCTACAAAGCTATCTAATATCTCCCAGAAAAAATAAATTAAATAAAAAATTAAGATATTTAAATGCTGAGAATTGTTTTGATCTGTGACTGAAGATTAATTTGTTGAGTGTTTTCTTTATATATATATATATATATATATATATATATATATATATATAGTTCCGGAAATAAGTATAAGACACCCAATTAAATTCTTAATAATTTTCTTATTACTGCACAAATTCCTCTTAAAGTTTGTATGATACTTAGATCCGATGGTATTAGTATACATATTCTATTTTATAACAACTTTGCACCAAAAAAAGTTATTAAGAAAGTTATTAAGAAAAATTCGTTTTCGAGGGTGAGGAAATAAGTATAAGACAGTTTTGAAAATTTGTATTTAACAGCAAAATTGTACAAAATTCAATATTTACATTTATTACCTTTCAATTGTAATACTTCAACACACTTGTTTTGGATTGAATCAATAAGTTTTCTGAGAGTTTCAGATGGAATTTCATTTCAATACTGGTTAATGTAAGATTTTAAAGTTTCTCTATCTTCAAGTTCACATTTAGTTTTGTATGCTCTTCTTGACAAAATCTGGAGACTTAGTGGGCCAGTTCAAAACTTCAATATTTTTTGTTTTAAACCAGTCTTTCGTGAGCTTAGAAGTGTGTATAGCTGCATTGATCTGTTGAAAAATGGCATTATTTATAGATGTCTAGACGATTCATAAAAGAAAAGACTTTTTTTCCTAATCATTGATATATCGAGCAGAATTTTGTTTCCCTTCCATCACTGCAAAATCAGCTTTTCCAGACGTAGTAAAAACTCCCCTAACCATAACAGATCATCCTCCAAATAGTCATTTTAAAAACAACTGCTTCTTCTTTCTTAAACCATGCCAATAACACCAGGAGCCGTCGGGCCCATCAAAATTAAACTTTTTCTCGACAGAAAATACTATGGTTTCCCATTTCTCCTTTGTCTATGTTACTATTTTCTTTACCCATTCTAAGCGCATCTTCCTGTGTTTAGCAGTTAAAGCAAGGGCCGTCTTCCTGTTTCAATATACGAGATTTGTCGATTCATGGAGAAGTTGACGAACTCTTTTTGGAATGATTGGTAAATTCTGAGATTTTTGCAGATCTCTTGAACTATAGAACCTTCTCGAAAAAGTCGACGTCTGGCTGCATTTGTAATTTTAGGTAGACGACCTGGACGTTTTCTAGTGCCATACGATTCAGGGTCCTTTAGATAATTTCTCACAACTGTTCAGGACCTAAACAGTTCTCTTGCAATAGAATTTATAGATTTTCCTTCCAGTTTATCGGCAGAAATTTGCCCCTTTCATTTTCATGAAAGGAGTAGTTCCTAGACATTTTGCAGTAACTGTATTCAATTATGAAATGTTTAAATAGGACTCACCTGGCTTAAAATCATTATAAGAGTCTTTTATAATCTGCGCATGATCTTATTCTTCCTTTTGCATTCTCAAGTAAGTCAGATATATAAATTTTCGAAACTGTCTTATAATTATTTCCATCCTCGAAAAGGAAGTTTTGTTAATAATTTTTTTTGTGGTAGAAAGTTATTATAGAATACAATATGTATATCAATACCCATCGGATTTAGGTACCACACTCAAATTTTCAGAAGAATTCGTGCCGTAATATGAAAATTATTAATAATATAATAGAATATCTTATACTTATTTCCACCATTGTATATATATATAATTGCAAGCACAATATATCTTTTGACCTTCGGTCATTCTAACTCATTATGCAAAGTAATCAAAACAAAATATATTATATTGAATTTTTGAGCTTGATTTCAGTAAACAATAAAGGGCTTAAAATTTTGTGAAACAGGTATTGTGAAGAGAGAGTTTACAAAAATGATGCACACTTTTCTTTCCTTTTAATTCTATCTATCTATCTATCTATCTATCTATCTATCTATCTATCTATCTATCTGTGTCTCTGTTTCTCGATATATATATATATATATATATATATATATATATATATATATATATATATATATATGACCGGTTGATTGGCATCGTGGTTAGATTGTTTGCCAATAGTCGGGGAGACTGGGGTTTAAATCGAGGTTGAGTCATACCAAATACTCAAAAGATGTTACTTGATGCCTTCTTACTTAACACTCCGCATTTTATGGTACGAATCAAGGATAAGTGGAACAATCCAGGGAAAGGGGTAGCGTCCTTTCTTACTCTTTTGTGTCGTAGCTATTGGAAAGGAGCCTTCGGGTTGCCCTCGACTACGGTCGGCCAACCTATTTACTTACTGACATATTGTAAGCAAATGGTACATGGACGAGAATGGATGAATGATAAAAAATCCAGTAACCGGAAGAAAGACGCGTTGACAAAGTTCACTATCTCGTCACGTATAATAGCCTTAACAAGTTATACTTAATTTTGCCCCTCAGGTAAGGCTTTAACGAGGTGACAATTGATGGCCATCTAACTTGTGACGTGGGCCGACTGGACGATGTTATCCACCTAAAGTGGAAGTGAGGTGGGGTATTCGTAAACCCCAAAATGAGACTACGGATTTCAGGATACTTCCCTTTTTTTCTCTTTCGGTGGCTTGGATACGAAGAGACAAAAGTTCTCATGAACGGAAAATGAGGGACGAACCAAAGAAACAAGGATAGTTCTGTTCCTTGAAGGATGAAAAAGCTTACTTTGCACTTTGTGTCCGTTATTCATTTCTTTCTCTTATCACGTAGACCAGTTGCCTGAGACTGAAGAATACGCCGACGGCATCTCTTCGCAGGGATAAGCCCTCTCGCAACTCGTGTTCTGGATATGATAATAAATCATCTGATGTTGAGGCTCTAGTCCTGGAGCACTGGGGAATTCAGAGTATTGATTAATCATTTACTATACTGGAAACCATGACAATACTTGAAACCATATATCTCTTTGCAAATAAATTAGCCCTAAATCGTGTAAAAATAGTTACCTACAAATTATTCGTTTATAAATCATACATATTCAATAGATGTTTATAAACAGGATTTGGCATTAAATAACCTACAAGGGTCGATATTCTGTAAAACACAACCAACCATCAAAACAATCTGATACCATGGCGTCAGAAGTCGAACAGAGAGAATCAAGCCAATAGGTCCTAACGCTTAAGACAAGTTGTTCGTGTTTTTCTCTTCCGATCCAACAATTAACCATCACCGATATCGTCTTGGCAAAGGTTACAGTGTTTTGAGGTGTTTCTGTAAGTTGGCGATTTTTTTCCTTACTTTCCAGGTGAATTTTGATGTGTTTTGGTTTGATTTTTTTGATGTCTCATGTGTCTACGAGAAATGCTCGCATTTTTTTTGTTAATTCGTGTATATATATATATATATATATACATGTGTGTGTGTGTGTGTGTGTGTGTGTGTGTGTGTGTGTGTGTGTGTGTTATTGATAGATAAATAGATATTAACAGACTGGGATAGATAGATAGAAATAAACAGACTGAGATAGATTTAGAGATGGGATATCATGTTCATCAAAATGGTTAGAAATAGGGCTTAAAAATTTGAACTTGATGTTAAACTGATTCTGTTAATGTATTGCAAGATTAAAGATGATTCCGATTGCTTAATTTTAACAGCATGTCAACCTGTCTTGGATTATTTAATGTTCAGAGGTTAGGGAATCGCATTCATTATACATGCATATTTATATTTTTTGTGAAGTTTCTGAAGAATTTTTTCTCTTTTTTTTTTGCACACGCTCCTACAGAATGCAAATTGTTTTAAAACAGATTTATTTGATCCATAAATGGAGCCCTAAAAGGTACTACCACTCCGGGTCAAGAGTGGTTGTCGAAGAAATGGTAATGAAGGTGGACTCTAAACTCAACAGATCTCCAGAAGTGGAACCTCACCATCAGATGCAGTTTAGTATCGTACTCAGGACACCTCTTTTTGGAAGGGAAGGGACTTATCCCTCACCAGGGGAGAGACTCAGTGCATTCTAAACCTCACTGATACGGTGTGAGATTTAAAGAGATATTTTAAAGCAACATTTCTTAAATTGTAAAATGTGTTATTATGAAGTCTATTTGATGCTGTTGATCTAATTATCGCACTCTATTTACGTGACGATATGTTGATAAAGCATTTTTAGAAAGATATTCACATAACGTCACCACACATTCGTATACGGTAATTGGAAAAACATTATTAGTCTCTTTTTCAGCATTTCAAAACACTTTCAGTTGTGATTGATTGATATCAACAGCACGATCAAACAGTTCTATTTCTTACAATTCGAGTTAGCATAAGCTAACAAAGTTAGATGGTTCCAAGTATTGCTATGTATAATTAACAATTCAATTAAACATCAATTATTGGTTTACACACAGTCAAATGATCAGTTTTATTTTTCACAAGTTAATTTAGCTCTAGTCAACAAAAATAAATGGTTCCAAGTATTGCTATGTATCACAAAAAAATCAATTAAACGTCAGTCATTTGATTACATACAGTTAAATGATGAAACAGTTCAATTTAGCTCAAGTTATTAGTTTGCACTCCGTTTAAATGTCTAACAGTTCTATTTCACCCATAGATAGGACTATCAGGTGCTACCACTTCGGGCCTGAGTGGACCTGAGTGCAATGACAATGAAGGAGTACTCTGCATTCCTCATTTTCTATTTTCAAATACAAGACACTCGTTGGAAGCATCTTACTCTTCAGCAGAAATGCAGTCGGCGCATTCTACAGCCCCAGCCCAATGAGCTTAGAAGATTAGGGAATCACGTTAATTGAACGTTCATATTAACTTTGTGTGGTTGTGTCGTTAGAGTTTTCTTTGTTCTTTTTCTTTGCACACAACCTTTTCTAATACGAATGAATTTTAAGCTAATCTATTTGACCCACACATGGAACAGAAACAGATAGTACTACTTAGTTTAGATAATTATTGCTATTTAATAATTCATTTGTTCGCAAACATTTATACGGTTTCAAATCATCATCATCATCATATCGTGCTGGCAGCACGGATATCCCTGACCCTCTCTCGCCACTCCTCCCTATCATTCATCGCCCTAGGTAGGTCTTCAGGACAACATCCTGTATCCTCACATAGCTGCTGAATGTACGTTCGAGCTGGTCGTCCTGCTTTTGCGCGGCCATGTGTGGGGATCCATAAGAGTACATCTCTTATGAGTTCATCTCTGCTTCTCCAGTAGTGTCCTGCATGTCTGGTTCTTCTAACTTGAATAGTTTTCGTGATAGGGGGCAGGTGGCCGTACAGTTGATGTCTTGTGGGGTGTTGCTGCCAGGACCTGTTCAGGATTGCACGCAGCATTCTTGTGTAATTGCCATGCACTACGGTTTCAAATAATTGATAATAATTCTTAGTAAACAATTACAGCTTTAAGTAACTATTTTTAATTCAAATGATTTACAGTTGTATAGCATCTAGTATTCGCTTTTAATACAAATAGTTTTTAAACAGATTTATTTGAGCCATTGATGGGACTATAACAGATACTACCACTTTAGGTCAGAGTGGACCTGGGAGTAATGGCAATGAAAGGATACTGCACACTCCACAGATCTCCAGATTCATAGCCTCACTATAAAAGGCGGTTTAGTGTCATAAACAAGATAATCCTTCTCAGGGTGTCTAACACCTTTACAGGATATTTTAAGTCCCACTAAAAGCTTACTTTCAAATTGAGTTTTGAAAATGCTCTTATGATGAAAACCAGAATTTTAAAGCAATTGTACCACTATCTGGTTTTCAATGATTTTTTTTTGTTTGATGGTATATCAACCTTCGTGAGTTGTTAAATAGCAAAGGCATGTTTGTATTAGGAGAGTATTGTTAGGTTTGGTTTGGTTTTATGGCATATCAACCATTGTAGGTTATTTTGTGCCAAATCCATTTTAATTCATATAAACAGTTCTATTTCAAACAATTCAGTGTAGCATAAGTACACAGTTTAACTATCAAAACAGTTCTATTTCAAACTATTCAGTTTATTCAACAAAGTTAAATGGTTCCAAGTATTGCGATGCATCACTACCAATTCAATTAAACTTCAGTCATTTATTTACATTCAGTTAAGTGTAAAAACTGTTCTATTTCTTACAAATCAGTTTAGCATAAGTACACAGTTTAGTTCTATTTGACCCATAGACAAGACTTTATTAAGTGCTATCTCTCTAGCCCAGAGTGGTAATAAAGGGGTACACCGCATTTCCCCTAAGCTCCACCATTACTGGAACCTCACCATTAGATTGTTTTTGTGTCATAATAAGGACACTCATTGGGGAGTATTACCCCTCTCCTGAGAAGAAGTCGGTGTATTCTACAACCCATGCTGACTGGGTCAGAATTAGGGCAGTAGAGCTATTCAACGCATAGTTGGAGAAAAAAGCGAGTTCATACTTTTCCTAAGGGTATTAGTCTGAAAGCGTTTGCACTCGCTCATTCCGATGTTACAGTCTAGTGCATTAGCCACAGCACCAAGGCCTTTCCATCTCATTTTCCAGACCTATTTTTTACTATATATATATATTGCAAAAAATAGGTATGGAAAAAATCAGGTCTTATATAACCAGGGATATTTTGACCTGAGCAGCAGGAAAAGAAGAGGTTTCACAGAAGATTCGTACTTCAGCCCCTGTGTGTGCAGTTCAGCCGTTTTCGACTCTCTCTCTCTCTCTCTCTCTCTATATATATATATATATATATATATATATATGTACATTTTGGGTATGAAAAGAAAAAAATGATGGTATGTTTTTTACAAAATCGTTGTTGTCTTTCTCTGCTGTTCAATAAAAATACCAAAGAATTTTAAGCGTCCCATTTCTAATTTTAATCATTGAACTTCTTCTTTTTCTTCTTCTTCTTCTTCTTCTTCTTCTTCTTCTTCTTCTTCTTCTTCTTCTTCTTCTTCTTATTATTATTATTATTATTATCATTATTATTATTATTATTATTATTTACTCATTAGAATTTTTCACATCAGCGTTAGCTGATGGTCTTTCACTGGAGTTTGAGTGACCGCAAGTCTCCAAAAGTCTCCAGGACTCTTCTCAGTATTCTGGCCGTTCTCAATAATGTTGTAGTTTGGATGGTCTCCACTCGTCCGGGACAGGAAAGTTGATAATTTTGCAAATTCGATTTTTTTTTACTCCTTGAGAGTTTTTCACATCAGTGATAGCTAATGGTCTTTCACTGGATTATAGTGAGAGCAAGTCTCCTCAAGTCTGCAGGACTCTTCTCAGTATTCTGGCCGTTCTCAATAATGCAGTACTTTTGTTGTTCTCTACTCGTCCTCTTATTTCCAAGTCCTCCAGACCTTTTAATAATTCTTCTGTGACTGTAAAAAGAGCACTAATCACAATTGGTATAATTAACACTTTCATGTTCCACAGTTTTTTTTCAATTCCCTTGCAAGGCCGCGGTATTTATCCTTCTTTTCATTTTATTTCAATTTTACTCTGTGGTCAGCCGGGACAGCAAAGTCTACGATTTTGCAAGTTCTCTTATTTTTTTTGTTATTGATTGTTATTAGATCTGGTCGTATTATTTAGGACTCTTCTCAATATTCTGACTGATCTCAACAATGCTGAAGTCTCAATGGTCTCGATTATTCCTTCTATCCCTATATTGTTCCAATCTCCATTCTGATCCTTTGCTTGCTGTTTCAAACGCAGCAACTACAATTGGTGTCACCATTACCCACACGTTCCACATTTTCTTTTAGTTCACTGTCATGGTCCTATTTTACACCTTATGAGGTTTTTTTTTCTTTTCTTATTCATTCATTTATTCATTTACCATATATTTATATATCATATCCCAGACAACTGGTGGGGCTGTGTAGTTGTTGAGTGGTACCCAAGAGGTCGGAAAAGACCACTCGGAAGACCTCCACAATGATAAGAAGATGAAACTGTCAAGCAAATCAGGCCGACATGATGAAGAAAACCGAGAATAAAAACAAAATATAAATGTATTGTGGCCAGCGATTGGGAAAGCATCAGACAACCTGGCATATAATCGGAATAAGGTAATATATATCTAATTATAAAGTTAGTTGTCTGTCCATGTCTATGTGCACATATTAGATAAATTTGTATCGTCAAAATAAATGCCATTTATTTCTTATTCCAATTAACTAAGCTTTACAATGCAAAGCTGGGCCATTTACTCGCTCGATGTCCTATCACCAGTCATTTTAAGCTTATCTTTTTTTATTATTGATATGCCTTAATAGTAGAAAAATAGTGTGTACGTAGGCAATCTAACATAAATGTCTTAAACGGAAACCATAAATCAGCGAATTTAAACCTTGACAGATTTGACTGACTGAGGTCATTCAATATAATTATGTTTGTAACGTCAAAAGAACAAATTTAGAGGTATGTTAATCACTTAGACAGGGGCCCGGCTTTTTTGTTTGTTTTTGTGTTGTTTTTTTTTTTTTGTTGTTGTTTTCTTTCAAGTGATTCTGTGAGTTTTAGAACAAATGACTAACCGTTTTAAGGCATCTCCGGACTCTAAAATTGACTATAACCCTGACATGTTTACTAAATCAAACAGCAAGGTTCCTGGCCAGGTCCGAAATACCCGCACATCCATCTTCTTCTTCACTTGTGGACAGCTTACCGTTCATCTTATCTTTCTAGTTTTATTCTAGGAGCGACAAACTACAATGGAGTGTGGATTTTGGGTTTGCGAACCAGATAACGCACGGCATTTCTGCTATCAGGTTAGATGGAAGAATTCCTATTCGCACCGCTGTTTATTGATAACTAAAACACAAGAACTCTTTTGAGATGAATTCCACAAGCAACACGCGTAATAAGAATTACGCTGTGAATAAGGCACAAGGGTGAGGTTAATGTAATACAAGTCAAAAACGAAACATACAAATAAAGACATAATGAAATATACTCGTGGGCATATAATTATGCAAACTTCTCATTAAAAAACAATAACACACACCCATATACATACACATACATGAACGCATGCACTCACATACTGAGGGATATACACATACACACAATGAAGCATGGGGGAGTTGTTAACGTGCTGGATTGCGATATCGTAGTAAGCGAGTTCAAACTACAGTCGTGCTCTTACGTTCACTTTCGGACTAATACCCTTGGCAAAGGCATGGAATCCATTACTCTCGCCCTGCTGTGGGTTAAATAGTGCTATGACTGTCCTTCTACAAGTATTGCTTTGGTATTAAATAACCCACGAAAGTTGATAGGCCTTTAAAAAAAGAAACCAAATAACCAACAATAAAATGTATACTTTTTAGATGAGTTCTTTTTTCTGGGTGTGATTTTTAGAAACTCATGCATTTCATGAAATTCAACATTTGAATTATTTGACATTATCTGGATTCGAATACCTGCATGCATAAATCCCAAAGTCAACATAGTGCAGAAATACTCATGGAAGAACAAATCATATATTGATGTAAGCTACGATTGCGCAAATACAAAATCAACGGTAGCATATATATATATATATATATATATATATATATATAGGGAGGTAAAATAAATATTCGTAAATATGAAATTTTTTGTTTTTATCTTTCAAACATAGCCTGAACAAAATTTTTATATACTTTTACAGTATAAGGATATATTCTACTAATATATGTATATAAACTAAGGTACAATAAATTTTACAGAAATTAATACCGTTTATTCATTTTCATGAGTGAAAAAAGTGATCTTACAATGCATAAAATGTCTTCATTTAATACTTTATAGAATACCCTTTATTCACTTCAACGGCCACTAATCTCTTCCTGTAGTTCTCAATTAATTCCTATTCAACTCCAAAATGGAAACACGCATATGCTGGTATCTACTAGCGCGCGCACACACACACACACACATATATATATATACATATATATATATATACATATATATATATATATATATACTTAGTTGGGAAATCCGTGCTCTTTTTTACCTCGGTATGGCAACGGATCTAGGAAAAGGAAAACTCTGAATTCAAACATGTAAACCTCCGGTTAAAAATTGACTATGTGTCTCATCCTGTTCTTGCGAAGTAGCCGTGTATATATATATATATATATATATATATATATATTCAATTCTTTGGTGTCATTATAAATTTATTTCAGGTCTGCGATGACCCTCTTCTGATGTTGAATGAAGATATCATTTGGTTGTGTTTATATTGCTTCCGGCGAGAAGAGAACTAAAAAAAATTATTCAATTAAACTGATTTTTTTATATGCTTTTTTAATTGGAGACCAGGGTTCAGTCCCAGGTCGAGTCATACCAAAGACTTAAAAAATGGTACTTGATACCTCCTTGCTTAACACTCAGTATTATAAGGTACGTATCAAGGGTAAAGTGGAGCAATCCAGGGAAAGTAGTAGCGCCCTCCCCTACACCTCGGTGTAATAGCTATTGAAAAGGGAGCCTTTCGGTCGCCCTCGACTACAGTCGCCAACTTTTCTTACTTGTACTATATATATATATATATATATAAACTATATAAAATAATTATATATATATATATATATATATATATATATATATATATATATGAATTATATAAAATAATTGTCTGGTTGGGAATATATAAGAGGTTTCATATAATTCTCTAGGAGTGCTAGATGTATGACTATTAATATATAAATATCGAAAAATATATAAAAATCTCATCCAGAGCAAATATATCAATAATTTTATTGGAAAGAAAATTAAACAGACTTCATTTGCTATTACAAATTCATTTCGACAGGCCGCCGACGCAGCCTGCCTCATCAAATAGCTTTATATATATATATATATATATATATATATATATATATATATATATATATATATATATATATATATATATATATAAATTCACACAAAACAGACAAAGAATAATAATCAACCCTATTTGGAACTTGATATAAGACAATCTTCTAAATTTTACCCTTTCCAATTGATCTTGTATTAAACAAATTTAAGCTTAGAAAAATATACATTAAGATCCAGCTTGGGTTTAACGGCTAACAGTGCTAAAATGAAATCAGTTTACTGAGTTCAAATTTTAGAGGAGGTAGTTTGTGTTCACTTAGCACTGATATGTATCGTAAAGATAGAAATCCACCCTTTTTAATACTTTTTACTCTTCGTACCACGTAACCAAGTTAAATCTGTCATATTTTACTGAAAGAGGAGAGTATCAATATCAAGTGATCCAGATTATCCCGGGAAATTCACCTCTTGAAGGCATATCAACCATTGTAGGTTATTTAATGCCTTATCCTCTTTGTACACATATATTAAATATATAGGATTTGGTTGGGTTGGGTTTTACGGCATATCAATCCGTGTAGGTTATTTTATACTAAATCCTCTTTATACACATATATTACATATATATAATTTATAAACACATTTTGTTGGTAACATTTTTAAACGAGCCAAAGCTCATTTATTTACACACAGTTAAATGGTTTCAAGTATTTATATCTAATACGAATATTTACAACTAATCATTTGTTTGCACGCAGTTAAATAGATATATATGATATGTAAGAGGTTAGTTTGTCGGTATATTTAAAAAAAATGAGTTAGAAATAATTTCTTTGCACAGTAGTATTGCTATTATTTCTACACAGTTAAATGGCTTCAATTATTGCTATATAAAACTTATAATTTTATTTCAACATTACTAATTCATTTACACACAGTTAAATGCTTCCAAATATTGCTATGTATCACTAACAATTCAATCAAAATATCAGTCATTTGTTTACTCGCAGTTAAGTGATCAAACAGCTCTATTTTAAACAATTCAGTTTAGCAGAAGTCATTTGTTTGCTCTTAGTTTAAGTGTCAAACTGTTCTATTTAATAGACAGGACCCATAGACAGGACCCTATCAGGTGCTAAAAATCAGTGTGAACCTAGGAGCAATAACAATGAAGGAGTACTCCATATTCCCCAGGGCTCCTTTGATTGGAGCTTCACCATCAAATTGTTTAGTTTCATATCCACAACACTCGTACGGAAGAGGGGTCTTCCCCTTCTGTATAGAAGCAGTCGGTGTGTTCTACTAGCCTTACCGACTATGCTATGTCTGTTAGGTTGTGGGTCCATTCAATTATATATATATATATATATATAAATTAAATCGCAAGTCGGGCCTATCCTACTAAAGTTGTGTTTTCTCCTAGTGTCGTCAGTCGGTACTAGATTCCCTGATGTGCCGGTGAGGCGAAAATTTAGTAGGATAGGCCTGACTCGCGATTTAATTTTTGTAATTGCCTCTACTTTGTATTGAGCACTCTCTGTGATTGTAGCATTGCAGCATTTTACGGTGGGTTTTCTTTTTCTTTTGACCAACTGATTGCATATCTCTTGATTTTTTTTCAACTGGCATGACGAAATTGGCCTTTTTTTTTGTCCTGATATTTTTTCTTTTTCCCCCGAGCGGTAATGCGAGATATTATTATCTCTAGATACTGGCGTTTTTTTCTTTTTTCCTGGTAACCGTGAATGCTGGTAAATAGTAGGTTAGTATATATATATATATATACGTTAGTCATGATATCTCAATCTAAGCTATCTCTGTCAACGTATCCCTTGGATAGGAGTCCTGGGTATGGCGCTAAACCCGTATCCAGTGGTGTGGATCCAGATTTGGAGATATGGTTAGTGTGCAGTTCATACTTCATTGCCATTACTCTCAGGTCCACTCTAAGTTGGAATGGTAGAAACTTTGAAGGTTCCATCAATGGGTCAAATATATTTGTTCGAAAATGATTTGTATCAAATTTCCCAATTAAATCAATCATAAAGAGTTTGGCTTTTGGGAACTGTTCCTGGGCGCATCAACTACAAGAGATACTACCATCACCCTCACGTTCCACAGTTTTGTTTGTTTAGGTGATCAGTTCGTATATCAGAATCCTTGAGAATATTATTCGTTTCATTCTCCAGGACAGAATCTGGTTTGAGCATATATCATTTGGTTATATGGTCAAATTTGAGTCTCTGGCACAATTCCTATTGGACCACTTTTCTCACTCAGTCGTGCCTAGTTTTGTCGTCCATTTGTGCCAATTTGCGGCAACCGTTCATTATGTGATTAACCGTCTCATCTCTTTCTCCATATTGTTATTATAACTAATATAACTATTGCAATAACAACTACAACTATTATTATTATTATTATTGGTAGTAGTAGTAGTAGTAGTTGTTGTTGTAAGATTAGTTACTTAAAGATATAACTGTTTCCAGATAGATATCATTGTTTTCTTGAAATCATATTTTTGCTTATAAAAAAGATAACTAGCAAACAAATGTTGAAATGCTGTAAAAATCAACCAAACTAACGAATAAGCAAACAATCACTGTCGAAGCAAAGTCTCTTTTAGTATATACTCATTAAAGTTTTAGGCAAGACCAGAGAACGCACGTACGTTTGTGTGTGTACATGCGTGTGAGACAGGCAGAAAGAGAAAGACACAGACAGACTGAGAGAGAGAAAGAGAGAGAGAGAGAGAGAGAGAGAGAGAGAGAGAGAATTTAGAGTGATTGCGCGCTTAGAATTCATTGAAATATCTTTTTTCTTTATTTTTTTTTCAAATCTATTTAAGCTATTTTTTCTGCTAAAAAGAATTCAAAAGAGGAATAAGGAAGAAATATTAAAAATGTTGAACAAGGAAAAAACATTAACCAAATTATTTAAACTGTTGTTATTTCACGGGGCATTTCTTTCTTTTATGTGAAATACACTGACTAGGAAGAACACGAGAGTCTTCAAACTTTACGGGGGTGTCCTCGTGGTGTAAGGGTTAAAACGATGGACTGTAGAATCGTTGTAAGCGAGTTCGTACTCCACTAGCGCTATTACGTTCATTTTCGAGCAAATACCCTTGGGAAAGGTATGTACCACTACTGTTCTTCAAGATGAATAGCTTTGGCATTGAATAACCTGCAAAGGTTGATATACCATTAAACAAAAAAATCAAACTTTATTTAACACACGTATAAATACACTTTTACAAACACATATATATATATATATATATATATAGAGATAGAGAGAGAGAATTTTTGATAGAAAACCTAAGACTTGGAGATCCAGTCGAGAATAAACTAACCATATTTACATTTTTTGGTTGATTTGTTTTTTGTTTAATGGCATGTCAACATTCGTGTGTTATTTAGTGACAAATCCACTGGTGTTGAATAACAGTTGTAGTCCTATTTGATCCGTTGTTGAAGTTGCCCTGTCGGCTAGGGACCTAGAATACACTGACTGCTTCTCTGCAGAGGGTTAAGACCCCACCTCAACGAGTGTCCTGGATATGACACTAAAAATCTGATACTGGAGCTTTGGGGAATGCTGGGTACCTCTTCATTGCCATCGCTCCCGGGTCAAATCCGGCCTAAAGTAGTAGCACCTGATAGGGTCCTATGTATGCTCAAATAGAACTAAACTGTGTTCTTATGCTAAACGGAAGTGTTTGAAATAGAACTGTCTTGACATTTAACTGTGTGTAAACAAAAATCGGTACTTATACTAAACTGATTTTTTTAACTTTTATCTAAATGAATTAATTCGGTGTTAAATGACCCAAAAGGATTGATATGCCGTAAAACAAACAAACCAACTAACCAACCAACCAATCGTTATTCTGGAGATAAGGGGTTTCATATCTTTTCAAACGGTATTCATCCAAAGGTGATCGTGAGTACGCGATTGGAGTTCAACCTCGCTTTCTACGATATCGCTGTCCAGCATATTAGCTAATGCACCACGAGAATTCCACTTCTCATAAACTGTCTGCAAGATTATCTTGCAACCCATTGATCTTTGACGTCGTAATTTTTAACACGATAACTAAAAGATGATTTCAGTATCTCCCTCTCTCACTAGTCTCGTAACTTTATTCATAGAGGTGCTACTTACGTAATATGTCTCAGGTAAACTGGCAGTGCCCATCCCTCTCAAGGTCTACAACTGGTCTGAATTCAGTTTTCCTTCTTTGAGACTGGTTAAAAGGTTAAAAAAAAACTCAGTTTGCACCACTACTGCACTCATAGTTCGCAGTAGAATAGTTGAATTCGTGTAGACGAGCCAGACATGCAGGACACTGCTGGAGAAGCAGGGACGAACTCATAAGAGATGTACTCTTATGGACCCCCACACATGGCCGTGCAAAAGCAGGACGACCAGCACGAACATACATTCAGCAGCTATGTGAGGATACGGGATGTTGTCCTGAAGACATACCTAGGACGATGAACGATAGGGAGGAGTGGCGAGAGAGGGTCAGGGATATCCGTGCTACCAGCGCGATATGATTATGATGATGATGATTACCACTATATGAAATGCAAACAGCCTAGTTCAGGATTTGAACTCTGTTAACCAAGTTCACCTCTAACAACGTTAACTGTTACACTACAAGTGCTTCCACCCATGAGAAGAATCCTGATACCCAAATTAAGAAATCCATCATTGATATTTCATTATTTCCCATTCGATTTTATTGGCATTAGTTGCTACAAATTTCTACTGCATTGACACACGGCAAAAATACGAATATGTAACAGTCCATAAATAAGTACACACCAAATATTCTGATATAAAAGATTCAATTTCTTCTAAACCAAAGATACCAGAATTTTATAATTTCTTGTTGAATATGATACAATTCAAATGATCATTATTAGGTAGGATCTATTATTAAACTATACAGCAGTGAAACTCTTACTACCAAACATTAAATACGTAAGCCTTTAAGTTCTTTTGGAAATTAATTATTACCTACCATCAGGTAGGACAATCTGGCATTCGTACCGGGTGGATAACTAAAAGTTGATTACCTGGTCTCAGAGGGCCTTTTCCTCAGGCTATACCTGCCTTTCAAGGTTGAGTTTATTGATCAGCGGCTGAGGTGCCCCAATTTGGCGAATGCAAACTATATATATATATATATATATATATATATATATATATATATATATATATATATATAATTGTTATTTTCATATCTATTCTATAATTATGACTGTCAGATGATATTACGCAAACTGATATCTGAAAAAAAATTCAGGAAAAAGAATAGTCAGTATTGTCCCGATGATTCGGTTAGGTGAAACCTAGATAGATTATCTCTGGCTATGTAGATATTTGTATATATATATATTAGTTAATTAGTTATCAAGAAATTGTGGAGTATTATTATTTTAAAACAATATTAGTTATATTGGTACTACTATTTTTGTATAAGCCGCTCTTTTATTGACTGCCTTTGACTAACGTTTTTCGTTATTGAGCGAATGGTTTTTTCGTCTTAAAGAAAATTACACATGCTCATATATCTATCAGTCTATTTATTTATTTATCTATCTATCAATCGATTTATTTAGTTTAGTTCGAAAGAGAGCCAAATACAGTAATAAAATATGAGCAAGCAGATTCTGCTGATCTCATAATTCAAATGAAGACTTGCCGGTCGACCATGAAAATCAGTATTGCACACTTGACTTATAATTAGGCATGAACACTCGTATACGAATCAAATTAATTTTGTTTGAAATTTTGAATTGGCCGTTGAATTATCAATTATTCAGTTAAGTATCTTATAAATTTTTACTTTTGAGACAAAATCACTTGTGTGAATTCCGCGAAATAGTACAAATAAAAATAAATTCTTTTCATAAACGTGAACTCAGAGTGTCTAAAAATGTTCTCGTTTCTTTGGGAGTTCTTTTATGATATTTTGATTTTAAAGACTTGTTCACCATAACCGTCAGTACATTATTAAAATCCTCCCTGGGTAGCCTCCGTAATATCAGTTCTCCATTACAAATAGATACTCCCATAGAAATTATGACATTTTTATCATCTGTTTGAAATTCCTAAAATGGTGAACATGTGAAGACTGTTTGAAATTATATCATAAAGGTGCTCCCATAAGGATGTTTTTATACAGGTAAAAGAATTGGTTTGGTTTGGTTTGATTAGGTTTTTTGACATACCGACCATTGTAGGTTATCTAATGTCAAATCCTCTTTATACATATATATCAAATATATATATGATTTGTAAACATTTTGTTGATAACATTTTCAAACGAGCCAAAGCTCATTCTTTTGCACACAGATAAATGCTTCCAAGTATTGCTATGTATCACAAAAAAATCAATTAAAATATCGTTCATTTCTTTACACGCAGTTAAACAATCAAACAGCTCTATTTCAAGCACTTCAGTTCAGCAGAAGTTATTTGTTTGGACTCAGTTTAAATGTCAAACAGTTCTATTCGACCCATAGATAGGACTCTCTCAGGTGCTACCACTCCGCGACGGAGTGGACCTGGGAGCAATGGCAATGAAGGGGTATTTTTGCATTTCCCAAAGCTCCAGCATTACTGGAACCTCACCATCAGATTGTTTAATAGACACTCGTTGGGTTGGTTGGGGCGATAAACCCTGTACAGAGATCATATTTACCAACCCCTCCGCTCGGGCAGGATATGACACAAGGTCAATTTTTTAAGCAGAGTTTAACAGGTTTGAATTCAGAGTTTTCCTTCTCCTAGACTAGTCGCCTCACCAAGGCTGAAGAACCTAGTCTGCCCTACTATTTACCCATAGCTGGAGGGAGAATATTTGGATTCATACCTTTCCCAAGGGTATTAGTGCTATGTGAAATGCATTCAGGCTCGTCCAGGATTTGAACTCGTGTCGTCGTGTCCACATAACATGCGACGATAACAGTTACACCACGGGCACCTCCAACCCTGTACAGAGATGCAGTCGGTTTGTTCTACATCTCCAGCTGACTTGGCTGAAGTAAAATTTAATATACCTATTCGGATACCACGAGACGACAAAGTGCAGTTAAATTCATTGAGTTTTATTCACTGTGCATTGCATATTTTCTCCGCTATACGGACTTGTTTTATTAACTTATTCATATAATAGTTGCAATGTTGCCTTCTTAAAAGTTTTAATGCATATATTGATTTATTTATCAATCGATCATAGAAAAGCAAGATAAGAAATGTACAAGTTATTTAGTCAAATAAGGTGCTAATATTCATGTAATGATGTATAGCACGTGTAGTCTGTGTTATGCAACTGCTCTCACCACTCGCGGCACTTTGGATAGCTGATGGATCAAATATTTGCGGAGGCATAAGTTAAAGGTCAAATTAACGTTTTATTCATTATCCATTTGCCTTGGAAAATAAAGCTTCAGGTTTGATACGTTTTGTCCACAGCTCATATTTTTGTTCATTTCTTTCTCGGTAAATATTGCGTCAGTCTCGTCACACTTTGAACATAGTTCATATTTTTAAGGAAATTAAGGTTTCATTGTTTGTTCATTTCTGTCTTAGTAAATACAGCTTCAGTTTTGATTATTTTTTACTCAATTCATAAATAAATAAATATCTTTAGTACCTCGTTCGCTCATTTTAAGAAAGTGGAGCTGATGATCTTGGATACAAATCAGATGAACAAGTAAAAGGGAAATAGCTTAACCCTTGCCGTGATTTGAACGCACGAAAAGGCCACCTAAGACCCACTTCACTTCACTAACAAGTAGTTCCTGTTTTCTGCTACATCCTCTCGACAGGTGCCAATAATAGCTCTTTAATTCGAAAACCACATTAACAAATACTTGATATTTATTAGTTTTTCAATTGCCCCATTCTAAAGCAAGATTTTAAATTTTTTTGGTAATGGTTGAGAGCGTACATATAAAGTTAACTGATATGAACATTCAAATGCATGGTGTGTCGGACTGATTAAAAATATGTAGATAAAGCTTACATTTTTGCACCCGTCGAAGACATTCCTCTTCTCAGGTGCAGTCGGCAGGACTTAGAATAAGCTTAGAAATCTTGCTATCTTCTGAAAAACGAAGATAGTGAAATATCTTTCGTGAGTCTCTCTCTCTCTCCCTCTCCCCAGCACTGTTAACGGAGCTTAGAATATACCTACTGTATTATCTACCGTATACGGATAAGGAAGTTCCGTCTGAAAGGGTCTGTCCAGGTTATGACACTAAACTGGGGAGTGTAGATTATCTCCTCATTGCCATCACTTCCATTACTGCTCTGAACTGGTGTAGTAGTACGGGTTCGGTTTCATCTATTAGTCAAATAGATATCCGTGAAAATTATTAGTATTGGATTGGAATACGCAAAACCATATATATGTGAAATTTTTTTGTACCGGACTGTTATACATAAAACCATATATCTGTGAAAATTATTTGTATTGAATTGTAATACATAAAACCATATATCTGTGAAAATTATTAGTATCGGATTGTAATACCTAAGACCATATATCCGTGTAAATTATTAGTATTGGACTGGAATACCTAAAACCTGTGAAAACTTATATTAATAGTTACTTGAAGCTATAGATGTTTACTGTGGATTATTTTTGTTAGTATTTCATAACTGCAAATTATTGGCATTTAATAAGAATGTTGATACCATTGCTACGCTTTAACTGTGTAAACGAATGGTTATTACCATAGTCAAATAAAAGTGAGTAAAAAGGACTACCATCAAACATTAACAAATTGATTAAATTTCGGTATTAATTAACCCGAAAGAGTTTGATAAGCAATTAGACAAATAAACCAAACCATCTTTTGGAGATCAGATCAATTTACTGCTCTGATTCAATCTTTTTTTTTTTTTTTTTGGCTTTGGATTATATGCAACAGCCTGAAATTAGAAACGTGTCTAAAAAGACATCTCACAATAGAAAAAGGCATCACTCAATAAATAAATGTATTATATACTAATGTTGATATGTCTCAGGTGTATAGTGATGATATACTGAGCTTAGCTTAATTAAGGACAAGGTCAAATGTGAGAATCGAAATTACTATAACTGGTCCGCTCGCCTAGTTCGTTAACGGTTACATCACGTGAGACGCCCTAATGAAATTAAGTGTAGCATAGATTTGTCACGAGGTCGAAAGTGTAAGGTACCCTGTGAGGATTAAAATCCTTACTGATTATCAAATAGTGTGAATACACAAGCATTTGTCCTCGTCAAGGAAATACGAAGCATATTAAATAAATGAGACAATGAATTTGTTACATAAACGATTCGAAATTTCGATGAATATTTTCCGAGAAAATTTCTAAAAGATCGGTTCGACGCTCAATTCTAGTTCTTCCGTTAAACAGTAAAATTGAAAATAAACCTTACGTCTTCATCATTCTGGTGGTTTTCTTTTTTCTCGATCGGTTAAACAATTTCATCGGAGCTTAGTGTGACACTATGTGGGTTGTCCGCTAAGCAGACGATCCCTTTGTCTGTCTTGGCCCGAAACCAAACAAAGAGGCTTGGACTTGAGATCTCCGACGAGACCGGAGGTGGGGGAGGAAAGGAGTTGGAAAAGGAACCCAGAGAGGTCAGTTGGCGAAGGGAGGCGCAGAGGGGCAGTCGACAACGGAGCAGAAGAGACCAGTCGGCGTGAGATAGTGTGCAGGGGCAGTGAGGAAGACAGACAAGATGAGTTTGTAGTCCTGGGTCGACAACGGTCAGCAATGAGGGAAGACCAGTTAAGATGAGTTGGCATTCCTTGTAGCCTTGTAGAAATTTCGCGAAAAATACACGCCATCGTTAGCACAGGGAATGCAGTGTCACAGAACTACACTTCTTGCACTTGGAGCTGACCCAAGCCCATATTGTTCGTTTGTTCTTTTTCTCCCACTCCCTCGGTTGTATTTCTTGCGGCCGTAAAGAAATGTGAAATACGCCAGCGGACCACTTGATTAATCACCGGCCAAGACAGAATTGTTTCAAAGAAGTTGATGTATTCGAGGGGGGTGCCGAAGGGGGTATCGCATTAGATCCTCTTCAGTGGATTAAGATTACCACAAAAAAAGGTGTCCTGAGTGTAGCTCTAAATTGCATCTGATATTTAAGCTCTAGTTCTGGAACTTTGAGGAGTGTAGAGTACCCCTTTATTGCCATTACTTCCAGGGTCATCCTATTACGTAATATTATATCAATATTTATTTTTGTTTTTGTTTTTTTATTTTATTTTTATCTTTTTATTTTTTTTTTACTTTAAACCTAATTATCGTGAAAAGACCTTTATCTGTCACATCTTAGAATGGATATAAGAAAAGTGTGAAATGGTTATTGAGAACCTTTCTCGCAAAGTCACTCTTAAGATTTCTATCTTTAGATGTTTGTCATTTTTGGTGATTGTTATCACATTACTCTACAAATCGGTGATCCCACAAAAGATTCCAATAGAAAAATAATCTTATCACAAAATACTTAAAAGGAAAAGTATCTCTTTTCAATTTTTTGGTTTCAGTAATAATGTATCAGCCTAGTGACCGAGATAGTGAAGAATTTGCAATCAGTGCAAAATTTCGGAATTGAAACCTAGGTAAGAGTGATGATTTTCAATGCTGAGTTTTAAAGAAGAGAATAACTCTCCCAAATTTACGTATTTATATACCAATGTCCTCCGCCTCGGACAGGATATGACAAAAGGTCAATTCTTTAGAGGAATAAACCCGGTCTCAATTTAGAGTTCTCTTTTTTTTCTAGACTAGTCGCCTAGACAAGACTAAATGATTCAGTCTGCCCGACTATTTATCACTAGCTGGGCGGGGAAATGGACTCATGTCTTTCCCGAGAGCATCAACGCGAAGTGAAACGTAAGCAGCATTCCCCAAGATTTGAACCCGGGTCACTGAATCCATTTCATACGATGATAACGGTAACGCAAAGCGTGCCTCCTAGACTAATGCAACACAATCTTCTTTCCATTATGTCATCTGCTTCAAACTCAGTAAACATCAAAGAGAACAGATTCTTCACTTTTTTCATATATTTATATCGTCCATTTCTCCGATTATCTATTTGTATTAGTTTCATCCTTGTACGTGAAAACTGAAGACTTCGGAAATGGAAGGGAACAGAAAGAGAGAGAGCGAGAGAGAGAGAGAGAGAAAGAGAGAGAGAGAGAGAAAGAGAGAGGGAGGAAGAAGGGAAAGAGAGAGAGAGGGAGAGAAAGAAAAAGAGAGCTTCATTTTTTCTTTCTCAAACGACGATTTTTCAAAAAGTATCGAGACTGAATCTGTATTTACTGAGAGTGAAATGAGCAAAGAATGAAACATTAATTTGCTTCAAAATATGTATTTTAAAAGCATCAAAAGAAGCTGTATTTACCATGACATTACTAAAAAAACGAACGAAATATTCCTTTCTGTCTTTCTGTTTCGAACGGCAACAAGTGATGAACAGTAATACATTAAACCTAAGATCTCTTGGGACACCCACGAGCTTATTTAGTGTCTGAGTTAGGTATTTGCCTCCATAGCCTATAATTGATAGAAAAACAAACATAAACCTGTTGTTGATCGAGTGAAATGTTCCAACAATGTTTATCAAGCAAATATTCAAAGAAGTGGGTATCTTAAAAAAAAGAATCTTTTATGTAATTTCCTCGAAGACAGAAGAAAAATCTTTGACCAAGTTACCTAGTTTTTTTTTGTTTTGTTTTTTTGTTTATGACACAACGATTCACTTTCTGTATCTTTTATTTTGGTTTCTTTAATTTAATGGCATATCAGCCTTCGTGGATTATTAAATACCAAAGCCATCCTTGTAGAAGAACAATAGAGGTACTATTCAACTTATTGCTGGAAGAGATAAGGGTGTTTATACCTTTCCCGAGGGTATTAGTCCGAAAGTGAATGTAATAGTGCGACTGGTAATCGAACTCGCTTTTTTCGAGGCCACAGTCCTGCACTTTAGCCATTAAGCCAACGAGACTCACACCTCTTTATTTTTTGCCCCATCCTTATATTTCAGTTGCATTTGATAAATTCTGGAAATAGTGAATAAGACCACTACCAAATTCAAGTGCTTTCTGTAAAGAGGTAAGACATCACTCGCCGCCAAGGAAAAAAAATTGAGAGGCTCCATTATGGAGCGCTGAGGATTGTGTGGTACCCCTTCATTACCTTTACTCCCAGGTCCACACAATTTACCATAGATCTGTTTGAAAATTATTAGTATCCGATTAGATTACTTGGTGCCATATAACTGTAAATCATTTGTATTAAGAATAGTTACTTAAAGATATTTAAAGATTAAAGATTATTTAGTAAAGATTATTATTAGTTTCTTGAAACCATATAACTGTAAGCAAACAAATGTTTATTTTTAAATAGAAAAAATTACTTTAAGCCATAAATGAATAGATTTTAAATATTAGATTGGAATACTTGAAACCATGCAAAAGTATGAAAATTATTTCTATTAGATAGGAGTATTTGATATTCTATAACAATGTGGAAAAAAATCTTAAGAAACAACTTACACAGAATACGATTCCCTAACCTCTAGGTATTAGATAACACAAGACGGGTTGACATGTCATTATACATTTATATTTACGGTTTTTCTGTTGCTTTCTCTTTTGAATTTTTGAGGTGGGTTCACAAGTTACACCTAATAATAATTGACAAACAAACGGATCACCTAATCTCGGCCAGACGACCAGACCTTATTATAATCAAGAAAATAAGAGAACTTGCAAAATTGTGGTCTTTGCTGTCCCGGCTGACCAGAGAAAAAAATTGAAAGAAAATAAAAAGAAGTATAAATATCTGGACCTTGCAAGGGAATTGAAAAGCTGTGGAACATAAAAGTGAAAATCATACCAATTGTGATTGGTGCTCTTGGTACAGTCATCGAAGGATTATTAAAGGGACTAGAGGACTTGGAAATAAGAGAACAAGAAGAGATCGTCCAAACTACTGCATTATTGAGATCGACTAGAATACTGAGAAGAGTCCTGGCGACTTGAGGAGACTTGCTGTCACTCAAACTCTAGTGAAAGACCATCAGCGTTAGAGTTTGAGTGAAAAGTTCTCACAATAATAATAATCTTTTGTGAACAAATACAGCTTCAAGAAACAATTCTTAATGCAAATAATTTACACACAGTTTCATGTAATAAAATATCTTTTATCAAGTACAAATAATTTTCTAACAGATGTATTCGACCCAGAGATGGGAATACAACCACTCCGGGTCAGAGTAGACCAGGGAGTAATGGCAATGATGGTATACTCAAAACACCCAAGAGATCCAGAACTAGAGCTTCCCTATCAAATGCAGTTTAGTCTAATACTCCGGATACCCCTTTTTGGACGGGTCTTACTCCTCTGAAGAGAATTCAGGGTGATGTAGAAATTAAGAACACGTCATCGTCGATTCTTACTTATTGTAGGGATTTGTATATTACTTCATTATCTGACGTAGAGAACCAAAACAGCTTTTTAGTGTTTTTATCCACTATGCCATATCAAGTATGTGCTTAACCAACTGCTCAATTTCTAGATAGGCTGCCTAACCAATAAATCAGTCTGCCCTGCTATTTACCCATAACTAGAAGAAGAACAGCTAGATTCCCGCCCTGCCCAAGTGAAACACAAAAAGCCTCGTTTAGAATTTCAATTTGGGTCAAGGATTCCTTTTCGTACGACGATAACTATTACGCTAAATATACCCGCCTTCTAACATATATCAAGTATTGTCTTTTGAAAACTTAAATCTAAAGGTTTTTTTGTTTTTGTTATTTTAAGTAACTACTACAGTGTTTGCCAATGGTCCGGGAGACTGGGGTTCTATCACAGGTCGAGTCATACCAAAGACTCAAAAAAGGTACTTGATGCCGCCTTGTTTAGCACTCAGCACTATAAGGTAAAGATCAAGGGTAAAGTGGAGCAATCCAGGGAAAGGAGTAGCGCCCTCCCCTACACCACGATGTAGTAGCTATTGAAAAGGGGGCCTTCGGGTCCCCCTCGACTAAAGTCGCCAACTTTACTTACATGGTAATGATTTCTAAATTCAAATTTCTTTGACTCATTGGCTGACATTCGTTGGCTTCTAATTATATCCAATGACGTCTTTTCTCACACCGTTCGATTGACGTGTTCTTCAATATGGCATGAGGAAGCATTAGTGTTTAAAATAACGATTCTGAGTTTTGAATTGCTTTAAAATATAAATATCCCTGTTTAGATTTGTACCTTTCAAGCAGAGTGACTGTCACGTGAGAGAAGCGAATTAACACCACCAAACATTTTTTTTGTAAAACATAAGACATTTTTGTTTTTTATTCTCTCTACAGGTTATTAGAAAAGCTGAAGTCGTGTCACGTTAGATGAAAGTTAATTGTTTGGTTTGGTTTCATTGCACATCACCCTCTGTGGGTTATTTATTGCCAAAGCCAATTTTGTAGAGGAGCAGTTGTGGTACTATTTAACCCGTAGCTAGGTGATAAGAGGGTTCATGCCTTTCTCAAGTAAATTACGCTGAAAGAGAACGTAATTGCGCGACTGGAGTTTGAACTCGCTTACTCTGATGCCGCAGTCAAGCACATTAGCCTTTACGACCCGATGACTCCCTTCCTATGAAATTAATTTGTGAGTTTGGGATTTCGTCATCTCACAGGTATTCTTCGACTGTTTATCGAACCCCAGCACCTGGTCCAGTCGACTAGGGCTGCTGAATACACCAACTGCTTCTCAGCAGAGGGGTAAGACCCTCCGCCAACAACGAATGTCCTAGATATGAATCTAAACAATCTGTAATGTTGGTGCTTTAGGGAATGCAGAGTACCCCTTCACTGCCATCGCTCCCAGGTCCTCTCTGCCCCGGAGTGGTAGCGCTTGATAGGGTCCTATCTATGGATCAAATAGAAGTAAACTGTGTACTTATGCTAAACTGAATTGCTTGAAATAGGACTGTTTTGACATTTAAACTGCGTATTTATGCTAAACTGAATTGTTTGAAATTTAGTTCGGCGTTAAATGACTCGAAAAGTGTTGATATGCCGTAAAACCAACCAACCAATCAACCAACCAACCTCAGCTCCCTCCTCTTAGGTTTCTATTTAGTTTGTCTCTATCTCTTGGTGTGTGATTTCTCTCTAATGTCAGCTAGTGGGTAAAAGTTATAGATGGAAAGACAGACAGAGAAAAAGTCGCAAATGTCATGAAAGTCATGTTGTTCATCTCTTCATCGTGCTCTAAGGAAATAAAATGTGCTGTGTTTAAAGAAATCGTTGTTGATTCTCTTCCGCCAATATATAATCGTCCTATTATTTGTATCTTGAGCAAGGCCACGGATTTTCAAGACGAGAATGTATGCAAGATCAGAAGTTAAAGCAACGAACTGGCCCCAAATAAACATAAACATAGGCACGACAAAGCAAAAACAATGACACACTTGATATGAAGAAAAAGACTTAAGATCGACCGGAGCGATAAATAGTATCTTTATACATCTAAGTCTGTCTAAGAAATTAAAAAAAATGAAACCCTTTGGGATTTTGAGTTGCGAATGCAGAATTATATCAAGGCTAGAAAACGATCTTCAATTTGAACAAGGAACAGTTTGAATAATAAACCTAATGATTGACGGCAACTACACAAGAATTCTGCGAACTGTGTTGAACAAGTCTTGCAGGCAGAACCCCCCAAAACAGCAGCTGTGCTGACACCTACCACCCATCACGAAAACTATCCAAGTTAGAGGAACTAGACATGCGGGACACTGCTGGCGAAGTAAGGACAAACTCATTAGCGATGTACTCCTATTGATCCCTTCACATGGACGAGCAAAGGTTAGACGATCAGCTAAAACCTACATACAACAGCTCTGTGCCGATACAGGATATAGGCTGGAAGTCCTCCCAGAAGCAATGGACGAAAGGGACGAGTAGCGAGAGAGGGTCAGGGAGATCAGTGCTAGCAGCGTGACATGATGATGATGATGATGATGATGATCATGATGATTACTGCTCGTGAGTTTTTGAACAAATAGACAAATTGTTTCCGTTTGCTTGATTTTTGAGATCTAGGAGCATTACGAAAAGAGAAGCAATTTTTGTTGCCATAAACACAAGGATGAATTTTGTCCTGATAAGTTGTTCTAAATGTCAAATTTCTTGAAAATCTTTTGAATTGAATTAAATTGTTAAATGAAAAAAAAAAGGGGCATTTTTCTATTCTTCTAAAATCTTGCCTGGAATCGATCAAATATATTATAAAAGGCGAACTTACATTTCTATTTGGAAAAGTTGCCAAACTAGTAAGTTTATTTGGAACCCCCACTACCATTTTCACCCTCTTCCTTAAGTGCCCGAATGTGTAAGTATGACAACTGATGGACGTAAAGTCATTCTGCAGAATCCTAAGAGCCTGACTAAAGATTATGAGAAGAGGAAATGCTAAAAAGAGTCGAAATTATCCAAGACTAAAAGCTGGGAAAACTTTTGGGAATGTTCTGAATTTGTTGGAAAACCCTAGCTTGAAGCACCATATGTTTTTCCGGGTTTTTTTTTTTAATGGACATAAACACCTAAGCAATGTCTTTCAGGCTCTAAACGATGCAATAATGGAATCTTAAAACAAAATCTTAAAAAGATAACTTTCCCTTTCGGCAGCTAATGCAAAAGGATTTTCTTTAAAACCCATTTCTGTTTTGTTTGAAAATTTCCCAACAAATCCTTCCAATTTTATTCTAAATTATTATTTTTTTTTATATTCCTAAGAGTTAACCATATTTGAATATGCCAACGGGAAATAAATTAATGCTTTACAAATCCATTAATTAAACATTACAGTGTGTGGGGATGTAGCGGCAAAAGTGTTGGGCTGTAATATTTAGTAAATGAGTTCGAATTCGAGCCGCGCCTTTCACTTTCGGACTAATACCTCTTGTAAAGGTATAAATCTCTTTATCTCCACGGCAGTTGTTTAAATAGTTTCACTACTATCCTACAAGGATGGCTTTGGCATTAAATAACCGACGAAGGTTGATATATCAAAACAAAGAAACCAAAATGAATGCAGAAATATATGTCATAAGGAAATGAACTTGGAGAGTCGAGTTCAAATCTAGGACGAAGTTATTTGCTGTGTTACGTTTCATTCAAATACTGTTTGGAATAGCATGAATGCATCTTTTTCTTGTTTCAGGATATCATAGTTGGAAAGACTGATTATATATACGACGAGATCGTTATGGATCAAATGAGAAAAAGTAAATATTTTAAAATGAACAGTTTTAAAGTTTCTGTCGCTACGTTCATGGAAAAGGTTTTTTTATTGTCTGGTAATTTAAATTTGAAATCATTTGCTAACCTTTTCATTCAACACACACACACACACACACACACACACACACACACACACACACACATATATATATATATATATATATATATATATATATATATATATATGCATGTGTGTAAGTATACGAGGTTGAGTTGAATAGTTCATTGGCTGATTTGAAGGAATGATGCTTGAGCAGAAAATCTTGCATACATTAATTTCAATTCTTATTAATATATACGTTTGATTTAATAGGACAGGCATACCATGTCTGCCTTTTTTGTCTTTGATCCATTCAAGTCTCCATATGAGTCGCTTGACATTTGAATTGAATGGATTTAGAGAAAATTCTGTCTCTTTGTGTGTGCGTGTGTGTAAAGAATTTCACTGAAATATCATTAATGAGGCTTATTTAATACTAATATGGTGATAATTATGTAACAAAAAACAAAACTTACTAAAATCAACCCATGATAGAAATTATAATTTTTTGCATTATGCATGTTTGTAAATTTTCTAATGCATCTCACGTCACTTTGCTGTTTCGAATGATGTGGATTTTAAGTTTCTTCTTTAATATATTTCTGTTCATTTTCGTGTGACACATTCACGAGAACAGACAAACATAAAGTGTTCGTTACTATATATATATATATATATATATATATATTGACGGTTACTTCTTTACATAAGCAGGCCATCTCCTCAATAATACAAAAAGCACCAGTGGGAACGCTTGTGGCTCCTCCGGCTAAATTCACCCAAGCAAACCCTGCCATATAAGTAACAAGCAAAAGAACTGTTGCATTGACATAAACTCTTTGGAATTTCAGAGAAGGGGCAGACCCATATACTTTGTCACAGCATTGCCTCAAATTACCAGTATGCTACTGCGGAAACACTTGTAAAAAATCAGCATGCAATTGTTTGCTGTTATGAAATTTTATATGATTATCAAGTCCGGGTTCGGACCAACAGATTCTCCTGCCGATGTTATAAACATATTCAGAATGTAAAATGTCGGGAACCGAGGTCAAGTCTTGTTTTCTAAGTGCTTGTTTCAAGATGGAGTGTCCGATTCTTGGCATTTCAAATTCTGTACAACCATCATAGATCACTTTTTTCTCACTTTGTTCGATTTTCGGTCATCTTCTTTCAGCCTTCAACATGTACATTAACCGCCCGAAGGTTATTTTTGACGAAATCCTTGAAACGTTTCTTTGGTTGATGTCTTGAATAAAACTGGATGGAACAACATACCATTCTAACCAAGTACTGAGGATACAAATTTTTGTTAACTAGTTTTTCCTGTTCCTCGTCTTAAAACTAACTGGCCTGTTGTTTATATAAGGAGTTGGAGATAAAAATTAAGTAAGTTCCCATATAGTTTGTAGATAGACTGTAATATCTAATTAATGCATGTTGGATTAAAAGCCAGGACAGAATTTCTTTTTTTTACTTAAAATTTCCTGTTTCCGTTTGAAGTGGTAATAATTTTTGAGTTTTTGATTAAGTGAATGTGACCATTATCTCGATTCAAGATTTTAATGCGTGTGGATAAAAATAGAGTACCTGCTACCTAAAATTCAGTGTGCATATCTCACCTTCTCAATCTCTTTATATATATATATATATATATATATATATACGAGGTGCATGCGATAAGTTTCCAGATCTTTTCGTATGGGCATTTAAAATTGTCATAGACTCTTGAAAATTCTGTATGTTATTGCTATACACCTTATAAGATGACTGACCAATTTTTATGATTTCACGTTTAAATGAACTGCTACAACAGGAATTGGAATACACCCTACTTAAGCCTTATTGTCACAGCTGGTGAATTTCAAAAATGCAATCTGGACGTGAGGACACTTTAGAAGAACAATATGCAATAAAATTCTGTTTTAAGCTTGAAAAAAATGCCACAGAAACGTATGGAATGCTTCAGACTACTTTTCGACCATCTTGCATGAATCGAGCATCAGTTTTTGAGTGGCATAAGAGATTCAAGGAAGGCAGGGAGTCTGTGAGGGATGATGAGAGGTGGGAGGAGTAAGGAAGTCAATAGATCAGAATTGATTGGCCAAAGGGTTAGGGTTAGGGTTATTATGTTGAGGTTTTAAGGGAGTTCAGAAGGAGATTCCGACGGAAGAGGCAAGCACTCTTCAAATCGGGTCAGTGGCATTTCCAGCAGGACAATACACCATTCCACAACTCCATCCTTGTCACAGACTATTTGACCAAGATGGGCATCAAGACAGTTGCTCACCTTCCCTATAGTCCAGACCTTGCTCCCTGTGACTTTTGGTCATTCCTTAAGCTCAGAGGCTGTCGTTATGAGACAATTGAGGAGATGAAAGAGGCTGTGACGAAGGTCATTGACACGCTGACACAAGAGGACTTCCCTGTGTCCTTCCAGAAGTTGTTGGAACGGTACAACAAGTGCATTATCGTATGCACCTCGTATACACACACACACACACACACACACATATATATATATATATATATATATATACAACTAATGGTGTGCTATAAACAGCAAACATTGATTTTGGTCCAGTGTACTCTCGGTTGTGTACTATAAGTATGCAAATATAATTTACGTAAGACATAATATATTTCTTGGTTACATAAATATATATATATATTTGTGCGTGTGTGTGTGTGCGCGCGCGCGTGCACGCGCATGTGTGTGTTTTTGTATGTGTGTGTGTGTGTACATAAAATCCAGAAACTAACTGAACTTGACTAACCTTATTTTGGCAACCTCATAATTATCAGTTTTATGCATTCTATTTTTTGAGGTATGGACTGAGCAAAAATGCATGAAACTGACTGTTATGGAGTTGCCCAAAAGGGTTGAGTGAACTATATATTTTTTTACGTTTTATCCTGTTCTACTGGCCGGTATTGAGTACTTTTCTGATCTTTTTAATAGCACACACACACACACACACACACACACACACACACACACACACACACACACACACACACACACAGACGTATATATATATATATATATATATATATATGTAAAATAAGTTATAGTAATAATTTTTTTCAAAATTTAATTCCTAAGCACTTCTTCTTGGCATTATGACTAGCGCAGATTTCTCTCCTAAGTTACTGCTTCAAAGTTGTGGTCTTGTGTCATACACAAATAATGTTTGCATACTTATAGCAATCTACCCAAAGAAATCAGCATGAAAATCAATGTTTGCTTTCTGCAACTTGCTGCTCTTTTAGACTGAGAAATACACGAGAAAAAAATAAAATACTGACCAAAACAACAAAAAAAGTCACTAGTCAGATTACTTCCTGAACTAAGTCATTATTTCTTGAAAATGTTTCATTTAGTTTCGAAGACAGACGAGAAAATAAACATGTCATTTCTATCAGATAATGTCTTATTCAACTGTATTTATTTCAGGTCAAATATAAAAATGATGCCAAAAAGAAACCACCTAACAAGGCCAGATTATTCCGCTAATTGAGAAGTGAAAAAAAAAAAGAATTTAAAAAAAGACAAAAGAAAAAAAAAAGAACAAAAATCTTTAAAAGTAGTTCTTTAAGCTATTTAACAGAACCAGCCAAGAAAAGGTTGATGAAATCGCTGAGTGCAAACATGGCTTTAGAATATCACGTTAACAGAGCTCCTGAAAGACTCAAGTAAACGGTTTAATCTCAACTACTGAAAATTTTCTATTAAAAGAGAACAACTTTGATTATTTTACCGTCTTCTCTTTATCAAATCATTCGACTATCACATGCTTCAAGAAGAAAATATTGTGCATCATAAAATATTGCTTGATGCATTCATCACATCAAGGAGTGAAGAAGTAATAGTAATTTATGACTCGTGTATCTTTCCAAATCATTAATTCGAAGACCCTAAAGAAAATAAAAAATAAAATTTGGTAGCTGTGAATTTGAAAATATGTCATTGGATTTGGTTAGGTTTGGTTTTATGCCATATCAACCATTTTAGGTTATTTAATGCCAAATCCTGTTTTTACATATATATTAAATATATGATTTTTAAACACATTTTGTAGATACACACAGTTAAAAGATCAAACAGTTCTATTTCTAACAATTCAATCTGGCGTAAGCATGTGTTTGCTGTCAGTTTAAATGTCAAACAGTTTTATTTGACCCATAGATAACACCCTATAAGGTTCTACCACTCCGAGCCAGAGTGGACCAGGGAGAAATGGCTATGAGGAATGCAGAGTACCCCTTCAAGACTCCAGCATTACTGGAGCCTCCCAATCAAATTGTTTAGGGTCCTATCTAGGGAGGTCTTACTCCTCTGCAGAGATGCAGTCGGTGTATTCTACAGCCCCAGCCGATAATTTTTTTTTTGTAATGTTCGAAACTATTCCTCGTCGCCACTTTTATAATTTTCTGTGAGGTGAGTAATTTTAGTTGACACTTTATTATCTCTTCACTCTTGTACAATGGCGAATACTGAGTTTGGAATGCTAAAGCAATACCGACTTGCAATGCTACATTTCACATCTAAATCGCATATTTTCCGTCAGACGTCTTGTCTGACTGATTTATATATCCACCACTTCTAGTCACCTGACCCCAGTATTATAGTACATTTCAACGGTTGTGTTTGTTGGCTGAAGATCTGTGGTCAAACCAAACGGAACTATCGGCACATTTTTCTACACAACAGTTTTGTTTCTTTAGAGAATTTTATTTTACAAGGTCCTGTCGAATACGAATAATTTTTTAACCGATCCATTTGAGCCTTAGATGGTATCCTAGCAGGTACTACTACTCCGGGTCAGACTAGACCCGGGAATAATGGCAATGATGATGTGCTCAACACGCTCGAGGTCTCTAGAATTGAAGCCTCATCACTAGATCCAATTTAGTGTCATAACTAAGACACCTTTTCTTTAGGGGGATTTTACTTCTCTGCAAGGGATATAACGTATTCTTTGAGTTTGATGACAAGTGTAAGGTCGTCTTTCCAAATCATTCATTCGTAGGTCCTGTCGTGAAAACTTTATATTGAGAAAAAATGGAAATCTGACGGGCAGCCCTTTGAAATATGTAAGTTAAGTAAGTAACATATATATATATATATATATATATATATATATACAACATAGGTCTACTAAGTAATGAGTCTGACAGTGTAAACAATCTTATCATCAAATTAATTACAAATCAACGTTGTCTCATTCAAAATAGTTACATTGGGAAGACATACACCGATGAAGACGTTGTGCTCTCTTTTTGAAATACGGCTGAAAGTCTGCAATCGACACTGTTTTCAGCTGGTTTGTCATAATCTGTGGCTTGTTTTCATGTTTCCGAATAGTGATCACCAAACTGGTCTTTGACTTGGGAGATATGTCATAGTAGCAAGGACTCTGAACAGGTGTATAAAAAGGGCTATGGCACTACGGGAATATTGTTTTTTTTTAATCAAAATTTATAACTATTCATATTTTCAAACTTCCATTATAATAATTTTTTTTCGATTCACATTTTTTTAATTATATACTCAGTTAAATATCAAATATTCCTATCTAATGATACATAATTAAATGCTTTGAAGTAACTATTCCTATTTAATAATAATCATTTGTTTGCGTACAATCATATAATTTCAAGCATTCCTATCTAACACTAATAATTTGAAAGTTTCCGATAATAGATAATAATCCTTTGTAAACAACTATAGCCCCAAGTAAATATTCGTAATACAAATGATTTGCAAATATTCCTAAGTTTTCAAACAGATACGTTTGGCCCATAAATGAGACTCTGACTAGTATTATCATTGCGGATCTGAGTCGACCTGGGAGTAATAACAAACAAAGAGTTGACTGACTACTATGGTTGCCCGCCAAGGCTTGAATGTCTGGTCTGCCTAACTATTCTACATACAGGCCAAGAAAAGGCAAGAGTGCATAGTCTGACCTACTATTTTACCCATCACTGGTGGTAAGAAGAGATGGATTCATGACTTTCCCAGTGGTAAAATAGTGCAAAGTAAAAGCAAATTTGAACTTGTCTAAAATCTTTGGAAATCGCTTTTAATAGAATCAAATAGCAAAATGAAGTTGTGATCAGAATTGAACAAGAAGATTTAAAATGCGAAGAAACATTGTAATTTTGTACAGTTGTCAAACAAATAAATTGATTTTGACTGCTGTGTAAAATTCTACAACACTCTTGCAATCTTAGACAATAACAATGGAATTTTAACCTGAACAAACCACCAGTTACTACTTGTGAAGAAAACCAACAACATCATCATCAGCAATAATAATAATAATAATGATAGTAAAGTAAGTAAAGTTGGCGACCGTAGTCGAGGGCGACCAGAAGGCTCCCTTTTCAAAAGCTACTACACCGAGGTGTAGGGGAAGGCGCTACTCCTTTCCCTTGATTGCTCCACTTTACCCCTGGTACGTATCTTATATTGCTGAGTGTTAAGCAAGACGGTATCAAGCACCATTATAAAAGTCTTTGGTATGAATCGACCTAGGATTGAACTCAGGTCTCCCGGATCATTGGCGAACACTTTACCCACTAGCCCAAAAAAGAAGAACAAGAAGAAGAAGAAAGAATACACAATCCTTGCGAGTTTTTCATACCAATTCTATCTGGTGTTTTTTCTGAGTGACAACAAGTCTCCCTAGGTCTTCAAGGTTCTTTTAAAGTATTCTAGCTGATTTTAACAGTGTTGTTGTTAGGATCATATTGATTTTTCCTTTGCTCTCAAATTTACTCGTTCTATTTTCCAGGCCACAGAGGACTGTTTCAAGAGCTCCAACTAAAATGGGTATCATTTTCATGTTCCATGGCTTTTTCTGCTGACAAGACTCATGTATTTGTCAATCTTTTCGCTTTTTTTCATTTTCACCCTTTGGTCTGCTGGAACAACAAAATTCCCTAGTTGACAAATTCTTTTTCTTTTTCTGTACTTCTGTATAGTTAAACAACTTAAACTAGAACGAAATGCAAAGAGAAAAAGCTAGACGGGAACTACCCAAGGATGATGCGTACTTTTTTGAACAAATCTCGCAAGCAGCAGCTTAAAAACGACAACTGTGCGTCCACTTAATTCTTATCCCGCAAACTATTCTAGTAAAACAAACAAAACATTTTGTGTTCTGCTGTAGATTGAAGGACGAACTTCCAACTGACGTTCCTTTATGGACTCTTACACATTGTCACGTCAGTCGGGGCCGACTAGAAAAAAAAAACAAATTTTTATAAAGTTCTGCGTAGACACTGATTGCTGTCTCGAAGATTTGCCAAAGGTGATAGCCGACAGGAATTTGTGCTGTTGGCAGGCGTTGAGATCCGATCGAAAACACCGCACGAGAAAAATTATCAACAAAGAAAATAAAATCCGCCTGGACGCAGTTTTCGTTTTCTGTGCAGAAAACCATCACGCAACCCGCTTGTTCACATCAAAGTTTCTCGATAAAGTTTTATCTTCAGACTAAACATCGAATTAGAAATCGGTTTTTATCTTACGTTTCGGGTGTAATATCCTCTGCTAGGAATCATGTAAATTTATTTACTTTGGAGTCTTATCTATCTATTCATTTTTATTACACGTATTCATATCACCTGCCGTGTCGGGTGGTATTGAAGAACATACCGACTACATCCCTGGAGAGGGGTTAACTCCCTCACCAACGAGAATCCTGGATATGACATTAAACTACATCTGATAGTGAAGCCTTGGGGAATGAGGAGTATCCCTTTCTTGTTATAACTCCCAAGTCTTCTAATATTGATTTCTAGTACCTGTTAGAGTCCCATCTCTGGGTTAAATGGAACTGTTCAATCATTTACAAAGAATTATTATCATTTATCAGAAACCAAACAGCTGTGTGCTAATTATTCATATTACGTAAGAATATTTGATAGATTACAAATGTTAAATAGCAATACCTGAGACCATTTAACTGTGTGAATACAAATGAGCTCTAACAACTCGTTTAAGAATAAAGATACCTAGAAACTATTCACTTACAAATCATGAATATAGAAATAGAATTTGGCATTAAATAATACACAAGGTGTAATGGTTATCGTCGTAGGAAATGGACACGGCGACACGGGTTTAAATCCTTGACGAGACTGATTGCATTTCATATGGCACTAAAACCCTTGGGGAAGGTATGAATCTAATAATTCTCCTTCCAGATATGGGTAAATAGTAGGGCAGTCTAGCTTCTTCAGCCCAGGAAAAGGAAAACTCTGAATTCAAACCTGTTAAACTTAACATTAAAAAATGACCTTGTGTCATATCCTGCCCGAGCGAAGGGGTTGGTAAATATAAATTATACACAAGGACTGATATGCCATGAAACACCAAACAAGCAAACAAACTATTTATATTATATATGTACATTGGATAGATAGAATTACTAAAGTTAAATAGCAATACATGAAACCATTTAACTGTGTGCAAACAAATAATCAACTTTAAATCTAATTATAATTGTTAATGATAAATATTTGAAACCATTTACCTATGTGCAAACAAATCAGCTGTAACAGCTTGTTTAAAAATAAAGTTAGCAAAAAACTATACCCTTAAAAATCATATACATATAGAGAGAGGATTTGACATTAAATAACCCACAAGGGTTGATATGCCTTAAACATCAACCAACCACATTGGCGTTTCGTGTTTTTCAAATTCTGTCCAGTGCTTTATCACCTTATTTCCTGACAAAATTTGACCTTGTGTCGTACGAAAGGTTTCCGTGACGCAGTTGCTAACGTGTTGGACTGCGACATTGTAGTAAACGAGTTCAAATTCCAGTCACGCTATTACGTTCACTTTCGGACTAATACCCTTAGAAAAGGCATGAACCTCCTTATCAACACAGCTATGATTAACTAGCTCTACTACTGTTTTTCTACAGTGAAGGCTTTGGCATTAATTAATCCAGTAAAGTTGATATACTTAATGTATGTAAACTCGCAAATCCACCCCATAATCCAAAAAAGTATGATCTCAAAACCCACAAACCTGACATTCCTTTAAGGCCCATCATCTCTGGCATAGGATCTGCCCCCCACCATCATAATATCGCTAAACTTTTAGCAAAAATATTATCCCCTCTGTTAGGTACTATCAGCGATGCACACATAAAGAATTCTGGCTCACTCCTTAACAAAATAATTGACATGGATATGAATAACAAGTCTTTAACTAGTTTATATATCAAATCCCTATATACTTGACGATAGGTGTACTGAACGTCCAATAAATCACCTTCGAAAATCTAACACTACATTACCTCTAAGTATCTCTAAATTAATTAAAATTTATACCTTATGTACATCATATTGTTATTTCGAATACAGTAACAAGTTTTATAAATAGAAATTTGGTTTACCTTTGGGGTCTCCGCTCAGCGGAGTTCTAGCGTGCATTTATCTCGAATTCCTGGAATCTGGTCCTTTTAAATATATCATCGCCAGGAGTGCTACTTACTTTAGATACATAAGCGACATCTTATTTATTTATCCAGAAGATCTTGATTTGCATCACTAACAGACTAAATAATGTAGAACCTTTAATAAAGTTCACATGTGAACTTGAATCCAACAACACTCAACTTTTTTTTTATGTCTTATTAGGAATAATGACAAATTACAATTCAGAGTTTACCGTTAACCCACCAGTAAAAACAACCACATTCATTTCTATTCACACCAAAATAACAATACCAAAAGAGGTGTCATCATAGGTTTTTACCTTGGGGCATACGTATTTGTTCCCCAAAATATTTAAATGATGAATTTATCCACATAGAAAACTCTTTTCTTAACTTTTTTTTAGCCCAAGCCTTTTATACACTTTGCTAAATCTAAAACCCTAGAAATTCACAATAAAAATTGACCTCGAACTAATGTCAACACAACCTCCGATAAAATTATTCTCCCCATACACCCATACACACATTACTTTGCCTAACAATTCTTCCACTAACATCATAGGAAACAAGTTAAATAAACTTGGTGTTAAAATTGCTACTTTATCCTGTAAAAATGATCCGCAATTTATTACACTCTAGTCCTCAACGCAACATCGTTTCTGATGCCGGTGTTGACTGTATTCCTTGGAAAAATTGTAAATTAAAATATATTGGCGAAACATCCAGGAACATTTACAAACGTTTGAACGAACATAGAAAAGACATTAGTGTTGGTAATCTTAATAGATTACTTCTTCAACACATTTCTAAGTCAGATCATAACTTCGATTATAATGCTAAGGTGTTAGTCTACTTAAACAACAAAAGCTTAAACGGACTTTTGAAGCCAGTGCAATCTCACGTTGTCCTTCCATCAACAATCATCCCGGCTTATACAACATCTTCCCGTACTTGGGGAAACTTATTTAGAGTAGCCACAATATATTCCATCTTTGATAAATCATTTTCCACACATATCACAATTTCCCCATTATCTATTACACACTTATCTCAGATTCCCCCTTTCAATACTCTTTTCCCTTTCCCTATCACCAGTAAATATCTTATCTCTTTACTTTTTCCTTCTTTCATTTAAAACTTCACTTACCTTTCTCTCACAACGACCGTTTATCTACTTTTTAACATTTCAATTTATGAAATATCAATTTACATTGGTTTATTTTGAGATTTATATTATTTAATCATTTAGCTATTCACGTTGGTTTTGTTTGCTTGTTTTGTTTGTTCCCCCCTCTCTCTCTCTAACGCACACACACGCACATACACGTACACACACACGCTCTCTTTAACACACACATACACACACTCTCTCTCTAACGCATACACACATACTCTCTCTCCCTTTCTCTCTCTAAGGCACACACACACACACACACGTACACACATACACACACTCTCTTTAACACACACACACACACTCTCTCTAACACATACACGTATACACTCTTTCTTTCTCTCTCTCTCTCTCTCTCTCTCTCTCTCTCTGTGTCTTTCCCTTACATTTCCCCAACTTCTAACCTACTTATCTCTCATTCCTCCGTTTCTTTTCTTTTCTTTTCTTTTCTTTTATCTCCTTCTTTCTCCTTTCAGAATCTTTCTTGGTGAGCAAATAGAACCAATAGGTTGTACAGAATATTCCTAAACAATCATAGGATATATTTTAAAACACAAACTCTGATTTATTGATAATACGTTTATCCGTTTTCCTGTATATATAGTATTTACTCCTTGTTTTTGCATTTTATTAAACATCCATTGGTGATTTAACATCACTATATACCATCCTTCCTAGTCCTGATGATGGTTTGTTAGAACTGAAACGTTTCAGCGTCGATTTCTTTCTCATTAAACTCTTCTTCTACTTGCATTACCTTGTTTATAATTTCCTCTCTCTCTCTCTCTCTCTATATATATATATATATATATATATATTGCAGTAATAATAGGAACACATAAATATAAATAAAGATAAATGCATAAAAAGTATAGAAAACTGACCCAAAATGACATTGAAATTAAGCTAAACCATCCTCAAAGCACATCTTTGAAATAGGATGGACAAATTTGTCTCACCAAAAAAAATCTATGCTCGATCAAAAAAAGTCACGGCTAATTTGAAAACACAGCTGCTCATTCATAACAAATAACTCTCAAACAGAAAGCTCAATGCCTGGTTTTTACGATTGAAGATATCATATAAAGATCAGTTGCAGATACTTAGATGGGTGAAGAGGCATATCAATTCGTTGAATAGAATTTTTTAAAAAAATTCTTTAAAAAAAACATTGTGGATGGATTGGTAACAGAGTGAAAGACTCTCTACATAAATAGTAAAAGCTGTTACCGATATAGCCAACCCTGAGAGCAATCAAATAAGATATCACTTAACTATTTGAATTAACTCTGTTCAACGGGGAATATATATATATATATATATATATATATATATATATATATATATATATATATATTCCTTAGAAATTTTCTTGGAAGCACAAAGTACAATACCAAAGAAGTTTTGATGAATATATGGAAGAATCCTTACAAACTACATCTCTCTTATTAAAGCCAACTCTGCTTGGAAGAAATAGTTAATTTGTTGTTTTTCTTTTTTGTTTTAAATGGCTTTTGGGCTTAAATGAAGTGTGTGGAAATTGTTTTCTAGAGGAACGTAATCATGAGAAATTTGAAACCTTTTTGCTGAACGCTTGCTGAATTTAATTGATTTAAATCTTAGTGATCGGTAAATGTCAGAAGCAGACGGTAGACTGAAGCTTTTTTAAAATTCTTATTTTATTTTAAGAATGCTGATGCATACGAAACGTGGAACAATACAAAAGAAGAATGAGTTAGTGAGAAAAAGAAAGTGTGGGGTGCAAAAAATGATAAGAAACACAATATAAAAGCAAACAAGAAACAACTGTGAAAAGTAATATAATAATAATATATAAAAGAAAAGAGATTGCGCAATGATGAAAAATATCGCCGCTAAATAAAGAAGGGAAATGTGTAAATAAAAAGAAAAAAAAGTTGATATAGGAAGAAAGAATGGCTGATAGTGATTTATAAATAAAAAATAAAAGGAAAGAAACAAAACAAAAAAAAGAAATGGAAGCCGAAAAATTCGGATGTTGAAAGAATTTTGAGATAGATATACAAAAAAGGTCAAAGAAAGAAAGAGAAAAATAGATAAATAAAAAGCGAACAATAATGGAAACATGGGGGAGAGTAAAAAAGGAAAAAGAAAGAAAAGATAAAAATTAAAAAGAAAAAGTGAAAGTAAAGAAGAAAAGGGAAGAATAAAAGAGTGGGGTTAAGGACAAAGAAAGAAAGAAAGAAAGAAAGAAAGAAAGAAAGAAAGAAAGAAAGAAAGCGTTAAAAATAAGAAAGAAAAAGGAGAAAATGGGAAAACAAAAAAGAAAACAAAATAAAATAAATAGGTAAATAAATGAAAAATAAACAATATCTATAACGAGAACAAGAGAGGCAAAAGTCAAGTTATAGCCTGGATTGACTACAAAAATACCTATGATATGGCCCCAGAAAACTGGATAATAAACTGTATACAAATGTACAAAATATCAGATGAAGTCATAAACTTTATCAAGAAAACCATAAAACCTGAAGAGTGGAATTGATAGTTGGAGGGAAAAGCTTTACTGAAACAAAGATCCAAAGAGGTATATTCCAAGGAGATGTTCTATTACCATTTGTTTTTATAATTACGATGATGCCATTCAACCACATACTTGGAAAATGCTCAGCCGGATACAAACTTACTAAATCGCAGAAAAATATCAATCACCTAAAGTACATGGACGACATCTCACTGCCAAAAATGAAAAAGAATTAAAAACTCTAATACACGAAGTCAGAATATACAGTCAGGACATAGGGGTGGAATTTGGCATAGAAAAATGCGCCATACTTGTAATAAAAAGCGGAAAATGACACATTATGGACGGAATGGAACTACCAAATCAAGAAAAAATTAGAACGCTCAGAGAAAAAAAATACAAATACTTGGGGATAATGGAAGCTGACACCATTGAACTTGGGATGAAAGAAAAAATTAAGAAAGAATACTTAAGAAGAGCCAGGAAGTAACTCGAGACAAAATTATGTAGCAGAAACTTTATCAAAGGAATAAATACCTGGGCTGTCCCTCCCTCGTAAGATATTCGGGACCATTCTTGAAATGGACCAAAGCACTAAAACAGATGGACCAGAGAAAAAGAAAACTAATGACCATGCATAACGCATTACATCCCAGAGATGATGCTGACAGACTATATGAGCTAGAATATGAGGAAGAGGGCTTGACAGCTTTGAGGACAGTGTTGACGCATCAATACAACGATTTAAAGACTACATACAAAAGCGTGGAGGAAGACTGATTACAGCCACCAGAAACAATAGTTACAGCACGAGGACCAATAGAACGACGATAACCAGAAAATAAAAACGGGAAGTAAAACAACTCTATGGATTTTTTAAGCGACAAATAAGCAACATCTCAAACGCAAAAACATGGACGTGGCTCAGAAAGGGAAACCTTAAGAGAGAAAGAGAATATCTCCTCATAGCAGTACAAAACAACGCTATAAGGACCAATCATATCAAAGCAAGAATAGATAAGACGCAACAAAACAGCAAACGTAGGTTATGTGGAGATAGAGACCAAACAAACAATCACTTGATAAGCGAATTTGGCAAATTGGCACAGAAAATGTATAAGACAAGACATGACTTGGTGGGTAAAGTGATCCACTGGGAATTGTATAAAAAATTGAAGTTTGACTATATGAACACATGGTATGTACACAATCCAAATTCAGTCCTGGAGAATGACACACATAAAACTCCTCTGGGATTTTGCCATACAAACGGATCACTTAATCCCGGCCAGACGACCAGAACTAATAATAATCAACAAAAAAAGAGAATTTGCAAAATTGTGGACTTTGCTGTCCCGGCTGACCACAGAGTAAAATTAAAAGAAAGTGAAAAGAAGGATAAATACCTCGATCTTACTAGGGAACTGAAAAAACTGTGGAACTTGAAAGTGACGTTTATACCAATCATAATTGGTGCTCTTGGTACAGTCACTAAAGGATTAATAAAATACTGAGAAGAGTCCTGGAGACTTGAGGGGCTTTGCTGTCACTCAAACTTCAGTGAAAGACTATCAGCTAACTCTGGTTGATGAAAATCTCGAAAAGGAATAATAATAATAATAATAATAAAGTGCTGGCGATACCAATTGTAATTGGCGCGCTCGGTACAGTCACTAAAGATTAGTTCAGGGACTGGAGGACTTGGAAATAAGAGGTCGAGAGGAGACCATCAAAAGTACAGCATTTTTGAGATCGGCCTGTATACTGAAAGATTCTCGGAGAATTGAGAAGACTTGCTCTCACTCAAACTCCATTGAAAGACCATCTGCTGACACTGGTTTGGAAAACTCTCAAATGAGTAAAATAATTATAATAGAGAAACTGAATTTCTTCTAATAGCAGCACAAAATAACACCATAAGGACCAATTATGTCAAAGCGAAAATATTTAATACGCAACAGAATAGTAAGTGGTGATTATGTGGTGATAGATATAAAACGATTAATCACATGATAAGCGAACGTAGCAAACTAGTGCAAGGGGCGTATAAGACTTGATATGACTGTGTGGGTAAGTTTATCCATTGGAAATTGTGCAAGAAATTTAAATTTGACTATACAACCAAGTAGTATAAGTACAATCCATAATCCGTCTTGGAGAATGAGACGCATAAAATTCCCTGGGATTTTGAGAGACAAACAGATCACCTAGTCCCGACCAAAAGGTCAGACCTGGGGATAATTGACAAAAGAGAAAGAAAAAGAAGGGAACTAGACTTATAGTGGACTTTGCCTTCTAAGTGGATCATAGAGTGAAAATCAAAGAATACCAATTGTAAGTGGGACGCTTGGAACGTCCTCAAAAGGTCTGTCTAAGGTGGCTGGAAGAGTTGGAGATCGGAGAGCAAATAGACACTATCTAAACTATGACACTATTAAGATCGACCAGAATACTGAGAAGAATCCTGGAGACTGGAGGAGACTTTCTGTCACTCAGACTCCAGTGAACAAACATCAAATAATGCTGGTGTGAAAATCTCGCAAGGAGTAATATGATAATGATAAAGGATGGAAAAAAAGAAAAAAGAAAGAAAATCAGGTAAATAAAGAAGGATACTCATTAACAACAGAAATAAACAAAAAGAACGCAGGAAAATCAGAGGAGGAACTGAAGAAAAATAAACTTGAAAGAAAAATTGAAAATAAGAAAGAAAGAAAGAAAGAAAGAAAGAAAGAAAGAATCATTTAACGAAGTGTTCAGATATTTTCTATAAAAGAAAGAAAGAAAGAAAGAAAGAAAGAAAGAAAATTAGATTTATTCAATGAAGTGTTGAGACGATTTTTTTCAATTTATCTCTTGTAATCACAAAAGATCTATTCAACTGATTTTCATCAGATGTATAATCTGTAATGAAAAAGTGAAGCCAATTTTTTCTCGAACTGATAGCATACAGAAGAAAATAATGACAAATGTAACGATCGGATTATCCAATTCCCAAGAATGCGTGCAGTGTAAGTGATTCCATTCTCAGCAACCAGAATAACAAAGGTGATTTCATACATTTTTCTCCCGGCATTTCGTTAAAGTACAAATCGTGCAGCCATACAATAGTACTGAAACAACAACCACTTGGAAGAATTTCCATTTTACTCTTTCAAAGAGATTATATATATATATATATATATATATATATATATATATATATATATATATATATATATATGTATATATACATATATATATACATATATATATATATACATATATATATATATATACATATATACATATATATATATATACATATATATATATATATATACATATATATATGTATATATATATATTTTTTTTCTTTTTTCAAAATATATGAGCTTCCACATTGGAAGGACAAACTTACTTATTTCATTTTTATAAAACCATTTTGAGAAGGCTGTATTAATATGAAACAATGTCAAACCAATGAAATTTCTTTCAAAATTTTCAGTCGAAGTAACCCAAAAGCAATTATGCAATTTGTTGGAGTTCGACAATATAATAGGAATTCTAATCTAATGACTTGAAAACATTTTTATCCAATACCATCTCAACAATTTTATTTTCCAATTACTCTTTTCCAACATTAATTAATCATATTCCTATGAAACAGTAACATATTCAATTCAGAAATTATACATTTGAGTAGTGGATTATTATTTTTTATTTTTATTTTTTTTCAGCAAACACACATTTGAAGCAGATGTGCATCAGAATGATTTTTATAAATAATTACGCTGAAAAAAAAGGCCGACCAGTCGGCTGTGGGTGTTGAATACGAAGACTAAACCTTTGCTGAAGGTTAAGATACCCCCCACACACATTCAACAAGGCTACCTGTTGAGTGGTGACACGTAATACCTGAGGTTAGAATCGTTGTTGGTTGGGTTTTATGGCATATCAACCCTTGTAGGTTATTTAACGCCAAATCCATTTTTATGAAAATAGTTCTATTTCAAACAATTCAGTTTAGCATAAGTATGCAGTTTAAATGTGAAAAGTATTTCTATTTCAAGCCATTCAGTTTAGTCAAACAGTTTTAATTCAGCTAATTCAGTATTGTAGAAGTAAAGATTTTCTTTACACACAGTTAAATGTCAAAATAGTTCTATATTAAAAACTCAGTTTAGCGTAAATAGAGTTTCAATGTCAAAAACAGTTCCATTTCAAACGATTCAGTTTAGCATAAGCATGCAGTTTAAATGTAAGTACACAGTTTAATTGTGAAAAACATTTCTATTTCAAGCTATTCATTTTAATCAAACATTTCTAATTCAAATAATTCAGTTTAGCTAAGTATACAGTTAGTTCTATTTAACCCATTGATAGGACCCAATCAGGTGCTACCATTCCGGGCCAGAGTGGACCTGGGAGCAATGGCAATGAAGAGGTACTCTGCATTCCCCAAAGCTCCAGCATCACTGGAACCTCACCATCAGATTGTTTAGTGTGATATCCAGTACACTCATTGTAGAATCGTTGTGGCTGAGCTGTCCATGACCTGGTATCTATAGTGGTCATGTAACTTGCAACACTTCCTTATTACGCTAGACGAACGGTGGAAGAGGCCTAATCCAATCATTCGGCTGGTCATAACAAGCCCAAGAATCTATGTGATTGTACCAACCGTATTCTTCAAATTGTTCTTGTGGCAAACAAGTACTGAACACTATTTAATCTTAAAGGTGCCAGAAGGCGGCGCACTGAGGAAGCAATATTTGAAACTATTAAACTGTCTGCAAACAAATGAATGATATCAAATAAAATTATTAGTGTTAAATATCAATACTTGAAACCATTTAACAGTGTAAAAACAAATTAATACAAATACGTTTTAAAAAAGTTATCTACAAAATATTTGCTTACAAATCATATATATGTATATATATATTTCTTTTTTTCGTCAGTCCAATGAAAAAAAAATGTAATAGGTCCACGAGAGAATTTACTTGAGGATCTATTCATCTTAATATATATATATATATTGCTATCCAATGTTTCGTTGTTTCACAACTCTTCAGTGTGTCTAGACACGTGAAATGCTTCAAGCTGGGATCGAAATCAGGTTGACTTTACGTCAATCAGATATATTACCCCAGAGATATCGTCATTCTTAGCTCAAGAAAAGCAATTTTTTTCACGTATATATTTATCTACATATTCGCTATCAACTACCAGAGTGCTCAGTTCAGAAGAAGAGCTTTGCATGTAAGCGTATGTTGCTGCTGGCACTTCTCGACCCGAGTGCTCAACTTACTGTGCGAGCATATATATATTAGTAATAATAATTGTAATAGCAGTATTAATTTTGATGATAATTCTTAACAAGTTATTATCTATAATACTTAGTATGATTTTATTAATAAATTTAAGGATTTGAGGTTTAGTAATAATATATATATTATGATAATGTGTATGATATAACTGTAATCTTGAGGATTTTAATATTATGTTGTATTTGTTTATAATTTTAGATAATAACAGTAACTGGCATAATCTTTATTTTTACTTTTAATGAGATCAATTATATTGAATAGTATTAAAAGGACAATTTTCTTAGATTTTTTGATAAAATAGTATTAATATATAATATACTATTTTATAATATAATTTTGTTAAGAGGTTATTAGTTCCCATGTAAGTTGTTTATAGTAAATAATTTTTTCTCCCCAAATCAATTTATTCCTTTATTCTATGTTTTTTTTTTACTTATCTCCTTCATTTGGGTTTAAAGGTTTGTTTGCCATTACATAAAAAGATAAGTGGAAAGGAAAGAGAAGTCAAAAATTGATACATCTTGATACATGAATTGAATGTCATTTGTCAACCAGATAGGAAAAAGTAAATGGTCTGGTCTTTACTAAATAAAAAAATAAAAAATGAAAAAGCAAATAAAATTTGGGTTAGGAAGATAGTGTTGCCAGAATTTTGTGGATTTTTCTATATCTTCATTAGAAATTTCTCATTATTTCTTTTTCTGAAGATGCAGATCTAATATTTTGAAAATATAGGGTTTGCTAAAATAAATATTTGTACAAAAAATATGAGTAATTTTTTAAGGTTTTTCTTTTAGATAGATAGATAGATAGATAGATAGATAGATATAAACAGAATTTGACATTAAATAAATCAAAAGGTTGATATGCCATTAAATCAATTAACCAAACTGAATATTTTTCATGAAATTTTTTGATCATAATGCAAGTCCCAAACTTTACGTTTTTGTATAGACATAACAATTTATTTTTCACTGCCAATTTAAGATTAAAATATGATTGCATTAATTTCATATCAGGACTAACATGCAAAATATGAGTCTTTTCTTTAAAAAAAAAGCAAAACAAAAACTGATAAGTTATTTTGAGACACTGCAAGATAATTAGTAGACACTTAAAGACTAGGATAAATGCACATCCTCGTCATTGATATTCAATAATCAATCTATGCATGTGTTGGCACGAAAAAGTGAATATAATGTGTTGCCTTGTGTAAATTTTCTAAAATCATTAATATTTGATTGTTTCAAAAATTTTGTCCGACGAATCAAAATACTAAAGGCAAAATCAATCCTCTTGTTTTGACAAACTCATATTTATTGGTATTCAAACTTGTTATGGGGACATATCCTACCATACCCCAAAGATGGACTCGTCCAACCTAAACATATTCGCCGAGCTTAGCTCGTTTGGAGAAGACAATTTCTTGTTCCTGGACGATACGAAGCGGCTAGTCTTAATGGGTGATTGGAATGTGATCCTTGATCCCAAGATAGATAAGGTCGGGCGGGGAGTTAGTAGAAGGGTGTGAAAGCAGCCTTGTCGGCTTCATGACTCGTTATGACTTGGTCGACAGGTTTCGTTTGGATCACCCATGGCGGGAGATGTGGACGTGGCTAGATAGCTCGCCCTCTGCCAAAGTAGGCTCCTACTTGGACAGAGTGTTAGTTAGACGAGCTGACATTGATTTCTTTAGTTGTCCCACGTTCCACTTCATAGCGTGGACTGACCATAAACTTGTTAGGGTCAGTCTGCGGTTAGCTAATAGGCCTAGTCTAGCCGGATACTGGAAGTTCAATACCTCCTTACTGGAGATACGGGAATTCCGGGATAGACTAGAATCCCTAATTCAGCGGGCGTTAGTGGGGGCGGTTACCAGGAATAGGTGATGGGTTTCTCTTAAACATAGGATTAGAGATTTTGCCACCAAGTACGGTTGACAGCTCAATTAAGATAGGACCAAGGAGGCGAAATCTATAGACGATAGACTTTCCCGGGCAGTGGCTGGGAGGGACACTCTAGGTGTAGAACTAGCTAGGAGGGACATTGAGCGTGAGAGTAGCGAGCGCTACAAAGGACACATAGTAAGATCTAGGTTAAGAAGAGTTCTCAACGAAGCAGTAAAAAACAAATGCAACTGCACGTGAAGAAGTGCGAAGGTTCCCCGATCGGTACATAGCGTCTGTCAAGACCCCGGACGGGCGACTGCTGCGATCGAGTCGTGAGATACGTGACGCCTTTCGGGCGCACTTTCGGGATCGCTTTGCTCGCTGCACTGATCTCCTGCTCCGGGAGTTTCGCAGCTATCTCGCCGATTTCCCCCTCCTTGGGGTGGCTGAAGCGGCTAGTTGCGAGGGTGTGGTTACTGAATGCGAAGTCCGTGATGCGTTGAAGCAAGTCGGCCTGAACAAGTCGCTGGGACTAGATGGTTTGCCGTACGAAGTGTACTTGAGGATGTCGCACATGTTTGTCCCTATTCTGACGGATATGTTGAACCATTGGTTCGCCCAGGGAGCCATCCCTGGTAGCGTTACCAAGGGCGTGATCACATTGCTGAAGAAAGGTGGCAGGCATGTTTGGGAGGGTTTAGACGATTACAGGCCCATAACTCTGCTTAACACAGAGTTAAAGATTTTGGCCTGGGTCTTAGCGAATCGTTTACAGCTTGTCATTAGCGATCTGGACGGCCCCGAACACACCTTTGCTGTGAAGCGAAGATCGATCCAGGACAACCTGCATTTGATTCGCGAGGTCCTAGAGCGGATAGAAGACGACACTGAAGCTGCGCTGATCAGTTTAGATCAGTTCAAGGAGACTGCCGGATTCAAACCGGAGTCCTGCAGATGGATTAGCATGATGTACCACAACCCTCAGGCAGTGGTGCAGGTGAACGGAAGGCGTTAGGGAACGTTCACGATCGAGCGTTCAGTCCGGCAGGGCTGCCCCCTGTCTTCTCTACTCTATGTCCTCGCGTTGGAGCCCCTCCCGCGCAGGCTTAGTGATGAGAGGACAAGTCCGGCCCTGCGCGGTGTCCCTTTTGCTGGCCCTCTTACGGCAAGGGTTTACGCGTTCGCTGATGACATCACAGTCTTTGTGTCCCGCCATCTGGATATAAAGGCTGTGAAAGAGGTGGTTGTCGAGTACGAGCGGATTGCAGGAGCCAAGGTCAGTTTTGGCAAAAGCGAAGGTTTGCGGCTCGGTGCTTGGAGGGGTAGCAATACCCTTCCAGGGCCCTTCCACTGAAGTGACGGACCCATCCGCATCCTCGGGGTTTGGTTCGGGCCCGACCTCCAACTGGAGCGAAATTGGTCGAAAGTACAAGCTAAGGTGAATGCTCAGGTAGGAATCTGGCTTTTAAGGAGGTTGTCCTTAAAGGGCAGGGCGGAGGCGTGCGCTACGTACGTCTTCCCCTTGATCCTTTACCGATTGGCTGTACTTCCTCTGCCTAAGGCACGTCGGCTGGCCCTTAAACAATCCCTCTCCAGATTGCTCTGGGGAGGTGCAAGGCCGATGGTTCGTAGACAGGCCTGTATCCAACATGCGCGCAGCGGGAGTCTGGTTATGCCTGATCTGGAGAGCCACTGGCTCGCTGAAAGACTTGCATACCTGGGCCGGTCCTTGACGGGGGACTCAGTGTGGAGACGAAAGGTGTCGGACTTTTCCTCGCCTCAAGTCAGACCCAAAGGCTGAAGGTCGACGTAAGCCTTAGGGCGAAGCACTGTTTGTCCGCGAGTGCCGAAAGGCCCTACGTAACCTTCTTGGGTCCAGTGACCTTTCACGGCCTCGGAAGGAGCTATATTGGGAGTTAGTGGTGGGTTCCGCTTCTGATCCTCTTTGTGAGCGGCGAGGCTGGACGGCGGAGGAGATCCGCTCTCACTGGAATCGGGATCGAGCTTCTTGAACAACTCCGAGTTCTCGCTCATCTGGCGACTTGAACGGAATGCGTTACCCCTTCTCGACTTGATCCACAAAGCGGGCCTGGCAGACATGCCTTATTGCCCTCGCTGCGCCAGTGTATTAGAAGAAACGGCTGATCACGCCTTCTACTACTGCGAGCGAGTCCGCCCGTTTTGGGATCACGTCGAGGAGTGGACGGCTAGCATCGAACCCAAACAGCTCGTGCTGCTCGAAGTTGGTTACGTCGTAGACAACGTTCTTCCTCCGTTTCAGGGTGAGAAGCGTGTGGTGTTTCTCGCGATCCTAGCTTTAGCTCGAATGGTGATCTGGTCGACGCGAAACAAGGGATTGTATGACGATGCAAACTTTTCGCATCGTGATCTGGTTTTGTACTTTAGGCATTTGTTTAGGGTCAATATCAGATGCGATAGAAAACGCTTGGATCGCATAACATTCATCAAAAGGTGGGTGAATGCAGCGAGCCTGGTCGTAAGAAAGGGAGCAATGTTGGCAGTATGTTGTGAGTCATTGTCCCCGTCATCTAGTTGTTAGTTCTCAAGATCTTCCCCATCCCCATTATTTTTGTACCTTAACCCGTATCCCAGTCCGCTTTTTATTGAAGATCTTGAACATTCATATGTATAAAAATCATATTACCTGTTTGTATCGACCCATACCGCGCCCGACCCTTTATTTTTCTTTACCCCAATAGATTAGGATTCCCACCCCACCTAGTGTAGGTCCGGCTTGTTTCCGGTTCTTTCGCCCCGGAAAACAGTCGGCCTCCAATTTTATAGACGGGGGGATAGGAGGGCAACCAAACGGGGAATTTTTCCTTGTTTTTGTTTGTATATATTTCGGGGTTTTTCTCCCATTCCCATCATATTCATTGTAAATAAAACATATATTGTCATTCATTACTTTCGGGGTTTTAAGTAGGACTTCTTCATAGCAAATGTGGTATTTTAGTGGTTGCTGCGCATATGGCGATGGATGAATGGTTATATAATGTACTGCTGAATGGGTCGGCGAATGTGGCAAGCTAGGTTCCCTTTAGAACACATAGTCAAGGCAAGACCACTCCCTTCCCCTTCCCCCAAAACCTCAAGGCTTCGTGCCTTCCATTTATATATAAATGGAAATAAAGAGGACAATTTCTCGTTTCTTACGAGACATTTGACAGACAGACTGCAAGCCGAGAACGGTTAGTACTTCTTTTGTATGACGTTCACCTATCATCCGTTTTTTGAGTTGTTCTTCCATTGGTCTTATCTGAAGACCACAACAAAACTGACGAGGACATTTTCGAAAGGAAAACGTCTAATAACATTCCTTTTTATATAGCTTGTAATAAAGATTAGATAGTTATTTGATGATTTTAAAATACTTAAAAATTATGGATAACGCAGTAAAAAATATAGCGATAAAATAAAAAAAGAGAGGTTGGCTAGTTGATTGGTTGATTGTCTTGCGGCAAATCAACAATTTGTTTATTAAATGCCGAAATCGGACTTGTCTTTTAAAAACGGTTATTAATAATCATTTGAAAGCAATTATATCTTCAAGTAACTATTCTTAATACAAACAACTGACACGCAGCTATATGGCTTCAAGTATTCCTATCTAATACTAATCATTTCTGAACAGATCTACTTCCCGATAAGTTGGTCTCTTGCAGATACTACCATTCCGGGCCAAAGTGGACCTTGGAGTAATGGCAACGAAAAGGTGAGTTCACACACCATATAACTTTAGAACTGGTGCTTTATACAACTGCAGATCCTTTGAACAAGAGAATTGATTAATAGATTGATTTTAATGGGATGTTAACCTGTCAAGGTCTATTTTATGCATAGAAGCTAGGGAATTGCGTTCATTGTACATTTATATATACATTCTTGTGCAATTTTTTCTTATAAGTCTTTTTGCGCAGATTTATATGATATCAATTATTCAAATCTAATACAAATAATATGCACATAGATGTAAGTTTTCAAGTATTTCTATCAAATACTTATAGATATATGGTTTCCAAAAATTATTTCTATTTAATAAAGTTATTTCTTTGTATACAGTTATACGGTTTCAAGTAACGAATATCAGTAAGACTCCATCCGAACGAGTGTCTTGAATATGACACTAAATTGCATCTGCTGGTGAGGCTTCAGTCCTGGGGTTTCTAGGGAATATAGAGTACTCCTTCTTTACTATTACCCCCGAGTCCACTCTGACTCAGAGTAGTGGTACCTGTTTCGGTCCTATCTATGGGTCAAATAGAAATATTTAATCGCTTTCTGTACTCGAAACCATTTCAGTGTTGGTAAATAAATGACTGTCGAAAAGAATTATTAGAATTACGTGTCAATCCATGGAACCAATTATATATATATATATATATATATATATATATATATATATATATATATATATATATATATATATATAAGATTTAGCATTAAATGACCCATCAGGGTTGATATACCATAAAACTCAACCAACGAACTAATCATAACTCTTTCTAAACAATAATATTTTTGAGTAACTTTCCTTTATTCAAATAATTTTCAGTTAAATGGTATAAAGTATTCCTGTCGAATATGAATGATTTTGAACAAATAGATTTGATCTGATCGATTCGATCCAAAACAGGATCCAAACAGACGCTATCACTACGAGTTAGTATGGATCTGGGAGTAATGGAAATGAAAGGTACTCCATACTCTCTTGATCACCGGAACTGGAGCCTCACCATTTGATTCAATTTAGAGACTTACCCAGGATACCCTTTTTTGAGTTGGGTCTTACCCTTCTGTGGGGTTTTCAGTCAGCGTATTTTAAACCCAGGTCTACTTTGAAAATTTACCGATAAGTCACATTAAAATTCGACCTTTTGAAGTTAAAAATTATAAGGTTTCAGGTATTCTTATCTAATAATGATACTTATTATTCATGCATATTTCAATTATTCAGTATATCGTATAAACAATTATAGTTATAAGTAACTATTCCCGTATAATAATAGTCATTTGTTATAGTTATACGATTTCAAGTAACTAATGATAAAAATTCTTTATAAATAATTATTGCTTTCAGTAACTATTCTTTATATAAATAATTTGTTTACTGTTGTATAGTTTTAAGTATTCCTATATAATATTAACAATTTGGAAACATATCTATTTGGTACTATTTGGCCCATAGATAAGACTTTAACAAGTATTACTACTCCGGATTAGAGTAATGACAATGAGATAATGATTCCACATTTCCACTAGCTCCAAAACTGGTGCCCACTACCGGATACAATTTAGTGTTCTTCCAAGAATACCCTTACGGTTAAGTTACGTTGAAAGTGGATCGTCAAAGTTAAGCAATGATGAGTCTATTCATATGTCATATAGGTGACCACTTAATTAAAAAAAGGTACTGAAAGCAACCTGTATGTCTGACGGAGAAAAGTTTACTGAAAAACAAGTTTATTCACGCCAGTTCATTAATGAATATATTTCAAGAATTGTTTAACTAAGTTCAATTGAAACAATGAATTATCCATTTCCACAAGTGTGTTTCAACCAGGATTCATATAAATGTGTTCAAGACAACAATTACTTGGCGATTGACTCATTGAAGAGAATTTTTAATGGACTCCGTTATTCAGTTTGTTGTGCAAACAATTATAGCTTTAAGTAACTACTCTTAATACAAATAAGTTGAACACACTTATGTAGTTCCAAATACTTATAATCTATATACAATAATACGGTTGAAAGTTACAATTCCTGTTTATTGATTGTAGAAGAGAAAAGAAGAAATGTAAAAGAAAAAAAGAAGAGATAAAATGAAAACATGTACGGAGGAGAAAGAAAGAAAGAAAGAAAGAAAGAAAGAAAGAAAGAAAGAAAGAAATGTGCAAAAGTTAGATAGATATGAAAGAGAATAGTTGAAATAAAAAAGGATTTAGTGGAAGCAAATGAAGAGTAAAAAGAAAAGGAAGGGAAAAGAAAAAAATGAACAATCAATACAAGAAAGAAAGAAAGAGTATGCTGAAATCGGTTAGATAAAAATGGTGATATTTAAAAAAAGAGATACAACAGAAGAGAAAAGAAGAAAGGGAAAAGAAAAAGAGTGAGAAAACGAATAAACAATACTGGGATAAGAAAGAAAGAAAAAAAGAAAGAAAAAGAAAGAAAAAAGAAAAGGAAATGTACTGAAACCAGTAAGATAAAATAGAGAATAGGTTTTGTATGATATTGCATATTGGGTTGTGGGTTTAAAAAGCATTGTTTTGGGTTAACATTGTTTGGGCGTAACCTTATTTTGGGGCAACATTGTTTTGAGGGTAACATTATTCGGGGGTGACATTATTTTAGGCTAATGCTACTCAGCAATTATGTGGCTTCAAGAAATTTTGCGATTTGATTATAATCATTTGTAAACAATCTTCCACCTTATGTTCATCATCATCATGGTCATCATCATCATCAAGATGTATATCTTTCATCTACGTGACTTTCAAATCACAACAGGGTGAAGCAAAGCACAACGTGTCAGCACACCATTTACCATCATACCAACCACCACTTGAATTTCTTCTGTCTCAAGATATATACGCCTCAAACGAACATGTACCAAAATATTGACAAACTTTTGACTAACCCTAGTACAATAAACTCTTACGAACTAAAGACTGGAGATTCAGTTACTAAAAGAGGATGTTTTGCTTGTTTGGGTTTATGGCATATCAAACTTTTTCGGTTATTTAATGCCAAATCCATTTTTATACAAATAAACAGTTCTATTTCAAATAACACAGTTTAGCATAAGTACACAGTTTGTAAAAAACATTTCAATTTCAAGCAATTCAGTTTAGTCAAACAGTTCCATTTCAAACAATTCAGTTTGGCGTAAGTACAGTTTCAATATCAAAAACAGTTCTGTTACAAACAATTTCGTTTAGCCTAAGTATGTTGTTTAAATATCAAAACAGTTCCACTTCAAGCATTATAGTTTAGTATAAATACACAGTTTAGTTCAATTTGACCCAGAGATAAGACCCTATCGGGCAAGATTGGACCTGGGAGAGATGGCGATGAAGAAGTACTCTGAATTTCCCAAAGCTCCAGCATTATTGGAACCTCACCATCCAATTGGAAGGTTTCTTACCCCTCTGCAGAGAAGCAGTCGGTGTATTCTACAGCCCCAGCCGACAGGGCAATAAAACATTGTGGTAAAAACTGCAAATATGAGTTCATTGTATGATAAGAATATAAGGCCCTGGTTTAAATCGTTTCAGTTCTTTGCCCTTAAAACTTTCTTTTTTGCTTCTCTTTTGAGAGTTTGTTATTTATCTGTCATTTTTATTCCTTTTGTCTGTTATGACCAACAGTTGGAAACTTTAAGACACTACCGATTACATTCGATGCCATGATTCTAGCGATAAATATTTGCAAACATGGACCCTAATGTCACAAATATTGTATGTTAAATAAGGTTGATTTCGTGCATTTTTAAAGCTTCCACGAATGATGCGATGGAAAACGCGTGGCTCTTAAAAGCGAATAAATGACAAGGACATAAAGTTTCCGCTTGATTTAGTTTCATGTTCCCAATCACATTTCCAAATACTGCCGATATTGTTAAGATGGTTCAGTAATTAATTTGGGCCACTGAATTATAACTAAGAACGTGACTCGAAATTTAGGCTTAACATTTTTAGCATGGAATATAAGAAAAAAACATTTGACATTTGAAGTAGATATTTAGGCTTTCGAATTTATATTCATTTGACTCAAACCATCAAGATGTGGGCGTACTTTAGTAGTTGGATGTTGGCTTCTTAATTTTACGCTTTCTGAATCCTCGTTGAATTATTTGTTATTAGATTGTGCAAGTGATTTTAACGTCATGTCAGCTCGTCTTGGGATTATTCTATGCAAAGAAGTTTTAGGAATTTGCCTTCATTGTATGTTCACATTTACATTTTTTGAGCAATTATTTCTCAAAATTTTTTTTGTACATGGTCCTATCAAATATTAATAATATTTCAAACCAGTCGGCTTGGACTGTAGTATACGCCAAGTTCGTTCATGCAGAATGGTAAGGCACCACCACCAATGAGTGTCTTGTGTAAGACGCAAAACAATCTGATGGTGAGGCTCTAGTCCGGGAGCTTTGGAGAATGTTGAGTACTTCTTCATTGCCATTACTCCTTGACCCACTCTGACCCAAAATGGTTGTACCACTTAGAGTCCCATGTGTGGGTCAATCAGAACTGTTCAATCTTTTACTGGAAACTATTATTTATTCTAATAAGAAATACTTGTGTTAAATAGAAATACTTGAAACCATTTAAGTGAGTGCAAAGACATGAGATCTGGTTCGTTTAAAAATAATGTTACTTATAAACTATTGACGTACAAAACACTCACACACACACACACACACACACACACACACATATATATATATATATATATATATATATATATATATATATATATATATATAAACAGATTTTGGTATAAAATGGGCGGCTGGAGTTGATATGCTATAAAACACAACTGAAACAAACCAAAATGAATAGAGAATGTTGAAGAAAATTATTAGTACTACAAGTAATACTTGAAATATTTTACTTGGGATTATTGATATTTATAGGATTATTTTTATAAAAAAGCGATTCTTTAAACCCTTTAACTATGTGCAAACAAATAAACTCTGGATCCTTGTTGAATAAAATCACCGACCAACTATTCGATTTCAAATTATATATATATATATATATATATATATATATATATATATATATATATATATATATATAAACAGGATTTGGCTTTAAATAACAAACCTATTTGAGCTATAGATGGGACCCTAACAGGTACTACCACTCCGGACTAGAATTTATTCGGGAATAATTCCAAAGAGGAAGTATACCACATTATTCAGATATCAATTACTAGGGCCTCACCATCACGTCCATGTCCTCAAGTAAATAATAATGCCAATCCTTAATAAACAATTATTGATTCAAATGACTATTTTAAGTACAAATAATTTACACACAGTTATATTGTATTATGTATTATTATCTGATAAATAATTTTTTTCAAGCAGATCCGTTTGACCCATTGATGGGACCCTAACAGGTAAGAGTCGACTTGAGAGTAATATCAAAGAAGGGATGATCCACAACCTCCAGATCCTAAAAACTTGAACGGCATCATTAGAGGCATTTTTGTGTCATACCCAATACACTCATTTGTTGGGGTGGTCATACCCCGTTGCAGCGGACATTGTCAATGTCTAATAAGTTCCAGTGACTTTGCGGGGATTATCCAATACCAAAGCAAATAATTTTGCCACAAATTATACAGTTTCAAATAATTTGCATATTGAAATAAGGATTCAAGTATTTCTATGTATTACAAATAATTTCTGAAGAGTTAAGACTTTTAAATTACTATTCCTATTTAATAATGATCATTTTTCCTGAGCTGGAGTCTCACAATTAGGGTGATCTTACCCATTTGCAGAGGATACAGTCAATGCATTTTAAGCCCCGTCGATAGAACTAATGTTATGCATAAAAGATAATGAGGATAATTTTGTCATTCCTCCATTATCCCTCTATCCTCCCAGTTCCATATAATAACTATCTGTAGAGGGGATGATCCGAGAATAACTATAAAATAATCTAAACAAGGAGACTTTTGGGGGCCGTGTTGAAGCCAATGGCGATTTCTCTAAATGAATTTAATCTATAGTATTTCAAGGTATTTTCATGTAATTTAGACGACAATTGACTAATCGCACTATATATATATATATATATATATATATATATATATGTATATATATATATATATATATATTTAAAGGGGTGTTTATTGAATGATAGCTATTTTGTTGATAATGTAATATACCAAGCTATAAATGGAATCAAAGGGCCAGAATGATGTAAATATAATGTTTTGTATCCGTGCAACGCAAGTAAAGAGGGAGATTCTATTCACACATATATCAAATATATATGATTTGTAAATGAATAGTTTGTAAGCAACAATTTTTAAACGAGCCAGAGCTTATTTGTTTGCACACAGTTAAATGGCTTCAAGTATTATTATTTAACACTAATAATTCTATTCAACATTATTCATTCGTTTGCATGTAGTTAAATGGTTTGAAGTATTGAGCTGAATACTAATTCCATTTATTATCAGCCATTTATTTGTACGCAGTTAAATGGTTTGAAGTATAGTTAATGGTTAGATAGTTCTATTTGACTTACAGTTAGGACGTTAATAGGTACTACCACTCCAGGTCAGAGTAGACCTGTGAGTAATGGCAATGAAGAGGTACTCCACCTTCTCAAAGCTTCAGGAGTGGATCGTCATAAACAGATGCAGTTAATTGTTATAGCTTGGACCCAGCTAACTAGGCAGTTAGCTCTTGGTTGTTTTGGGGATAAGTTGTCCATATTGCATTTGCTGAGTCTGACAAATTATCAAATAGAAAAATCAAATGTCATATCAACAGGTCACGAATTCATTGCTAAGTTTGTTGTGTCATTTGCCCCCAGATTGAGTTTTACTGAGTTTTATTTTTACAAAACTGTAGCTTGCAAGGTATAGTTCTTTATTTGATTGTGAACATTTTAATTGGTGATATTTGAAAGATGCATTTTATTTAGCGAGTTTGAGTAATGTGTGTGTGTGTGTGTGTGTGTGTGTGTGTGTGTGTGTGTGTGTGTGTGTGTGTGTGTGTGTGTGTGTGTGTGTGTATTTTCTGTTCTTTTTTCATCATATATATTCGGTAAATTTTCCAATTCATTATTTTGGCTGTCTGATGATTGTTGAGTCATAAATAAATGAGACTTTGAGTAATAACTTTTGATTGTATCTACAGACAGTTTAACTCAACTTTTAAGGTATTTTTTGTTTATTGGATTATCAATTTTGGTGGGTTATCTAATGTGAAAACCATTCTTGTAGAAGAACAGTAATAGTACTAATTAACCTACTTCGGTGGAAATCAGGGATTCTATACCTTTCCTAAGTTTATCAGTCCGAAAATGAACGTATTAGGGCGACTGAAGTTTTAACTCCCTACGATATCGTAGTCCAGCATTTTATTCAAAACGCTTCGACGACTTCCTCCTTTTAAGATTTTACTCTAAATCACTTAAGGTTTCGGAGCATCAATCGGGGATTGGTATAGTTTTCGCCTCTTCAGTTGTCGGGTAGCACTTCGGCCGGCTGTGTTTACTGCGGCATGGATCTGGCCGAGTGTGTCTCGGCACCTGGAAATTTCCTTCAGCCTCAGGGGGCCTTAAGCGCCAGGCTTTTACCCCGTTCGGGGAGTTCGGTTTATTGACCGGCGCCTGACGACGGTGCCGTAGGCATTTTTGGAAATGGCGGGCGCGTGTGGGCTCTGGCCCTGCGCTCGGACCCACCTAAAAAAAAGGCCCTGTGCCACACATGCCCGTTAGGTGGGGTGAGCATCAAATACCGCAGACAGTAAAATAGTTTCAAGTATTGTTCTGAAGCTTTAGTATTTCTGTTTAATATTAATCCTTTGTTTGTAGACAGTAAAATAGCTTCAAGTATTCCTATCTAGCACTAATATTTCTGTTTTATATTAATCCTTTGTTTGCTGTCAGTAAAATAAGTAAGTAAGTTAGCGACCATAGTCGAGTGTGACCCGAAGGCTCCCTTTTCGATAGCTACTACACCAAGGTGTAGGGGAGGGCGCTACTCCATTCCCTGGATTGCTCCACTTTACCCTTGAACCGTACCTTATAATGCTGAGTGTTAAGCAAGGTGGTATCAAGTTCCATTTTTAAAGTCTTTGGTATGACTCGACCTGGGATTGAACCCAGGTCTCCCGGGCCATTGGTATTCCTATGTAACACTAGCAATTCAGTTTGATATCAGTTATATGTCTGCTCACATTTGAATAGTTAAACATTTTTATTTGACCCATAGCTGGGACCCTAGCAGGTTCTATGATTTCGGATCAGAAAAACCTGGGAGTAATGGCAACGAAAAGGTTCTCCAGATTACACAAAGCTCCAGGACTTAAGCCTTACCATCAGATACAATTTAGTGTCATATACAGTGCACTCGTTGGGGGGAGGTGGTCTTGCTCTTTTGCAGAGATGTCATCGGCGGATTCTATAACCCAGCCGACCGGGCATTTTTGGATATTTTCTAATTGAGAGTATTGATTTTTCTTCTTATAAACATGTGTTACGATAGTCTGGTTTTATTCATAATTCGTTTCGGATTTGAACCGATATGAAGGCAACATGAAACAAAGCGCAAAATTTGTTTCAGGATCTGTTTTAGAATTGGGTTGAAAGTCATGGTTTTTGCTCACACATGAAAACAGTGAGTTCAAACAACAATGAACATAATGACGCGTATTTTTCTCTCCCTTAATGAATAATAACTCTACCGTAACTCTAAGTTTCATGTTTTCGTAATTATCATACGAGTAGATAGTACGAATAGCCATTCCTAAAGCGGCGATCCAAATGATTGTTTCTCCTCATATTTAAATGAATAAGTAAAACAGAGCAATCCTATAGCAGAATTATTAGCAATGAATTTACATTAGATGCTACCTTATCTAACATATCCACTGCGAGTAGGATTCGATACAAGGTCAATATTAAGCGAATTTTTATAAGTTTTGAATACAAAGTTATATTTCTCGTAGTTTGGTTACCATACCAAGATTAAATGACTCAACATGCCTTACTATTTACATGTAGTTGGAGGGAGAAAAGGTAGATTTATACATGTCCCAAATGGTGTCAATGTTATATGAGAGGCAAACAGCCACGTCCAGCATTCGAACTCTGTTCACTTTGTCCATTTCTTACGACGATATCCATAACACCACGAGCGACTCCTCATTATTCACATCATACATATAATAGCTGTTTTCTGTTGGTAACGCTTATTTCAGTCCTGGTCACTGACAATCTCTTTCTGATTTTCAACGCAGAACGTGGAAAATTATTAACGCTGTTATGCTGGAGATATTTTCTAACAGCACGTTATCTATGGAATCGTGTATTATCATTTGTCTTGTAGGAGGTGCACGTGGTGTAATGGAGGTGCACGTGGTGTAATTGTTATCGTCGTAGGAAATGGACACGGTGACTCGAGTTCAAATCCTGGACGAGACTGAATAGCATTTCACATAGCACTAATACCCTTGTGAAAGGTATGAATCCAATTAGTCTCCCTCCAGCTATGGGTAAATAGTAGGACAGACTGGGTTCTTTAGCCTTGATAAGGCAACTAGTCTAAGAGAAGGAAAACTCTGAATTCAAACCTGTTAAACTCCGCTTAAAAAATTGACCACGTGTCATATCCTGCCCGAGCGGAGGGGTTGGGTAAATCGGATCATTTGTCTTCATGGATGATAATGTCCGATCATGATAATGTTCGACAATGATAATGTCCAACCATGATAATGTTCGACAATGATAATTTCCGACCATGATAATGTTCGACAATGATAATGTCCGACCATGATAATGTTCGACAATGATAATGTCCGACCATGATAATGTTCGACAATGATAATGTCCGATCATGATAATGTTCGACAATGATAATTTCCAACCATGATAATATACTTGCAACGACTGATGACCAAGCAGGATGAACAGTAATATCCATAAGCTAGATGGCCATTGACATTGCGAGACGGTTCTTCCGCCTTTTAGCAGACCTTGCTTTTAATCCCGCTGGGTGACTAGCCACCCTCCTCATCAGAAAAGCCTGGTAGAGGAAGGGAGTCAGTTGAATCTCCGATCATCTAATGCGAGCTATCAGTACATTAAAAAGAAGATTCTGAAAGCACTTTAGCTATCAAAGAAAATATTAATGTATAGAAAACAAGCTAGCAGTTTGCACAGTCGATTAGTTGCTTTATTTAACGGCATACCAACTCTTTATGGGTTATTTAATACTGAAATCTGGTTCATTTTATTTTAATCATAAGTATTTCTATTTTCAACATTTCAAGAAATCATTTACTTATTCACACGTTTTTATTTGTTTAATTTGGTTGAGTTTTATGGCATATCAACCTTGGTAGGTTATTTGATACCAAAACCATTTGTATATAAATAAGTAAATTTGGCGACCGTAGTCGAGGGTGATCCGAAGGCTTCCTTTTCAATAGCTACCACACCGAGGTATAGGGGAGGGCACTTCTCTATTCCCTAGATTGCTCCACTTTACCCTTTATCCTCCCCTTATAATGCTGAGTGCTAAGCAAGCGGCAACAAGTACCATTGTTTGGTATGACTCGACCAGGGATTGAATCCCGGTCTCCAAGAAAACAGTCCTATTTCGACCAATTCAGTTTAACATAAGTACACTGTTTAGTTCTATTTGATCCATAGATAGGACCCTATCAAGTGATATCACTGGTTGAAGTTTAGTGTCATATTCAAGACAACCATGAGTTTGGGGAATGAGAGGTCCTACGCCTCTTCTGGGAATACAGACGCCGTATTCTAAGCCCGGACAACAAGACTGACAAGCTCGCAGTACAACTGAAGATAAAGCAAGCAATCACAATAGGGAAATGTTCTACAGGGTTATAGTAATAAAACATAGCAAGAGAAATTATGAACATATGATAAACGTATTTCTCTGCGGCTTTTATCAGTATTTTCTTTCAGTTACGTCTTTCTTTAATCTGTAGTTCTCAGCTGAGGTATATTTAGAGACGATAGACCAGATTATACAAACAAACGTTGTCAGTAAATTATTACGATGACACCTTTTACAGTACATGCGTTTTAAACGACTAATAAACAACATCTCACACAACAAAACCTGGACCTGGGTAAGAAATGGAAACTTTAAGAGAGAAACAGAATCTCTCCTAATGGCAGCACAAAATAGCGCCATAAGAACCAATCATATCAAGGCGAGGATAGATAAGACGCAACAAAATAGCAAATGTAGACTCTGCGGTGACAGAGATGAAACTATCAATCACATAATAAGCGAATGCAGCAAATTGGCACAGAAGGAGTACAAGGCTAGCCACGACTGGGTGGCAAGGTAATCCTCTGGGAAATGTGCAAGAAATTTAAATTTGACTATGCCAACAAATGGTATATGCACAACCCAGCACCTGTCCTAGAAAATGACTCACACAAACTCATATGGGACTTTGACATACAAACGGATCACCTAATCAGTAAATAAGTTTTTGCTGGTCAGTCAACACTGGCACGTCCATGTGTAGGGATCCATGGAAGAACGTCACTAATGAGTTCGTCCTTGCTTCTTCAGCACTGTTCCTGCATGTCAAGTTTATCTAATTTCGATGGTTTGTGCGATGGGAGGTAAGTAGCCGTACAGTTACAGTTTCGTGGGGTGGTGCTTTCAGGATTTGTTCAGAGAGTGGCGTCTATTGACGAGGAAAAATCAACGAAAGATTACCATAACTTTCTGTATAGAATAACAGAATGAAAATTATCGAGATAATAACCGTATCGAAGTATATTTTATCAAAGTCAACCTCACGGAGAAAAAGATAGATATTTTCCCACAGTTTTGTTAAATTCCTATTAATCTAAGGTGTTTTTAGGGGATGGGTATTTACAATTTTATTGAATTCCAATCAATCTAAGACACTTCACAGTGAATAACGACCAAAAATAGTCCCATTGTAAAACAAACAATAAGTTATCGATTTTGTGTACAGAAATAAAGCATTGTTCCAAAACTAGGAACAAATATTTCTACTGCTTTAATTTAGAAGGAATAAGTTTGACACATTTCGACGAAGTATCTAAAGTAACATTGATTTGTTTTTATATAATTTTCTTTTACTTTCTTCGGACAATTCAGTTGTTGAAAAGTGAAGAAGTTGAATGAGGCGATATATATCAGCTTGTCTGCTGGTTGAATAAGCCAACAACATACGATTTGCTAAACAAAGAATCTTTTGGAGAATGTAACGAAGAAAACAATCTTTTGACGTGAAAAGGTTGGAACAATTTGTGCGTAACTGAAAAATAGAATAAATAATGAAAGAAAAACGCCATTTTGAGTATGCATTTAGAGATAAGATTGTTTGTTGACGAAGTTCTCCGGATCTTGTGATGCATGATAATAGAGAATTGTCGTAAATTTGCTCACCTCCTTTTTGCATATATAAAGTAGCCTCCTCATCACAACCGGGGAATCTACTGACCATCTGTGTAACCCAACAACAAAGGGTCAACTCTGAGAACACTAACAGAAAAGGTTACACAAGAATTGGGGATTTTTAAAAAAGATCCTGAAAATTAATAACCGACTGAAGACAAATAAGAACTTTAAACATCGGAGCTAGCAAAACCATTCCCCCATTGGGGTTAGGATACAATTTATGGAACAAAAGGATCTTTCCTTCGTCGACTCAAAAAATACCACTTTGCGTCTCTCAACTTTTGAGACTGGCTCGGGAGGAGGTTGAAACATACTGCTAAAGAGAGTAGTATTTTTTCTTGTGATCTCGTGTCTAACTTTTCATTTTCTCTTATCTTTGTGATGTTTCCAATTTTTGGTCATTTTTTTCTATTTACTTTTTTCTAGATATAAGAACGGGAAAAAAGTTTAGTATATATTTATCCGACTTCCCACAAAATCAGATTTGACATGAGGTAATTTTATAGTGTGGAGCTACATACGAATTAAAACTCATGTTGTTCAATGCTTGGGCTCATCGTTGTCTTCTCTTCATCTCGTATATCGCAATTGTTATATATATGCAATCAGTCAATTGCAGTAGGAATTTACCTCATCCCTTTACCACAGACAGGATGTGACACAAGGTCAATTTTTAAGTGGCGTAAAGCTCCTTTAAATTCAGAGTTTTACTTCATGAATGATTACTTAATCAATGCTGAAGGGCCCAGTCTGCCTACAGCTGGAGGTAGAACAGATAGATTCAAACCTTTCCTACGGGTATTACCGCGAAATTAAACGCAAACGACCTCGCACAGAATTTGAAAACGGGTCGCTGTATACATTCTCTACGACGATAGCCGTTACACGCCTACACTCATTATCATCATGTTGCGCTATCAGCACGGATAACAGTGACCCTTTCCCGCCACCCTTCTCTATCGTCCATCGCTTCTGGTAAGTCTTCAAGGCTTCATCCTGTATCAGCACAGAGCTGTTGTATGTAGGTTCTAGCTAGTTGTCCTGCCTTTGCTCGTCCATGTGAAGGGGTCCACGGGAGTACGTCATTTACTAATCAATAATAATATGTCATATCATCATCATCATGTCGTGCCTCTTTCGCCACTTCTCCCTCTCATTCATCGCTTCTGGCAGGTCTTCAGGGATACATCCCTTATCCTCACATAGCTGCTGTATGTATGTTCGAGCTGGTCGTCCTGCTTTTGCTTGGCCATATGCGGGGGTCCATAGGAGTACATCACTGATAAGTTCGTCCTTGCTTCTCCAGCAGTGTCCTGCGTGTCTGGTTCGTCTAACTTGTATAGTTTTCGTGATGGGAGGCAGGTGGCCGTATTGTTGGTGCCTTGTGGGGTGTTGCCGCCAGGACTTGTTCAATATTGTTCGCAAAATTCTTGTCTAATTGCCGTCTAGCTTCTTCTTCAGCCGTTCAGTTAGCGTCCAAGTAGTGCATCCATATAGCAGTGAAGAAAGGAACATTGGACAGTGTTTAAATACTTGTCTTTCCTTTCGTATTCGATTCATAATAAAAAGTTGGACAAGATGATAAGATGACTCGTGATGAAAAACTGTTTAATTATTAGAAACCAAAGCAAATATAGTTACAGATAATCCATTAACATCCTAGTTTAAACGTCATCCATTGAGAAAAACGTTTTTGAGGACTTCTTATGACCAATTACTGAAAACAGTCTACTAAAACATCAACAGACACGTATTTCAAAGTGGCTTAGATAAGCGCATAAACTTTGTGATTTATTACTAAGAATAAAAAGTTGTGCCCTTATTACATTTAATTGTCAGCCACCAACGTTGTATACGTATTTTATTGACTCATGAGATACTGCATCTCCTATAAACAGATATACGATTCATAAATTCACAGTACAACAGCCATCGTTTCTCGATGGTTAATTTACGATTTACTGGGTCAAAGCGCTTCGAAGAACAAAGACAGAATAGCACTGGTTCTCCTAACATTTCACTTGGCCAGATTCTTGCTGACACTGTTTATATTATATATAATTGTTACGGTAGCACCATGAGGCAAAAAATGAGGTAAAAAGCTCGACTGGTAAAGAAGTTGTCTATTCGCAATGGGTCTTCGTTCCTTCTTTAAACCCGTCTTTGACCCTTCTTTCACCGTGAAACTAAAAACAAAATCGAAAACAACTTCTGTAATCCCTTTTACACAGATCAATAATTCGGGCAAATAAAGATACAGTGTGATTCTTACCTCTGTTCGCCTCAAAGAATGCCCCCTTCGCAAAGTCTAAAATCGTAGCTGTCAGGTAACACGTGTGTTCTGCTCGGAGAAATGGTAATAAAATGCTCGACCCCTTCTGACCGTATCACGTGAGTGACTGGTCGGTGTACAATGTTAATATGTCCCCAACTCTGGCTTGTACCAAACAAGGGGGATAGCTCCCACATTTACAATAATGTTGGGTGTGTTATATAACCATAATAATAATAATAATAATATAAGCGGACTTTGTCGTTTCTGATACGAACGGGTTTATTTCTTTTGCCTTCAGTCATTTGCAACACGAGAAGATAGACACAAATCATAAAAACCTATGCAAACCATACTATGCTGACCCCCCCCTGCACAGCATATCTTGTGGTGTTTAATATCTCAATAAATCTCTGCCGGTCGAGACCCAAACTGATCAAATCTCATCATATCCGAAAAACTCAACCGCTACCTTCAACGGTCGAACCTCAACTCAACCGTCTTTTTCAAAATCCTCAAATTATCAGCCCATATCTTTCGGGCATGACGTCATACACCCACTCGATTCACTCCAGCTGCCCGTCCGGCCCATTTCATGTCCGGGAGTTTTATATGGCAGATAATGATTGTTATATCCTTTCCGCACGGGCATGCGAGTGCCCCGTCTTATGATAACACCTGAAGTAGAAACTCTGAGTAGTTCAAAGCCTTACCAAACTAAATAATAAGATATAATCAACGAAAAATGATTAGTATAATTAATCATTACCTCAATTATATAACAGGTGTAACAAAAGAGCTCAATTTCTAAATATACCAATGATTAGAAGAACAAATATAACGATTGAGCAGCATTTTCATTGGCCATAGCATCGGAATTTGGCTTGCTATGCTTTCGAGTAATGCCTCGTGTTACGATAACAACGGAAATTTGTATAACTTTTTTGTGATACCAAGTGTGTTAAGAATATGCATTTACCCGATCCCACCTTTGCATGCAGAGTGCGTCAAAAGGTCAATTAGTATATTTTGAATTTAGAGTCTGTCTTTCTTTTGTGTCGGTTGCCTTACCAAAGCTAGAATTCAGTTTATTTATATACTATTTACCCATAGCTGGGGAGAGAATAGCATGTTATAAATTGACCCTCGACCGAGCCGTCAATCAAGAGATGCACCTGTGTAAATAAGCGGAAGAACAATAATATAACCAAGTGCACAGACGGTTTGAGTCAGTTCGAGACAAGATGCCGAAATGAGAGCCAGCGGCAGACAGAGCTCTTTGGGCCCTCAGTGACCCACGGTTGAGCAACCCAGCCAAGGTGCGAAAGAAGTACTGCTTGGTCAATATAGCAGTCTGTCCCCGTCTCCAGCTCATCTCTCACACACAACAAACATCATCCTTTTACACAGCGCACTAATACCCTTGGGAAAGGTATGAATCCAATTATTCTCCCTCCAGCTATGGGTAAATAGTAGGGCAGACTAGGTTCTTCAGCCTTAGTGAGGCAACTAGTCTAGGAGAAGGAAAACTCTGAATTCAAACCAGCAAAACTCCGCTTTAAAAATCGACCTTGTGTCATATCCTGCCCGAGCGGAGGGGTTGGGTAAATAGGATCATCCTTTCGAGAATAAAGTGTGAGAGATATATTTTTATAAAGAAGTGTGTTTGTTCATTCATTGAAGTTCGTCATTATGTTTGATTATGTTTCCGCATATATTTGTATATGTATACGTGCAGATGTATGGTTGTGAGTATACAACAAGCAGAGTTTATACTTTCACATGAAATTAAAGAAAGCCTCATACAGAATTTGGTTTAGTTTGGTTTGTATTAGTTGAGTTTTATGGCATAAACCCTTTTGGGTAATTTAATGCCAAATCCTGTTTATACATCTATACTATATATATGATTTGAAAGCGAAGAGTTTGTAAGTAACATTATTTAAAAACGAGCACGAGCACATTTGTATATTCACAGTTCAATGGTTTTAAGTATTGTTATTCAACACTAATAATTCTATTTAACATTGATCGTTTGTTTCTACACAGTTTAAATTGTTTAAAGTATTGCTATTTAATGTTTGCACACATATTAATGGTTACAAAAATTGCTATTTGACACTAATACTTTTATTTAATATCAATTATTTGTTTGCACACATTCCAATAGTTTCAAGTACATCAAATGATTAATTAATTCAATTTGATCCTCAGGTGGGACCCTGGAAGTAATGGCAATAAAGAGGCAGTCCACATTCCCCAATGCTCCAGGATTTGAGTCTCACCATCAGATGGTTTTAGTGTTATATCTTGGACACTCGTTGGGGCGTTTACACTTCTGAAGAGATGCAATTGGTGTATTCTACAGCCCCAGGCAAGTGGGTTGTTTACAGGGTTTGAATTCAGTGTCTACGAATTCATTTTCAACAATGATAGTCGTTATGCTCCGTGGCCCAATGTGTGCTATAAGTAAATTAGCTAATTTTCATGAAGTGACTAAGCAGCTGTCTTTAGGTTTGGTTTGGCTTGGTTTTATGGCATATCAACCATCTATGGCTATTAAATGCCAAATCAATTTTATACATATAAACAGTTCTATTTCAAACAGTAATATTTAGCATAAGTACAGTTTCTGTTTACACCCAGTAAAATGTAAAAACAGTTCTATTTTAATCGATTTACTTTAACATTAGTAGGCTGTCAAAAATAGTTCTTCGTTAGTTGGTTTGGTTTTATGTCATATCAAACATCGAAAATTGTTCAATGCTAAATCGATTCAATGTCAAAAACAGTCCTATTTCAAGCAATGAAGTTTATTAAAAAGTCAATTATGTTTCAAAGTTCAGTTTAGCATAAGTACACAGTTTCAATGTCAGAAATAGTTCTTTTTCCAAGAATTTAGTTTATAAAAAGTACACAGTTTAGTTCTATTTGACCCATACATAGGACACTATAGGGTGCTGCCGCTCCAGTCCAGGGTGGACTTGGGAGCGATGGCAATAAAAGGTTAATCCGTATTCTTCAAAGCTCAAGTATTACTGGAACCTCATCATCAGATTGTTTAGCATTATATTCAGGACAATGGTTTGGGGAGTCTTACTCCTCTGCAAAGATGTAGTCAGTGTATTCTACAGCCCCAGCCGACTGGGCAAGGCCGTCTTTAAGCACCTCTATAGGTATAATGGTTTGCAAACTAAATTAGCAAACTGTTATTGATGAGTTTGAATCTTACAGGGTGCCAAAATATATCCAGCCTTCTAACTCAATCAAGCAAAGCTTTATAAATAACAACAAAACAGTCGTTTTGGCCTTGTGTCACGACGAAAAAAAGGTTAGTACAGGGTGTTTCAGTATACATGAGACCCATTTGACTGTCCTATTATTTCTGCTGACTAAGTATATGTATATATACAGGGTGTCCCGATATACATGTGACTCATATGACTGCTAATAACTCTACTACTAATATTGTTTTGTTCTTTTTTGTTTAAGATTTGAAAGTAGTATACTAAAATAACTATTAATCCGCGGTCACAATGCCTTGGAGAAAAAATCATTCAAAATTGTGCAAGCAAAATTTCGCAGAAAGTTAAACTTAATAATTATCCCCAGAAAAGCCAAATTTATTGTTAGGTACATGAATTTCGAGCCACAGGGTCAAGTAAACAACCTTAACAAAAAGGCAGAAAATCCCAGACGTGGCAGGAAGTTGACTGCGAAATGTCATGACAATATGAATGTGGTAAGAGCCTAACCCCACTCCCGAAGACGTTCCTAAAAACTTGGTCTTTCACGTGCGCTGCAGGATAAAGTCAATCAATTTCTGGTTTGACCTTTCTGAAGTGATATGATTGCTTTTTAAGACTCAGATAAAAGATGACTTGTTGATATCAGTTGGTTGCATCTATCTTAAGACACTCTGTTGATAACTAAAAGATTGTGTTTATTAAATCTTATCAAATTCTGTTCGTTTCTTAATTTGGTTTTACTGGGAGTCATGGCCAAACTGCAGAACCGCGGATTCAAAGTAAGTGAGTTCGAAATCTAGTTGCGCTATTACGTTTACTTTCAGACTAATACCCTTTAGAAAAGTATGAACCCCCTTATTTCTCCAGCTATGGATTAAATAGTATTACTGCGGGTTTTTTTCAAGGATGCCTTTGGCTGGCTTTAAATAACCCGTTGCGGTTTATAAGCCTTTAAATAAAGAAATCAAACCAAATAATTCAATTTAAGATATTCGCTTTAATCTAAACCAACTTTCCAACTACTTTTACATAGTTTCATGTCAGTGGTTCTATTAAATAAGACTGAGAAAAAAAAAGGTTTGAAGTATTGACAATCAAAAAATTGCTTCTGGTGCCAATTTGATTTTAGGTAATTAACGCCCAAGCACTCATAAGGATACTTGGAAAATAAATATGAATTATTAATCATTTTTGGTTTGCCTGTCCATTAGGATGCTGCCTAGTTTAAGAGATTGCTGAAAAAATATGATCTGTTTGAAAATGAGAATAAGTTGGAGATTTTTTTCTTCAATGCGGTTTTTATAAAAAAAAATTTCCCGCTCTACACACAATCTGTTAGTTTTAAATTTCGCATTCAATATCTTCTTGAATATGTTTTTATTGTTGGTGGTGAAATTCAAAAAATCATCCAGTGTAAAGAAAGAAAACAGACTCATCCCCACACACAAACAAACAAACAAACAAACAAACAAACCCTTTTTTTTTACTAAAATTATAGTAGGACTATGTTTCTTTCTCGTATTTCTCTCCAATAAAAACTTGCTGAAGAAGACAGACACAGTAAAGCACATTAGAAATTGTATTCACATTGTTAAAATCGATTTCTTTGTTTGATGGCATGTCAAACTTCGTTGGTTTTTTTAATGCCAAAGTAATCCCTGTAGAAGGAATAGTGCTATTTAACCAGTTGCTGGGGGTAGGGACGGGAGTTTATGTCTTTCCCAGGAATATTTGTCCCAAAGTGAACGTAATAGCCTGATTATAGTTCTAATTTACTACGATATCACAGTCCAGTCTATTAGTCACTACTCTACAGAGACTCCTCACAAAAAATTAACCATGAAATAAAAAAATAAAGCTCTGAGCACACTAAATAAGAGCCTTTCTATCTTTTTGTTGGTGGGTTGGTTGGTTGGTTTTACGGCGAATCAACCCTCTTTGGGTCATTTAACGCCGAATTAAGTCATTTTGATAAAATTTTCAAACAATTCAGTTTAATATAAGTATAGATTTTTGTTTACATGCTGCTAAATGTCAGAATACTTCTATTTCAAATAATTCAGTTTAACGTAAGTACACAGTTTAAACACAGTTATATGTAAAAACGGTAAGTTAAAAAAAATTAAATTTAGCGTAATTACACAGTTTAGTTCTATTTGACCCATAGATAGGACCCTATCAGGGGCTACCACTCCGAGCCAGAGTGAACCTGAGAGCAATAACAATGAAGGAGTACTCCGCATTCCCCAAAACTTCAGCATTACTGAAGGCTTACCATTGGATCGCTTAGAGTCATACCAGGACATTCGTTGGAGGAGTCTTACCCCTCTGCAGACTGAGCCTATTCTATCTTTTAGTACATTTGATTTATTTGTTTATTCATAGAAAGGTCTTTAACACTAATTTAAAAGACTGACTATTTTTTCTGCGCGGTAACTTAAAAAGTTGTTTCTGGCTAACTTTTATCTCCTAGACCACAATATATCTAGCGCTAGGCTACGCGTAGCTTATACAAGAATCGGCATAATGAACTATCGGATTTAAGGTTGCTGCCGAACAGGTGGTGAAAGATTTGATGAGTGGTATGTCTTTAAGCTGTAGCAACAACCATGGCATTTCAGTTGCCAAATGGCATAAAATGCTGACCATTGGATGTTTGTTTGTCATTAAAACTACTTGGTGACATCCTGTGGCCAACGCGCTTGTCAAATCTCTCCTCGTGTGATTACTTTCTGAGGCTACAACTTGTGGTCTTTTATATAACTTGTTGAAATAAAGATTGAAGCTAAAGTATAATTTATAGACATATATATGCATATAGTGATATTTTAATCTAACACACACACACACACACACATATATATATATTTATGTAGTTTTAAAATTATTTTCAAACTAAGATTAAAATCTTTTTTTAATATCTAAAAAAGCTAGTCTAACAGGCTCTAGCTGAAGTGACAGTTTCATGAAATCCTCTTAGATCGCCCAACGCTCGTATAGATGTTGCACATTGAATTCAGTCCCTGTTTGTATGTAATTACTGCGACCACTATCCCTTCTACTCATTTGGCAGAGGTAGTCATAGTTACAGTTACTGCTCGCGAAACATAATAATAAACATAAATATAACATAAGGAGGTACTATTTACCAACCCCTCCACTCGGGCAGGATATGACACAAGGTCAATTTTTTTGTTTGAATTCAGAGTTTTCCTTCTCCTAGACTAGTTGCCTCAACAAGGCTGAAGAACCTAGTCCGTCCTACTATTTACCCATAGCTGGAGGGAGAATAAGGGGGTTCATACTCTTTCCCAAGGGTATTTGCCCGAAAGTGAACATAATAGCGCGACTGGAGTACGAACTCGCGTACTACGATTCCGCAGTTCATCGCTTTAACCATTACACCACGAGGACACCCCTATAACATAAGGAGGTACCCGTGGTGTAATTGTTATCGTCGTAGGAAATGGACACAGCGACACGATTTCAAATCCTGGACAAGACTAATTGCATTTCACATAGCACTAATACCCACGGGAAAGGTATGAATCCAATTATTCTCCCTCAAGCTATGGGTAAATAGTAGGATAGACTGATTTCTGCAGCCTTGGTGAGGCAACTAGTCTAGGAGAAGGAAAACTGAATTCAAACCTGTTAAACTCCGCTTAAAAATTGACCTTGTATCATATCCTGCCCGAGCGGAGGGGTTGGGTAAATATGATAAACATAAATATAATTTTAAAACCACTCATATTTTTCAGTTAGGAACTAGTAGACATACTATGTATTTATTTTCATATCTACATTTACTAATGAGTTCGGAATTGTTAAAGAAATTGTTTTGTTCGAGAACAGTAATAATAATTAGCTTCTTCTCCAAACACATCTTGTAATTATTTTAACCAATCAAGCAGTCTTGCGTCTTTTTCGAAAATTATTTTCCATTCAACTATGGATGATATATTTGGGATTATATTTTCATATGATCTTAGCATGGTGCTGTTGGTATAATATTTCTAGTTGAACGTACTTTCTTGATTATAAAAACTCGGTCTCTAAGGTTTTAAGTGGCACCAATATATAATATGTTTGGCCCATCGTTAGTCATATAACATGATAGGTGGTCTTTTTCTACATCTATTGTTTAGTATTTTGTGATCGTGCTATCCACAGCAGCGTATTGTTAATGAATCTCTATCCTAATTTAATGGTAATTTAAAAAAATATTCAGTTCAATATACGGCTTGTCAATAAAGTTCTTTCCACTTTGGTTTTGATCGAATGGTTGAAAAACAAATTAAAACTGGCAATATTCTGTTGTTGTTTTTTCTAATTTATCCCACAGAAAAACAGTTTCAATAAAAACGGTGTTTAGGAGTCTTTTCGGCTTAACAATAGCATGCCAAGATGACGCCAAGATGTTGGTCAATGGACCTGTAATCCAGATTATTGGAAAAAAGCGATAAAGATCTTTACAGATTCGATGGATTAGTTAGATACAAAAATGGCAGAACAGTGGACGCTATATGAAAAAAATATATCAAATTTCTTCAAAGTATTTACTCTTACTCTTGAGGTCAAAACTAATCTACACTTGAACTTGTATGAAGCGGTTTTTAAAGAATAGAAAAATGATTTTAATTACGATTTGGAAATAATTTTACAATTTAAAAAATGCTTTGATGTGCACCAGAAAAGATTAGTAAATAATACGAGGATTTTTTAAAAATAAATTTTAATGATTTTTAAACATTTTCATAAATCAGTAATTTTTTTAAAATTCAAACTTTTTGAAATCCCACTTTTTTGAAATTCAACTTTGCTTAGATGAAGCGGTTTTTAAAAATGAAAAAACAATTTTAATTACGATTTGGAAATAATTTTCACTGTGATTACTCAATCTAGGGATATTGAGTACTATTTGAAAGATGCTGTGATGTGCACCAGAAAAGATTAATAAATAATACGAGGACTTTTTTAAAATAAATTTTAATGGTTTTTTAAATATACTTATATATCGGTAATTTTTTTTTTTAAATCAAAACTTTTTGAATCCCACTTTTTTGAAATTCAACGTTTTTGAAATTCAACTTTTCTGAAATTCAATTTTTTTGAAAACTAAAGAAAAGTGAGTTTATTTACAAGGTTTGTGTTGAATAGTGTTTATATATTATGTAGAATAGTGTGTACATTTCAAGGCCAAAGGATATTCTCATCTCTGCCGGACCGAGAACTTTTCAGCAACCTATCGTCGTAAACAACTACGATTGCAAAAATGCATATGACTGTCGTAGATCAAAATTAAACCCAATAGATAAGCCACAGAAGTTTGCCCTGTAAAGAATACGCCAAATGCATCTCCTTCCGTGTGGTAAGACCCCAGCCTTGGTGAGGCCCAGTTCTGAAACACTGGGGAATGTAAAGACATATCTTCGCGTCCATTACTTTTTAGTCAACTCTGATCCGGAGTGGTTGTATATGTTAGAGTCCTCTCTATGAATCCAATTGGTCTTTTTGAGATAATGAAGTATTTACAGGTTTAAAATGATTATAAAGATACGTTTTTGTAGCGCATAAAATTTTAACTCGGGACCAAACAACAAAGCGGAGACAGGAATAAATAAAACCATAGACGTCGTCTTCTGACAAGAAAAGGGGGGTCTCTGCGCTTGTAGTGGTTAACGTCCAAGACTGTGACATCATTGTAAGCGAGTTCGAACTCCAGTATCGCTATTACATTTACTTTTGGATTGATACTCTTATGAAAGATTCGAACTCCCTCATCGCCTTACTCAGCTATGGGATAAACAATACCACTACTGTCCTTCAATAAGGATGGTATTAAACAACCTACCAAGGTTGATATGCCACCCCCTCAACTATAGGTTTAATCGTTCTGTTCTTCTCATGTATGGATCAACTAGATCAGTTTGCAAATTATCTATATTGGATAGGAATACTCGATATCATTAAGTCATATGCAAAATCCTCTAAAAAAAACTACACAAAAATGTACAATGAATGCAATTCTCTAAAGTCTAGGTATAAAATGACCCTAGACGGGTTAAACCGTTAAAATCAGTTAAACAATCAATCAATTCGCCAGGTTTTTTAATTAATTCATTTATTTGCCCGTTTTATCTCGTGCATTTTGTCATGTGATTTTCTGGGTCTGAAAACAAAGCAGAATATGAGGTGGCGGACGGGGAGAAGAGAAGACGGATTAATGTTTAATGGGAATTTATTTCTCTAGATCAAGATTAGTTTGAAACAGCGGCATTTTTTTTCTTTAGAACGTAAATAGAAAGTTCAGTTTCATTCATAGAAGCTTGCAGTATCTCATTAGGTAAAGAACCTTAGGTACTATATATGAAGACAGTAAGCATACGCAATAAAACTTATTCTTAAAATTATTCTCCAGATTCGAGAACGGAAACTCCTTCCTTGGCCAGTAGCTTTAGTTTGATTGTGCTTTATGGTATATGAGCTTTTGTGGGTAATTAATGCCAAATTTTGTTTATATATATATATATATATATATATATATATATATATATATATATATATATGTGTGTGTGTGTGTGTGTGTGTGTGTGTGGACGTGTACGTTTCGTAAGCAAATAGTTTGTGGGTAAAATTATTTTAAAACTAGTTTGAGCTCATGTAGTTGCACACCATTCAATGTTTTTTTTTTATCGTTATCTGGCTCTAATTATTCTATTCAATATTAATCATTTGTTTACGCACTTTTATATGGTTTCCAGTATTGCTATCAAACATTAACACTTCTATTTAATATCAACCATTAGTTTGCCCACAGTTAAAGGGTTTAAATTATTACTATTTATTGTTTGCACACAGTTAAGGCTTTAAGTTACTAAAGGTTAACACTAATAATTCTATTTAATATTTATTATAATCTCTCGTACAAGATTGAACAGTTCTATTTGACCCATAGGTGGAATCCTAACAAGTACTATTACTTCATGCCAGAGAAGATCTAGGAATAATAACAAGGAAGAGGTACTCTTAATTATCCAAAACCTCAGGATTGGAGATCCACCATAGGAGTACTACAAGGAGACACGCTAGCCCCATACCTCTTTATCATCTGTCTAGACTACGTGCTTAGAACTTCGATCGACAAAATCAGAGAAAATGGCTTCGAGCTGACTAAGAAAAGAAGCAAAAGGTACCCCGCAAAAACAATCACAGACGCCGACTACGCTGATGAATTAGCGTTACTGGCGAATACGCCTAATCAAGCAGAGACACTACTGCATAGTTTGGAACGAGCTGCAGCAGGCATTGGCCTCCATGTCAATGCGCACAAAACTGAATATATGTGTTATAACCAAACGGGCAACATTACCACTCTAGACGGAGCCTCTCTGAGGCTAGTGGACAAATCCACCTACCTAGGAAGTAGCGTCTCATCAACAGAAAACGACATCGACACACGGCTGACGAAAGCATGAACAGCTATAGATAGGCTCTCAATAATATGGAAATCAGACCTGACCGATGAAATGAAGCGCAGTTTCTTCCAGGCAGCAGTTGTATCGATACTGCTATATGGATGCACTACATGGACGCTAACCAAACGGCTGGAAAAGAAACTTGACGGCAACTACTCAAGAATGTTGAGAGCAATATTGAACAAGTCCAGGCGACAACACCCCACGAGACGCCAACTGTACGGCCACCTGCCTCCCATCACGAAAACTATACAGGTCAGACGAGCCAGACACGCCGGACACTGCTGGAGAAGCAAAGACGAGCTCGTAAGTGACGTACTACTATGGACCCCCACATATGGCCAAGCAAAAGCAGGACGACCAGCCCGAACTTACATACAGCAGCTATATGAGGACACAGGATGTAACCCAGAAGACCTGCCGGAGGCGATGAACGATAGGGAAAAGTGGCGAGAGAGGGTCAAGGATATCCGTGCTGGCGGCACGACTTGATGATGATGATGATGATGATGATGATAGAACACTTAGAGGTAGTCTTACCCCTTGGTAGAGATGCAGTCGGCGTATTCTACGATCCCAGCCGAATGGACTATAGTCGATAGGGGAAGAAAACGACAAAAATGCTATCACAACGACCGAAAATGTATGACAATATTTAAATTTATATTCTCCCCCTCCCCCTCTCTCTCTCTGGATCAAAACTGATCAGCATGGATCAGTATGTCCTGCCCATTTTTCTCTTATATCGCCGTGTTATGCCATTTTTAATAGGAATTTTGCTTTTTCTAAATTTGATTCTTTATCTTTTCTGTACCAAACATTTTCTTTTGTTGGAAATGACAAGGTTATTGGGGTTCTGATTCATCTCACCCTTAACGCAGAAGAACTTTGTTTTCTTCCTGTATGGGGAATCCTTCGTTATCTTAGGGGCAATCCGGGTAGGTAGACTTTCATTAAAAGGGGAAAATGCTTTTAACCACATTTTCACAGTTTGCACCATTATGCTATCCCATTAAACTAAATAATAAATGTCTTGTATGGGATGCATCCAATACGTTTTAGCCATGAATATAGATGCTCCTCGCAAAATTCTGGTGCATTGTTTGTGACTCATTTTGTGTACTCCTTTTCTTAAGAATATTGTTGTCATCACTTGCCTTACGGTTGTGGCTTTTTTGTCCGTTACTTTGATTACCTCTTGTCATCCCCAAAATGAGTCCACTTGTATTAAGAAAAGTTTTAATCTTTGACGCGTGAAAGATCTATGAGGACCTTAATCCATGGTTCTTATTCTTTAAGCGATGAGTGAACTTTGGTTTATTTAATTTTTTTTATTTCAGTACATTTTGCGCATTTTTTTATATAATCTACTTCTTGCAATTATATCCCGGTTTCCAGGCTTGCAACTTTAACTTTCTTATTGTTCGTGTTATGCCAATAATGATCAATAATGTACATCATTATTTACACTCTAATATTAATATGTTCTTTCTTAAGGTTTGTGGTGGTTCTATTATGTCTCAATTGCATATTATGCCTTTCTCTATGGTCAGTTTAGTCTCAAGTTTAGTTTAGTTTTCAAGGGTCTCTCTGTCATTGAGCAATTGCTCCATATATTTCTCATTGCTTTCTCTATTAGCTTGCTTAATACGGGGCTTTGTTTTTATTCTGAATCAATTCAAGGGCAAAACGTCTATTTCCATCCTCTGCAGTATTTGTCTTCTGCATTTTTATGATTTTCTACTTTTCCTTTAACAACTGGATCGAGCGTCTCAATATGGACTTGTGTTCCTTTTTACGTAGATCAAATAAATCTCGAATGTCATAAGTTTAATTGATCATCTTAAAATTCTCGATTATGTAACCCTTGGAAATTCTTTTCGGGATTAAATATGAATTGCAACGGTTTGCGGTCCGACTTGAGTAAAAAATTCCGTCCTAATAAGAAGTTTCGAGCCCTTTCCGTGCTCCACACTATTGCTTGCGGCTTACTTTTCAGTATTCGAGTCATTTGTTCCTGTTGCTGTTGAATCTCTTGATAGATATAGTAGTGGATGACCTCCTTACCATATGATTGCTGCTACAGCAGGTACACTCACATAGTGTTACATCTTTTGATCAAAGATTTTTAGCCCTGGTTTTTGCTATTAGTGCCTTTTCGAATGCTTCATGTGCAATAGTTATCTTTGCGTCCAATTAAACTCGACGTTTTTTTGCGTAACTTTGCGAACGGTTCTATAGGTTACTGCATCTTGTTAATTGCTTATGATAAGAATTTATTTGTCCCAAAATGGATTTCAATTCCAATTGTTTCTTGGTATGAACATTTTTGTTAATTTCTTAGTTAAGTCATAGTCGATATTTTCTTCACAACTTCACCACCTGTTGAAGCCTGAAACAGGTCTGTGAATTCATTCATAACTTTGTTGTCTTTGAATTTCTTAACCCATGCCAATTCTGCGAAACATCTCATCCATGTTTTTTCATAATCCGGCTTGTCCAGCATGATTAAGGCTTCTATCGGAGACGCCATTCTTATGATGTATATTTCGTACAGAGTAGATGTTTATTGAGTAATAGATTTAGCTAAAAGCCGGTTGATATTAAGTTACTGCTTTTATGAGAGCATCTAATTTATATACAATACAACAGAAGTTTCACACCTAAGCACAGTTTTCGTTATGTTCTATCTTGTCGTAGTAATTCTGACAAACAATATTCACACAAGATTGAGTAAGAGTGGGGAATAATATTTTCGACTTTCCTGTCAGTGTCGTAATAAACTGATGGAACATTTCTTTAATTGCCTAGAATATGCTTAGGACATTTGTCATAATCCAAAGCATGGGTCTTGTTTGAATGTATAATTATCTTCGTTTAATAGCTTTCTTGTTGCCTGCAAACCCCTTGGCTAACGAGCCAATCTTGATAAAGCGTGGTGTGTGTATTCCTTTGACATCAAAAGGTGTGTTAACACATTTAAATGTAGCTAAAGGGACAATTGTCATCTACATCAGCGACTAGAAACAGGTCTCTATCTACATCTATTTCAGCATTCTAATTGCCATTACGGATTCTGGGTAATTATCGTTGTCTGTAAGGTATGATCCGCCTCACCCTACAAAAGAAGTGTCCTAGTGGCGTGGCTCCGAGTACTAACCAGAAAAAGCGTAGTAGACACATGGCGACTATGAAGAAAGTTTTGATCAAGGATATCCATTATTGGTCTCACAAATAACGATTGATGGACTGATTGGTTGAATGATGGATTCAAATGGCATGTCAACCGGTTTGGGGTTATTTTATATCTAGTGGTAAGAAAATTGCTTACATTGTACATTTATATTTAAATATCTTGTGTTTTTCTTACATTTCTTTTCACACGCTTATACAATAATAAAGTATTCCTATTAACAAATAATTACGGCGTACTAATCGATCTGGCATGTAAATAGACCCAAAGATTTTTAGCTTAAAATTAGACTTATAAAGTTAGGCCTATACCTGATGAAGAAGTCAACCCCTAAACTTACCGTTGGCTTTTGGCAAGCTAAAACCTACCCAATACGTCTAAATAAGGATGGGCTGATAACCTGTTGCAAAAAGCATAGCTACCATTATATTGCAATAAACTCCAATAATGTATGGTGTGGGGAGTTTTTCCTTAAAACCAGAATTACATCAGCCATATATGAAACTTGCAAATCTTTTTTTAGCTTATTCTAATATGAGTTCAAATCTTTTACTCTATCATGAAATTGTGCTGATAAAAATATATGTCTGACTGGCTGCCTAGGTGCCATGACGTTCCGGTAAGTACTTCAGTCAGTGCATTAGCTGTTGGAAATGGCGTGTCTTATAGCATTAATATGTTTATAACAGTTTTATTATTTTATATTAATCTCTGTGTTAATGTATTAAATATGTTCACTAAAAACGAGTTTAATTTGAAATGTTAGTGGTAGCCACTTGGAATTTTAGTAAACGGTGTATATCGGTTGTTAGGAGTTTTGTTCTACAAGTTGAATATTTTGTGTAAAAGGTTTAGATATTAGCTCTGTCATATAAGTAGATCCCTTGTTCAGTAGAGATTTTTTAGGCTTAAAAAGTTGACACGTATGTCGTAATTTACGCAATCAATTTTTAAACAGATCACTTGTACCTATAGATAGAAACCTAACATGTACCCACTTCCGGATCAGAGTGGAAGCTAGAATAATGAAAATGAAGAGGTACTTCACGCTCTCAAGAGCACATGAACTAGAGCCTCACCACCAGATTCTGCTTGGTTGCTTTGGTTTGGTTTGGTTTCTTTATTTAATGGCATGTCAACGTTCGTAGGTTATTTAATGCCAAAGCTATCCTTCTAAAAGAACAGCACCGGTACTATTTAACCGATAGCTAGAAGGATAAGGACTTCATACCTTTCCCAAGGGTATTTGTCCTTAAGTGGACGTAATAGCGCGACTGGAGTTCGAACTCGCTAATTACGATTCCGCAGTCCATCGCTTTAACTATTACATCACTTTAAGCTTCATCATCATCCTTATGACTGCTGTCAACACAGATTCCTTTCAGTCATTGCAATAGGAAGACCCTCTAGACGGCATCTAATGGCCACACAGAACTGGTGAATTAAAGCGTTTGCTGGAAGGCCAACACTGGGGTGTTCATGATTACTTCCTCAGTACCAAGGTTGTCTTGATCGTCTTAGTCAGATAGTTTGTGAGATAGGAAGTAAGTGGCCGTACAGCTGCTGTTTTTTGTGCTATTTCCATAGCTGGGAGGATAAGAGGGTTTATACCTTTCCTAAGGGTATTTGTCCGAAAGTGAACGTAATAGTGTGACTGGAGTTCGAACTCACTTACTACGATTCCGCAGTCCAGCGCTTTAACCATTACACCACAAGAACACCTCCCTAGTTTCTGCTTTTAGAATACACCATTCTCGCTTCATGATTCACATTTACTGCTTGAGAAGTAATATTATCGTGCAGCAAAAATGGTGTTCATTTCCCTTTTCTTCTTAACAGATTTCTTCTGTATCCATACGCCATTTGAACGGGCCAATTGCTCATCTGCAATGTTGGACACAAATAGTTTATATAGGTTCTAACAATTCGAAATTAAAAAAAAATCCATCATAAGTAAGCAAACAAAGTAGTTATTACCGTATGAAATGAATTCGACAAATTGAGTTCAAATACTGGACAAGGCAGTTTTCATCTCCCTTCATGACCTTTTGAAAGGCATGAAACCTATTCTACCTCCCCTTGCTTGGTTGAGAAGGCTAAGTTCTGTAGGGTATGGGGAAGGAAGGCTTTGCTCTTTAGACTTGGTAAAACAAGCAGTTTAGAAGAAGGAAAAATCCTTAATTTAAAACCAGGTTCCAATTTATATTTGCCTCGACAAGTAATTGCTAGCATAAACTGAGTGAGCTAAAAATAGAAATGATAATGAATACGATGGTCTTGTGCAAACAGGCATTCTTGTTGTATTGGGAGAAGTTGACATTTTCCCCAGGAGATTCGTTATAGGGTGGATTTAATTAGGATTTTCTTGGGTTTAATTTTCCTAATAAATCTATTTTTAAATACCAGTAATTTTCTTATCAAAAAAGATCTTTTTTGTGTTTATCAATAGAAAAATGTAAAGATTAAACACTTGCTAATATGTTCTTTTCATTCATGTGATATTCACTTTTCAAGTTTATTCAGGAAAAAAGGGGGAAAAAAAGAAAAGAAAAAAAGAAATGACAAACGATTTTGGTTTAATTGCACAAGTAATAAAGATACTTGTAAAACTTTACTACTATTGAGAAAAAGATGGCACTGGAAACGTTTCCGCGGATACTAATTTCTGTCAAGTTATAGGAATACAGGGTGATCTTAGAAAAGAGATCTGAGACGAAAATAAACGCTGAGAAAATGTTGATGTAATCCGTTGTGGCAAATGCTTAGGTCCAAGAGAAGCTAATAAAAAGGTTGATAGTTTGACTTATTTGTTCAACGGCAAATCAACTCCTAATGGTTTATTTACAGCTGAAAGTTTATTCATTTCGAAATGTTTGCAATACTCGCTATATCATCAATGTTCTTAAGCATTTTAGAATGATTTTTTAATCTATTATTCATAATTTATTTACATAGAATTATATGATACCAAGTATTTCTATCTAATATCAATAATTCATTCACAGTTGTATGGTTTAAATAACAATTCCTTTTTTATCATAATCATTTATTTGCACACAGTTATAAGGTTTCAAGTATTTCTATCTAACACCAAAAATTTTAAAGAAATTACACGATTTCAAGTGACTAATGATAATAGCCTAAGTAAACAGTTATAGCTTCAAGTAAATAGTCTACAGGGGAAGGCCCGTGGTGTAGTGGCTAAAGTGTTGAACTAAGATATCTTAGTAAACGAGTTCGAACTCCAGTCGGATTATTACATTCACTTTCGGATTAATACTCCTGGGAAAGCTATGAACCCCCTCATCACCCCCAGCTATGGGTTGAATATTATCACTGTTGTTCTTTTACAGGGATAGCTTTGGCATTGAATAACCCACGAAGATTGATATGACATTAAACATAGAAATCAAAAACGAATTAGTTTCCATACAAAAAAGTTTTCACTGGTATAAGGTATCAAGTATTCCTATTAGGAGGTGCCCGTGGTGTAATTGTTATCGTCGTAGGAAATGAACACGGCGACACGAGTTCAAATCCTGGACGAGACTGATTGCATTTCACATAGCACTAATACCCTTGGGAAAGGTATGAATCCAATTATTCTCCCTCCAGCTATGGGTAAATAGTAGGACAGACTAGGTTCTTCAGCCTTGGTTAGGCAACTAGTTTAGGAGAAGGAAAACTCTGAATTCAAACCTGTTAAACTCCGCTTAAAAATTGACCTTGTGTCATATCCTGCCCGAGCGGAGGGGTTGGTAAATAGGATCAAGTATTCCTATCTAATGGGAATAATTATATGGTTTCAAGTAATTATTTTCATTCAGTATGAACGAGCAAAGGCAGGACGACCAGCTAGAATCTATATACAACAGTTCTGTACCGAGAGCGATGGACGATAGAGATCGGTAGTAAGAAAGGGTCAGGGAAATCCATGCTGGCAGCGCGACATGATGATAATGAATACTCATCTATTTGCACACAGTTATATGGTTTCAAATAACTTATATTAATCCTTAGTTAATAAGAATAGTTTCAAGTAACTCTTCTAAAAGTTTTCCACAGAGTTATACAATATCAAGTGTTCTTGTCCAACTCGAATAATTTTTATACAAATTTATTTAACTCATAGATGGAACCCGAACATTTACTACAACGAAAAAGAGTCATGGACGAAACTAAACTTAAGGAAACTGTCGATAAAACCCGCTTTGTCAAATACTGAGGGTACAGGATGAACTAATAAAAGGGGTCAAACAGGAAAATAAACTTTGGGAATCTCACAATAAAAAGCACTGTGTCAAATACTTGGGGTACAAGATGGGCTGAGAGAGAGAGGGTCAACAAGGAACATAAACGTTAGGAAACTGTTGATATAACCCACTGTGTCAAATACTAGGGGTATAGAGTGAGCTTAGAAAAAGGGTCAAAGTCGAATATAAACGCTTGGAAAATGTCGATATAACACGTCTTTAACTCTCGTCGGAAGCACAAGATAAACATTATATATATATATATATATAAAAACCAAACAAACAATCGTCACTCGTTTATTTTGTGTGTCGATTGATATAAACTCCTTTATTTTTAAAACATGAAATGATACTGAAGTGAACTGCAAGAAGGTGCGGAGAATTATAAACTCAGTCATTAACAGGTCAGGCTCTTTCCTTCTCTATATCCCCTCTTGTTCTCCGGCCTTTTCTGCTCAAATAAATTGCATCCTATTTTCTTTTTCCTTTAAAGCTTAACTTTGGCTTTCTATTGATCAGAGGCCACTACGAGCAGCCAGTCTCGAGCATTGTTGTTTCATCTGACGAGTTATCTTATAACAAATATCATTAAAAAAAATTACATTATTATAACAATTAATAAATATCTTATATCAATGCACATATTTACTAATTACTGGGCAATATCTACTTGTTGGTCCGTGTCCGGTTAAAAATCGGTCATCTGTCCAACAACAACCAGCAATAATTGGTAAACATAAATTTTCTACCAATGAGTGACAGTAATGATTTGAACAAAGCTGCGAGTGGCACAAAGTAATATTAGAATATAACATAGCACAATACAAAATAAAACATGGCGTGTTTTGTCATCTCTGTGATATCTTCCCGACTTCTATTTCGCTATACAGATCCAGTTACCAAACCTTAACAAAATTTACATTTCTATCATGTTGCCTAGCACGTGAGTTTGTCTGTTTTCCAAATCTGATCAGATATTCTTATTCGGTGTTCACAGACGTCATGCTACGCGGGAAGAAGAGTGCAGAAAATTGCGTTTAACCTTCTAACGTTTTGGAGTGTGGAGGGATTTCTTTAAAATTTTGATGACCATACTTCGAAATCTTAGCCATTAATTGTGATCGATGCCTGACATTTGACTCATGTAAACTACGTTATAATCTCAAACCCAAAGGAAGATAGGTACGAGAGTCATTGAATAAATAAGCGGAATTTTTGAAAAAAGAGAAAAAAACATTTTCAGAATTTTTTCCATAAATAGAAACTCTGTTTTATTTGAAATTGGTTTAAAACGAAAATCATTTTAATCTTGCAAAAATATTTGTCATGAGGCTATTCAAAATGGCGAAAAATCTAACAGAGTTCTCTAGGCTTGAACAGAGGTTTGTCATCAAACTTTTGTTCGCTGAGAATTTCAAACCATAGCGAATTTACAGAAAAATGCATGATATTAACAGAGAAGCGTATTTTAGTCAAAAGATATTTACAAATTCGCAAATACGAGCCTGGGTTGAAAAGACACTCCATGGAGTGGAGCCACATTAACTATCCGGTAAAGAAAAATTCCCGGACGCAGCAGTAAGTAAAGAAGCTGATGCTGAAGTCTTCTAGAATATGAAAGGATCCATCAGTACTTTTTTCCTTCAAAAGAAAAAAAAATGTAAATAGTGTTTCTTATTGTCAGCTCAAAGGGCAAAATTCAGCTTATTTATTAAATGGCCCTCTTACAACTACAGAGAAAAGTGATTTAATCACTACGCTTAAGGATGTTTATCCAACCTTTCTTTTTCTTTGGCGTAATGATTATCGTCCAAGGAAACAGAATCGGTGACCAGAGTTCAAATCCTGGACGAAAGTATTTGTCTTTTACTTTGTGCTAATGTCCTTGGAAACGGCATGATTCCATTCATTCCCCATCAGCTCTGAGTAGATAATAGAGCAGACTGGGTTCTTTAGTCTTGGTAAGGCAACCAGTGTTCGAGAAGGAAAACTGAATTCATGTCAATTATATACAGCTTAGAAGTAAAATAACCCGACGACATATTTTAGTAGTCACGCAAGAGATGAACAAATACATACTTCAGAGAAAATAAATAATTTTAAAAAAACAAACTTAACATTCTGGTTTTGTGAAACATAGTACATTAATTGATGTATGTCACCCTATGTGGGGAAAAGCGTACTTAAAACATTTGTATTTTTATATAGTCGTTTCTTTTTTGCACTTATATAATATTAATACGCAGTTATATGACTTTTTGTAATTATTTCTTTTTGATAATAATCATTTGTTTGTAAACAGTTATATGGCTTGGTTCCTTATTATTTAATGGCATGTCAACCTTCGTGGGTTATTTAAATGTAAATCCCACCCTGGAGATTAACAGTCGTGGTATTATTTAACCCAAAATGAGATTATAAAGGGTTTCATACCTTTTCCAATGGTATTTGTCGGAAAGTGAACATCATGGTGCGACTAGAGTTCGAACTCGTTTACTAGGATGATGCAGTTCAACATGTTAACCACTATGCCACCGGGACTTATCGCATTTGTATGGTTTCAAGCAACTAATAATAACAATCCTTAGTAAACGTTGATAGCTTCAAGTAACTATATATGATATAAATAATTTACGCATAGTTATATTGTTTCAAGTATTCTTATCTAATAAACATGTTTTGCAAACTGATCTATAAATCTTAATCTTATCCAATAACCAACCGATTTATAAATGTTATCCCTATCTTATAACAAACCGACCTACTAATGCTAATAGATACCATATCTAATTTAATATTAATTTTAATATCAAGTTTTTCATTAACTTTTCATTAACTTTTCAATTAATATTAATTCTAATATTGATTTTTATCCATTTAATACCTTATCTAAAAATAAACTGATCTATTAATGCTATTCTTATCTAATACAAATGTTTTTCAAACTGATCTTTTTGATCCTTTGATGGGATCCCAGCAGGTGCTATGGCTCAAGTCAGACTGAACATGAGATTAATGGTTTTGAAGGGTTACTCCATACTCTCCAGATCTCCAAATCTCCAGAACTGAACTCTAACCATCAGATCCAGCTTAATGTCTTAACTAGGATACCCTGTTTTCTGTGTGTGTGTGTGTGTGGGACCTAACCCACCTCAGATGATATATTCAACAGGGCAGGAAACCTTTCTGAAACAAACTAAATGACACTATGTTAAACTATTGGGATATTTTTCTGGATCAAATACAGGGAAACTATGGAATAAGTTAAAGTTATCATTTACTAAATAAAAATTATGGCTGGTTGGTTGGGTTTGATTTTATGACATATCAACTATTGTAGGTTATTTAATGCCAAATCCGTTTTTATACATAAACAGTTCGATTTCAAACAACACAGTTTACACGCAATTTGATATAAAAACTGTTCTATTTCAAACAATTCAGTTCAGTGTAAGTACAGTGTAAATGTCAAACAGTTCTATTTGACCCACAGATAGGATCCTATCAGGTGCCATCACTCCGGGCCAGAGTGGCCCCAGGAGCTATGGCAATAAAGGGGTACTCCACATTCCCCAGATTTCCATTACTGGAGCTGCACCATTAGATTGTTTAGCATCATATCCAGGTCACTCGTTGTGGGGAGTCTTACCATTCTGCTGCCCCAGCCGACAGGGCCAGAAAATTAGGGAATAGGTTATTGTTATCACTTAAAAAATGTATATTATTGAATAAGATTATGCTATCATTTAATAGATGAAAATTATGGAATAAGTTAATGTTATCATTATTTTACATAATGTTATCATTCACTAAGCTAGAGACAATCATCATCATCATATCGTGCTGGCAGCACGGATATCCCTGACCCTCTCTCGCCACTCCTCCCTATCGTTCATCGCCCTAGGTAGGTCTTCAGGACAACAACCTGTATCCTCACATAGCTGCTGAATGTACGTTCGTGCTGGTCGTCCTGCTTTTGCGCGGCCGTGTGTGGGGATCCATAAGAGTACATCTCTTATGAGTTCATCTCTGCTTCTCCACAATACTTATAATATAAAGGACTCATAGCGAGAAAAAATATGGAGTCACCTTGAAATTTACATGTGTAAGTTCTGCGTTTGAAATAGAATTCTAACAATCATGGTAAACTATGCCTTTACTTAAGGTCATGATATTTTGACCTTCATTTAATCTAATTTCTTTTACAAACTGAGAATATTAAAGAAAATTGATTTGTATCATATTTGGATCTTTTTATGTAATTTTTCGCGGTATGGAAACAAGTCAGAATACGAGAGGTAATTTTGTTCCGCAGTCGAATAAGAATTTAAATTTTAAAAAAATTAAAGCAAAAAGAAAATTACATGCACGTTCTTATAGTGATTTTATCTTATTTGCCAAGGGCTATACCAACAAAACTGGGTTTAGTTTTATACAAGATTGCTATTTGTGAGTGAAAAATTCAAAGAGAATCAAACTTACAACATCAGTAATGATTTGTTTGGGTTTTTTTTTCAACATATCAACCATTATTGGTTATTTAATGCCAAATCTTATTTTCACATATATATTAAGTATATGATTTGTAAGCAGATTTAGTAGATAAACACAGGTAAATGAGCACACAGTTCTATTTCTGACAAATCAATTTAGCATTATGCTATGTATAACTAAAAACTCCAGCATTACTCGACCATCATCATCAGATTGTTTCGTGTCATAACTAGGACACTCATTGTGGGAAGGGGGTCTTATACCTCTACAGAGGAGCTGTCGGCGTATTCTACAGCCCCAGCCGACAGAGCAGCAATGATTTGTTTGTTTCTTTGGTTTCTTTGTTTTTAATGGCATATCAACCTTTGTAGATTATTTAATGCCAAAGCTATTCTTCTAGAAGAACAGCAGTGGTACTATTTAACCCATAGCTGGAAGGATAAGGGGGTTCATACCTTTCCCTAGGGTATTTGCCCGAAAGTGAACGTAATAGCGCGACTGGAGTACGAACTCGCTTACTACGATTCCGCAGTCCATCGCTTTAACCATTACGCCACGAGGACACCCCCCTGTAATGATTTGTGAGATTAGTATGCGAATCACTGCTCCATGAAAAAATGAATGATTACTTTCTTGTATGTGGGAATTGAAGATTTATTTAAACAAAGTATTTTATAGAAAAATAATTTATTTAATCAAACTATTCCTTTGCGACATCAATACATTAACTCCATCTCGAAAACCAGCAATCACTGTTTTTTCTAAAGAATTCTTCCTTTCATTGGATCAGTTTTGTTTAATAATGAATATCTTAAAGATATAAGTTTAAAAGCAGCATTATGTAAATTTGATCAAGCGTGTATTGAAATAAAAGTTAAAGTGAAACCGTATTTTGGTTATATAAACAGAGAAAAAATGTCCGAATTTACAGAAGAGTTAATGTCAGAAAAGGGAGATGATACTGATTGGAATTATAGCCCAAATACACTTGATTTTAATGAGATATGGGAAGAATTAGATAGAAAGATAAAATCAATAGTAAAAATATTCCTGAAGTTATTATAAAATCATCTGAGTAAGGAGATCCATTACCTTGGGACAGTAATTGGTTATCTCGTGAAAAAAAGAAAAAATAAAGATTGGAAAAAAATTGGTATTATACCAAGTATGGAAAACTATCAAAATGTTTAAAGTAGGCAGAACGAATGCGAAAAATTGGAAGTAAATGAAAAATAGAAACATGAAAATAAAATTGTTAGAAATATTAACTATAATTGTAAACCATTATCCAAGCATGTAATATATATATATTAAAAAAATTTATAGTATTACGATTCTTCGGACTATTATCCTCATCTTTATTTATGTCTGTACAACGTTTCGGCCGATGTGACCTCCGGCCTTCTTCAGTTATCTCTTTTCAAAGAGCCTTCTTGTTGTAATCGGCATTTGCCACGGAACTTCGAACCTAACCCTTTATTCGATCCACAGGGGTACCCTGCTCTTGTTCCGTTATTTATAGCTGGGTACAAGTGTTAAGCTGTGTTAATTATTATTCTTTGTTACTGTCACCCTTAACCAGGATTGAACCTGCAGTCCAGAGATAACTGTCACTTAGAACTGTTTAAACCCAACGCTTATATACACTGCGTTACGCGTCCTCCTGGACAATCTAGTGTCAATTTTGTTTAACACTTGTACCCAACTATGAATCGCAGAAAGAGAGTAGAGTACCCCTATGGATCGAATAAAGGGTTGGGTTCGAAGTTCCGTGGCAAATCCCAATTACGACAAGAAAGCTCCTGAGTTCGAAAAGAGAAACCCGAAGAAGATACATCGGCCGAAACGTTGTACAGACATAAATAAAGATGAGGATAATAGTCACAAGAATCGTAATACAACAAATTATAATCAAACCTCATCTCATAGATTCAGAGAAATAAACTAAAATTTTTAAAAATGTGCCGTAAAAAATGATAAGACAAGAGTATTAACAGACACACAAGTTATACTACCAAAGATTTTTTCAATCTGTTCATTCTTCAGAAGTGTTAGTTCCACTACAATGAATTTGTAATGAAGAAGATGCAAAAGAAATATTTTATGAAATAAAAATAATCGCTAAAGACATAAAGCTATTTTTATCTAAGTTGAATGATTGTAAAAGCATGGTACCCGATGAAATACACACACACATACACATATATATATATATGTATATATATGTATGTGTGTGTGTGTGTGTGTGTGCAGAGAGAGAGAGAGAGAGAGAGTGAATATGAAATGGTTCCATATATTTGTAAAACACCAATTGTAATACTACTTGATGAAAAGGTTCGAGTCATTAAAAAAGTAATTACCGACAAGTGTCTTTAACATGTAGTAATTTACTAAGCTTTTTGCTTAGATGTAGCACAAGGCCATATGAATGGGGCACCCAATGAGACTCGAACTCACCCGTGTAGGTTTGCTAGTCTAGCTTGCTAACCATTACGCTACCCGAGGTACCTCAAGTGTCTCTAACATGTATCTTGTGTAAGGCTTTTAAAAATCGACATGAAATCACAAATCAAATTTTGTACGGGAAGATATGTCATAATCAACATGTGCTCATCAATGGTAAATTAACATTATCGAATATTTTGGAAAGCATTGATATTATAAATGAATATTTTATGGAAGGGGATAATGCAGATCATTTATATCTGCATTTTAGCAAGACATTTGATACGGTATCGCATTATCGTTTAGAACTGAAAATGAAAAACTTCGGTATTTCTAAAAACAATTAGTAAATATTGTAAGATATTGTTTGACAAATGGAACCATGAAAGTCAAAATTGGCAGCGATTATCCTGAAACATACAATATTTTCTCCGATGTTTCTTAGGGATCTGCACTGAGACCTTTGTTGTTTTTACATTCATAAAGGATTTACCTATTGCTATAAAATCAGAAATAAAACTATTTGCTGGTGATGTTAAACTACTTGTTAGACCATTATCAAAAGAAACAACACAGATGGATCTAAATAAATTATCATATTAGGAAGATATACGGAAGTTAAAATTTTATTCAGAAAAATGTAAAGTACCATATATTGGATCCAAAAACTTTAAAAATTGAATATAAATTAAACAACAAGGAAATCAAAAAAGTAAGTGAGGAATGGGATCAAGGTGTTGGCTTTGATAATATATGTAAAAGGGACAATCATATTTTGTCCATTATATCAAAGGAAAAGGGAATGATTGGCTGAGTAGTTTGATATTTTATTTCAAGGGAAGTAAATGTTATTTTAAAAATACTAAATCCTAAAAAGACCTCATATAGAAGAATGTACTCTGGTTTGAGCTCCAGTGAGTAGACTTGGAAACTGGAATGTAATACTGAAAATGATGGGTATATAATAACGGGAATAAATAAAATGTTAAAAAAGAATAAATGATTACAATTAATGGAAAATATTGGAAAAATTAGGATTAACTGCTTTACTAGAAAGAAAGATAAGTGGTGATTTAATTGAAACTTTCAAAATAATGGAATTTTTATTTAAAGCAGTAATTTTTCAATTTTTCTTTTCGAAATGGAAATTGACAGTCAAGACCAATTTCAAAAACGAAGTCTACAAACCCATATGATTTTTTTTTAAATTTGCAAATGGAGTAATATATCTTTAAAAGCAAATTTCGTATCTACATTTTTTTATTAAGAGGAATCATATTATAAATTGACTCACTATAAATTCCGGCAAACACTGCACTTGACATATGGAACTAATGGACAACTATTTCGACATTATTAGGTCTCATCAACAATCGCATAATGAAAAGCCAAAACTCTACCACAGGTACACATCTTGCACAAGCTATTCCCAATTAACTAGTCATGATAAACCCGCGGCCAATTAACCTGATGTGTCATGTAGTTCGGTCCGTATTCTTACAGATTACAGGTTAATTGGCTGGGCATTTACAATCACTAGTTAATTTGGAATCGCCTGCGCGCGATATGAATCAGTAATCAGTGTTAGAGTTTCAGCTCGACATACTGTGGTCGCTGGTTCGATCTCCAGTGGGGGAGATCACGGTATATACAGCTGATGAAACCTCATAAGGTCGATAGATCTGTCCAGTAGTTCCGTATCTTTAAGCCAGTGTACACTGGGTTTCTGTTCATTGTAATTCATTTTATAATAGATTTCCACATCAATACAGCAATAGTGTAAAATTTAATTGGATGATTTTTTAAAAATAATGTTAAGAAGAATTTAAGAGAACATGACACATAGCGTAACGGTTATAGGCGTTGATTCCCTAATCTTCTATGGGAACAATCATCTTGTGGTTGCAGGTTCAATCCTGACTACAGGCGAGCAACAATATAGGAATACTTAACACTTGTACACGGTTATGGCTAACGGAATCAGAACAGGTGACCCCTGAGGATTCAATGAACGACGTAGTTCGAAGTTCCGTGTAGGTTCCCGAATTCAACAAACACCAGAAGAACGCCGGAGGACATATCGGTAAAAATGTTGATAAAAATTGACAAAAATCATCAAGCTTCATCTAAAAAATTCAGACAACTAATTTTTAGAAATTGTCGGATGAATTACTTTACGAAATTTTATCCATACATAGACGTATTAATATGTTCATTCAAAAGGGGGGGAGGGAGGGAGAGAGTGATGGATCGATTGATAAATACTCGTGATGAAAGGATTCATGAAAGGATTCATGAAAGGATTATTTTAATCTCAATCAATTTTATTTTCTCCTCTTTTCATTTGAAATCAAACGCATTCATTACTCCTTTTTTTCTTGCAGGCTAATTTTTTCTGGAATTATTTTATATGGTTTTATGGGTATATATTGAAACTTGCAGCAAATTTTCTATCGCCGTCATTATTTTTCAACACAAATATCCACTTGCAAATTTCACCTGCTTGCAGTAACCTCAATTACGAATTTGCATTTCACATAGTTTCCATTTTCAATATCTCATATTTAACTCCTGCTTGAATACAACATGTGAATCAGAAGTTGCAAGGCTTTACGCATGTTTTTAAATAGAGGAAAAATCAGTGAAAGGAAATGACATTTCTAATAAAAATGCAACAATATTGCACACACATATATATAAGCAAATAATAGAAAAGAATACGATAATACGGAAAAAGATTGAAAAACAAGGTAATTAAATTTTTCTTTTTGGATTACTTTGTTTTTCGATCTCTCTCTGTCTCTGTCTCTGTCAGTCTCTCTCTCTCAGTATATATATATATATATATATATATATATATATATATATATATATATATATATATATATATATATATATATATATACCTCTTTGCACATGCAGAATGTGACATAAGGTCAATTTTTAAGTGGAGTTGAACAGATTTGAATTCAGAGTTATCTTTCTCCTAGACCGGATGGCACACGAAAGCTGAAGAGTCAGTATGCCCTTCTATTTACTCATAGTTTGAGGGAGAATAACTGGGTTCATACCTTTCTCAAATGTATTAGGGGTAGGTTATTTATATATATATATATATATATATATATATATATATATATATATATATATATGGGGGGTGTTTTTGCAGTAAGATTTGGGGAAAATGCAGATGAAGATTTTTTTTTATCGTTGAATTATTTGCCCACGTTAAACGTCTTGGTTTTTACGGTAAACCATCATAAGGTTATTAAAATATCTAATGTAGTATCTTGTAAATGATGTTTAATTCAATTTTTTAATGAAACGAAATAATAAGAAAGTTTTAGCATTGCATTTCCGTTAGTGAGGTTCTTTTTCAAAACTGTTCAAAATTTATTTTAAAGATGTAAAATACTCATAAAAAACAACTACACAAAATAATCTAAAAGTGAACGTGATTCTCTAAACTCTCTGCAGAAAATAATCCTGGACAGGTTGACATGAAGTTAAAATCAACCAACCAATCAATCGATGAGATTCGAATTCTTGATCTCATTTGCTTTGAGGAAGCCTGGTTTTCAGTACCATTTTCTTACCAATAAAATCGCTATCATCCAAATAATATGGGATGTCCCAGTAGCGTAGTGGCTTATATGTCAAACTGCGACATCGTAGTAAGTGAGTTCGAACAGTAGTAGTGCTACAACGTTCACTTTCAAACTGATATCCTTGTGAAAGGCATTAACCCTCTTGGATACAGTTTAAATAGCATCACAACCGTTCTTCTACGAGGATCGGTTTTGTCATTATATAACCTACGAAGGTTGATATCACATAAAAACCAAGAAACCAGACCAAATGATATGTATAAAACAACAAAATCTACAACCAAACATAACCCCAGAAGCCTGCTCTGTCCCGCTATGGAATTACCTCTAAGCATCTTATCTATGGCTTAAATAGATCTGTTTGAAAATTATTCGTATTAGGTGGGTATTATCATATAACTGGGCAAAGACTCTAAAGGGATTACACAAAAAATGTAAATATAGACGTATTATATATATATATATATATATATATATACCAACCTTTCTGCACATGCAAGGTGTGACTCAATATTAATTTTTTAAACGGAGTTTAACTAGTTCTAATTCAGAATTTTTCTTTTTCCAAGACTGGTTGCTATACCCAGATCAAAGAAAAACAGTCTGTCCTCCTATTTACCGATAGCTGGAGGGAGAATAATTGGATTCATTCTTTTCCCTTTCTGAAATGTAAACAGCCTTATCCAGGATTTGAACACGGGTCGCTGCGTCTATTTCCTACGACTATAACCATTACACCACGAGCACCTCCATAGACGTACAATGAACACAATTTCCGAACCTCTAGGTATAAAATAACTCAAGACTAGTTGATGTGCTTTTAAAATCTATTAGTCAGTCAATAAAATATACTTAAAAATAATGATAAAATCGCATATAAAATATTGAATTATGATTTATAAGCAATGACGGAATTTAAACCGCTCTGGTTAATGTACTTCACGGTAGCGGCACAAATACCGGCCGCTTGGCTATTAATGGTTCGATGCTTTATCAGCTTTTCTGTTCTGTGTTTACCTTTAATCTAACTGCACTCAGAGTCTTTAAAATTCGGTTTGGTTTCAGTTTCTTTGTATATTGGCATATCAACCTTTGTGGGTTACCTAATGTCATCCTTGGAGAAGAGCAGCTGTGTTACTATTTAATCTTTTACTGTGGGGATAAGGAAATGAATACCTTTCCTTAGAGTATTAGTCCGAAACTGAAAGCGACTTGAGATCGAACTCGCTTACTACGATGACGCAGTCAAGTACGTTTGCAAATACGACCAAACTTTTGCATTGCATGCAAAAACATTGACATTTCAATACAGCTTTCAATTTTTTTAACAACCGGAAGTGACAAATTGGGACTATTTGACATTTCAACACAGCTTTCGATTTTGGGAACAACCGGAAGCGATAAATAGGAGCTATTTGAGGTACGTGCAACAAGTTTGAAGATTGGTTAGACGGTTTGTTGACGGTAAAGCCTTATACATTGTTCTGAATTCTCGGTATTTATATTCCACCAATCATAAGTTCAAGCCTCTAGCATTCCTCGCTTTTTTTTTGAGGCCAAGTCGGAGAATTTACTTATCAACCCTTCCACGTATATTCATATTAGTAAAAAGATCATATATGGGTGTTTATGAATGATACTTGCACATACGAGTGTGGGCTGAAAAGTTCATATTATGACATCAGAATTACTTTTAATGACTTTATTCTACTAATGGGATCCAAGCACTACAACACTAATTGATGAATTGTGTGGACTGTAAAAGGGACTATGTTGAAAACTAACCCTTATTTGGTCATCTTCTATGTGAGTCTGTTGGTCAAAACTTTTCACCAAACCGAACTATATATATAAAGACCTGGACAAAAATATAATACCACCCTCAAAAATGAAGAAAAAGATATTGTTTACAATTTTTAAATTATGAAGATCAGATATATGAAAGATAAGGCATAAAGACAATTAAATTTAAAGAATGAAGAAATTTCAATTCATTTTTGTTATGTATATTAGCATTTATGCTTAATATTAAAATTTTGTTTTGACATAAATATAGGACCAATGAGCAGAACTATAGAATACAAAGGCAACTTCTTTTATTTAATATTTTGTCGATCCGCCGTTAGCTTTGATAACCTTAAAAATTCGGCTAGGCATATTATCAACTTGTTTCTGAAGTTGAACCGAACCTATTTTCCCATGCGTCTAAGATTGCGTTTTAAGTTCAGAAATTGCTGAGTACTGTCGACCTCTTTTATAATCTTTTGCAACATACAATCCCCACAAATTTTCTATAGGATTGAGATCTGGAGAGCATGCTGGGTGGTCAAGAAGTCTTATTTTTTTGTTCA
>OY757924.1:50434435-50441935 GCA_963585895.1 Sepioteuthis lessoniana | reverse complement strand
AGTTCTGTAGGAAACTGAAGAAGACATGTAGACAATCTTGGATAAATAAAACAAATCTATCTACCAATCTGAGATTTATCTGTCTCACAATGTTTATGACTATTCAGTATCGGAAACCTAAAGAAGATAGATAGATAGATAGATAGATAGAAAGGAAGGAAGGTAGGTAGCAGTAAATCATTTTATATAATTTTTCTACCGCGAAACAAAATAGAGAAAGTAAATAGAAAAGAATAAACTTATCTTTAAATTTGTGCCAAATGGATTTTGTATTTGCCGATGGGCATGGCTAAGTATGCAAAACTCGTGGAGAATGAGACATTCTCCTCGTATTAACATTCATTCCGTAATTCTAATCATGAAAATCGTGGTTTTAGACCGGAAAGCGAGCGTATTTATCTGCTGGGGATTTGCGGATTCACTTCAGGTGGAAGAGAAATGAAATGACAATCGAGGAGCATAGGAATCCATTTCAAGTACCAAAAAGGGTTGCCCAGTCGGCTGGGGCTGTAGAATACACCGACTGCTTCTCTGCAGAGGGGTAAGACCCCACTAACGAGTGTTCTGGATATGACACTAAACAATCTGATGGTGAGGTTCCAGCTCATGCTGGAGCTTTGGGGAATGCGGAGTACCCCTTTATTGCCCTCGCTCCCAGGTCTACTCTGGCCCGGACTGGTTGCACCTGATAGGGCCCTATCTATGGGTTAAATAGAACTAACAGCATACTTATGCTAAACTGAATTGTTTGACTAAACTGAATAGCTTGAAATAGAAATGTTTTTGACAATTAAACCGTACTTACGTTTAAACTGCGTGCTTATGCTTAACTGAATTATTTCAAATAGAACTGTTTTTCGACTTTAAAACTGTATTTACACTTAACTGAATTGTTACATATATCTGCTTGAATAGTTTGAAATATAAATGTTTTTGACAATTAAACTGTGTACTTATGCTAAACTGAATTGTTTTAAATAGAACAGATTATTTACATAAAAATGGATTTGGCGTTAAATAACCTACAAATTATGATATGCCATAAAACCCAACAAACCAAACCAAACCAAACCAGCCAAAAAGGATAGTTATACTGTTAAGTAAAGACATGTGATCTCAATACATAGAGACCATTCCATATACCTCGGTAGAAATATCTCATTTACTGAAAGCGATATCAACATTGGCATAAGAATGATATGGACGTCTATCGACAGGTTATCGATCATAGAGAAAACTAATCTCTCTAATTAACTAAACTGGAATTCATTCAAGCTGTAGCAGTGTCAGTACTATTGTATGGATGCACTACCAGGACTTTAATGAAGTACTTGGAGAAAAAGAAAGATAGAGACTTAACAAAGGTGCTGGGTGCTTTTTGAGCAAATCCTAGATGAAGCAAAACAGCAACTGTACAACCACTTGCCTCCCATCATATACACCATCCAATTAAGACGAACAAGACATTCTAGGCATTAAGGCAGAAGCAGGAATGAACTCATCGGCGAAGTTCCCATGTGAGTTTTTACACATGGACAAACCAGTGGTGGTAGATTAGAAAAGGCATATATTAAATATATATATATATAAAGGCCTATATTAAAAATATATATAAAACGCCGTTTACAGTACCTGCCGGGAGATATGAACGATAGAGAGAGATGGCGAGAGAGAGTCAACATAGGTCAAATATATATATATATATATATATATATATATATATATATATATATATATATGGAAGTAAATAATACTCAAGCAATATGATTCAGATGGAGGTTTATTAAAACCAAAACGTTTTAACGTCGTCTTACCATCATAATAAATTCATCACTTTTAGATTAATTTGTTTTTCTATTTTCTTCATATATATATATTTAAAAAGATTGAAGTCGAAACGCGTTATGAAATGCTTTGTTTATGAAATAAACAAAGCATTAAACATATTTTTCTTCCGTTTTACCTTTTCAACGTATATATATATATATATATATATATATATACGTTGAAAAGGTAAAACGGAAGAAAAATATGTTTAATGCTTTGTTTATTTCATAAACAAAGCATTTCATAACGCGTTTCGACTTCAATCTTTTTTTTAATGTAAAAATGTTCTATGTAAATTATTTTAGCATGAGAAATAATTATGACAGATAAATTTTGATTCAGTTAGAAGTCTTCATCAGGGCTGGTAGATCTTGATATGTGAAAAAAAAAACAGCCCTGATGAAGCCTTCTACTTGAATCAAAATTTATCTGTCATAATTTATTCTCATACTAAAATAATTTTGATAAAGCATTTTTGCATTCAAAAAAAGATTGAAATCGAAACGCGTTGGCAAATAAACAAACCATCAAACATATTTTCTTCCTTTTTATCTTTTCTACGTACATTTAGTCAGATTTCACTCATTTCTTCCTATATATATATATATATATATATAAATCAGTGATAGAAATTGATAAAAAAAAGTTGTTAATGAAATGATCGCTGAAACTGCTTTCTTGTTTTATTGCAGAGCAGGTTTAAAAATCAAAAACTTTAGTGTATAATTTCACGTCATTCCTTCTATTACTCTGTGTTTCACGGGTCACCATAAAGAACAGGTGGAAGGAGTATGATGTGATTATATATATATATATATATGTATATGGTGATGAGAGAAAGCGGGAGAGGGAGTAACTGTTAAAAAAATAAAACGCATTAACTGGACGTAATTGCATATTACATTGATAAGATACCTAAGTCGACTATATTCTAAGCCAATCTATTTTGTGGTGTCGACTTCGTCTATGCAAGCATATCCGGCTGATGAAAATAATAGTACTTCAAAGACTTTGTCTTTTGGGGTCATAAAATGCTGCTCGGGGTGCTTTAATACTTCATGAAGCTTTCAAAGAAGAAGCCTTACGGAGAATACATGTGGATGACTGCTAAGAACATTCCATAGGGCTAAAATGTTATTGAAGACCCTCAATAATCTGACCGGCTTTCAACAAGCCGAAATAACAAAAACCTCAAAAAATATCTAAGCTGACTTGATCTTCCTGGAGTTCATGGTGGCGAATATTAAAGAAGATTTGAAAAACTATTTGTTTCTTTCATATGAATGAAATTATTTACAAAAAAATGCTTCTTTAATGACTCGTTTGTTTTATTTGGAGATGATGAGAAGGTTACATGATTTTTGTGCAGAGAAAACTAAAATAGAATTTAAGGTTACGGTAATCAGCTATACATCTTGATAACGGCATCACCCATAAAGCTTTAAGGATTAAAGTTTTCAGCCCCAATTGTCCCCTAAACTGATCTTATTCGCCCTATATCGCATTGTGTGACCTTTTTAATTTACTTGTATGAGCCGTCTATAAAAAGGGAAATATTTAACTGATTCTGAAATCATAAAAAAGAAAATTATTTTTCTAAATTTCTTAGATGAAGTCTAATGATTTTTATCACTTTGAATATTCGAGCAATTGACTTCATCTTCATTGTTATATTCATAACGTTTCGGCCGGTATTTCCTTCGGTCTTCTTCAGGTGTTTCATGTCGAACTCGTGTGTCTACACAGAACATCGAACTGAACCCTTTATTTACGTCACGGTGTGGGGGTAGATTGTTCTAATTCCGTTAACCATGACCTGGCACAAGTGTTAAGCTATAGTAAGTATTTTTTGTTATCTTACCTGGAGGTTGCAGGTTCAATCCTAACTGAAATAGTCCAAATATTCCAAAGAGATCAAAATGCTGGAAATTTGGAAAAAATCCACATTGATGAGTTTCAGAAATATCTTCAGCGGTAAGAAAAAACGTTTGAACAAAAGTATTAAATGAAATGAAAGGTATGAAGGAGGATCAAGTTCTATGGGGTAAAGTATAGTGGAACTTTAAAAGGTTTATCAGGGATCTCTCTCTCTCTCTCTCTCTCTCTCTCTCTCTTATATATATATATATATATATATATATATATTGTTGGCAATATTTAATTATAAGGAGTAAGCAATATTGGCGATATGTATATATATAAATATATATATATAATGAGTCAGCGGCGGTTGGTGACTCTCAGTTCCTCACTTATGTATTAATCGGACCAGGATCACAAAATCGAGAAGCTAACATTTATCAAACGCCGATGATTCCATGTCTACGCTATCCTAATATATATATATATATATATATATATATATATATATATATATATACGCTCCTCTCCCTGGGGTCGAGCAGACTGGCGAACGAATTAACACCTGCCACCCGCGCAATTCAAAGTTCTTGTAATGAACTGAGCGTTCTGGTATCCGGTAAGGCAAAATGTAAACAAACGAAAGCTAATATATAATGTCTTATAATTACCGACCTGACGTATGTCACCTGTTGTGTGAGCGGTAAGATACTAAGTCTAACGTAAAGTTGGGCAGTTTTCGATCCCACCTTGAAACGTCCTGTGTGTCTAGCCACACTGAAGAATTGTGATACAACGAAACAGTCTATCTGTGGATGACAATATATATATAACAGAATAATATATATCATAGCTGTTGATTTTGAAGTTTTTAAAAACTTTCATGCGAATAAAGATTTTTTTTTAAATGTCCAAACTAACGTCTGTATGTGTTTCGAATGTTTTAAAAAATTTATTTCAGAATATTGTTTTAATAATAATTAGTAAAATTGATTAGTTCTTATAAAGTTTCTAAACCTCTTAAAAATCTATAGTACGGTAAACAGTGTTTCTTATTGGCAACTCCAATATTCACCTTATTCTTTGAAAGACCTACAGTTCTATGATAGTGTAATGGCTAAAGTACTGAACTGCAGTCTCGGGGTAAGCTAGTTCGAACTTCAGCTACGTTATTTCATTCACTTTAATACCCTTGGGAAATGTATGAATCTCCGTTTCCCCTCCTGCTATTGATTAAGTAGTATCTGTGCTGTTATTCTATAATGATGATTTTGGCATTAAATAACCTACGAAGATTGATATGACATTAAACAAATAAAGAAAAAGCTATTGAAAATACCTTTCAGAAGTAGTATTTCAACATGCAAAAAATGTTTTTTTATCGCCTATGATTGCAGAGGCCATTAAAAGATTTTGAGTAAGAAGATCTAAATTTGGTATCTCTTCAGAAAAGCAATGATAGTTTAAATCTACCTTGATCAATTCTGAAAAGAATTGACCTTGTGTTGCCTTCTACCCATGATTGAGAGTTTACGTATATATATATATATATATATATATATATATATATATATATATAAAGGATACGATAGGTAATCTGACAACATTTCAAATGAATTTCGCGCATGCATTTTGTTTCAGATCTTGTCTACTGTGCAGCAAATTAGAGTCACATAGGCGCCGTCAGTGAGAAAAGCAGTAACATAATGCAGAAATTTGGAAATAGCTTGCTGTGCTGTCTGACGTACACGCCGGAAGTTCCAATTCAAAGATTTCACAGTGTTTAGGTGTCAATCTGAGGACAGATTCATATTCACATCGATAAAAAAAAAACACCCAGTCCATATCATGGTATCTGGGGGGGGTTCACAAGTGATGATGAGGTTATGCCTACATTAATCTTCCCTCATGGCCTCAGACACAACACAGAGGCTTACATCAAATGACTTAAAGAAGCACTGCTTTTTGAATCGTGAGGGTGTCTACTGGAAGACCTCTGGCAACAAGACTCTGCACAATGCCACACAAGCAGAATAACCCAGTATTGGCAATCAGAAAAATTCTGCGACCACATTACCCCAACATCTGGCCACCTAATTCCTCTTATTGTAATCCTGTTGATTATTATGTGTCAGGCATGGTTGAGTGAAAGACTAACAAAATTAAATGCAAACACCAAAGATGAACTGAAAGCAAAGATAACGGTAGTATTTACTAATTTAAACAAAGAAACAGTCGGAAAGGCTGACAGAAGATTCCGAAGTCGTCTGACAAAATTTGTTCTATAATATCTTATGATATTTTGATAAATATATCTGATGAAGTGAGATGTCAATGTAATTTTCATTTTTGCGTAATGTATATATATATATATATATATATACCTTTAAGAAAGATAAAATCCGGTCAATTTATGATCATAGATTTATTTCCATCCTGCTATGGGTATTGATATGAATCAATAACTCCAAATCTAACAGGACTTATGAGGATGGAAATAAATTTATAATCCTAAAGTGACCAGATTTTGTTTTTCTCAAAGGAATTGTTGCTCTGTGATGTCAGTTACATTGAGCTCTTTATCAGGAAGATTTGAATGATCGACGATTGAATTGTTTAATTCTCCAGATGGAATTATTTCCGACTCCGGTTTGACTGGACTGAAGAACACACACACACACACACACACGCACACACACACATTTATATATATATATATATATATATATATATATTGAGAGACAGACAGACAGACAGGCAGCGACAGAGGAAAATTCTCGTGGAGTAGGGGCTAACACGCTGGACTGAGACATCTTAGTAAGTGAGTTCGAACACCAGTTGCTCCATTACTTTTTATGTTCGGACTAATACACAAAGGAAAGGCATGAACCTTCTTACTGAACACCATATATGGGTTTTAATAGTATCGCTACTGTTCTTCAATAAAGATGGCTTTTGCATTAAATAACCCTCGAAGGATGATACTCCATTAATACAAAGAAACAAAACAATATATATATATATATATATATATATATATATATGTGTGTGTGTGTGTGTGTGTGTGTGTGTGTGTGTGTGTAACTTTATTCAACTGATTGTTGCTTTTATTCAAATCTATAATAATTTTATACAAGAGAGTCTGATTTCATCGAACAAGATTCTTGTCAGACATTATAGAATTCTTTTTGTTTTATTAAATTGTTTTTTTTTTCTCTCACCTTACCAGTCAAAAGTCCAACATCAACAAAGTTCTCATGTGAAATGGTACTTGTAATCCAATAAAGTATGGAAAATTGGCAATAAAAAAACTTTCAGTTTATTTTCCAAAACGGATCAAGAGATTTGACGAGTTATTCGAAAGAAACTTGAGATTTTCTTGCCAACTCAAGTGGATATTTCTCAGAAACAATGGGCTGAATAGAATAAGGAGCTCGCAGTGAGTGTATAGGAATACTATTTGCTGAATTTTTTATTCTTAGATATCTTATTCATTATTTCCAATAATTTGTATAAAAATACTAATCATTTCAGTTGCTGTGCATATATCTCATATAAATATAGCTACGATCTCAATCAATTTTCATAAATGTTGCACCACAATACGTAATATTTTTAATAAAGGTCGATATGCTTTTAATAAATGTATGCTTCAATAATAGTTTATGTAATTTGAATAAAAGTCCATACATTTTTATATAGGCATGCATCAATAAAAATTCATATAATTGGAATAAGGTTCATACGTTTGAAATAAATGTATACTTCAATCATCATCATCATCATCATATCGTGCTGGCAGCACGGATATCC
>OY757924.1:50419435-50429435 GCA_963585895.1 Sepioteuthis lessoniana | reverse complement strand
GTACTCCGCGTTCCCCAAAGCTCCAGCACTGCAGGAACCTCACCATCAGATTGTTTAGTGTCATATCCAGGACACTCGTTAGGGGGGGGTCTTACCCCTCTGCAGAGGTGCAGTCAGTGTATTCTACAGCCCCAGCTGACTAGGCAATACAAAGATTTAAATGTCAAACAGTTTTATTTCAGATAATTCAGTTCTGCATAAGTACACAGTTTAGACGTCTAAAACAGTTCTATTTCGAGCAATTCATTTCAGCACTAGTACGCAGTCTCAATGTCAAAACAGTTCTATTTTAAACAATTCAGTTTAGCATAAATACGCAGTTTAAATGCAAAAATCAGTATAGTGAAAGAAGCACGTAGTTCTATTTAACCCATAGATAGGACCCTTATCAGGTGCTATCACTCCGAGCCAGAGTGGACCTGGGAGCGATGGCAATGAAAGGGTACTCCGCATTCCCCAAAGCTCCAGCATTGCTGGAACCTCACCATCAGATTGTTTAGTGTCATATCCAGGACACTCGTTGGGGGGATCTTACCCCTCTGCAGAGAAGCAGTCGGTGTATTCTACAGCCCCAGCCGACTGGGCAACCCAAAGGTAGAGTGTCATGGAAGAAAAGTTAGGCTGTGTGTATGGGTAGATCAAAGTGATAGTATTCATTTTGAAATTTTAGACCACTTGACACTTAATGCAGACATATAATTTTAATTGCTGCCACATGAAATTCTTCTAAGGAAATGCTCTGCTCTAGTCAATAGGAGTAACATTGTTCTTTTCAATAACTCAAGGTCACATTCCACAAGAATCATGCCGGAAGAACTATTGTATTTTGGCTGGTCTGTTTAATCTAAAAATGAAATTACCTACAAACTGTGTGCAAACAAATGACTGATGTTAAATTGTGACCGTTATCTACCAATACTTGAAACCACTTAAATATGTGCAAACAAATGATTAATCATCATCATCACGTCGCTCCATCAGCACGGATATCCTTGACCCTCTCCCGCCACCCTTCTCTATCGTCCATTGCTTCCGGTAAGTCTTCAAGGCTACATTCTGTATTGGCACAGAGCTGTTGTATGTAGGTTCAAGCTGGTAGTCCAGCCTTTGCTCGTCCATGTAAAGGGGTCCACAGGAATATGTCACTTATGAGTTCGTCCCTATTTCATCAGTAGTGTCCTGCATGTCTGGTTCGTCAAAATTGGATACTTTCCGTGATGGGTGGTAAGTGGCCGTACAGCAGCTGCTTTGTGTGGTGTTGCTCCAGGACTTGTTCAATATTGCTCGTAGCATTTTTGTGGAGTTGCCGTCAAGCTTTTTCAAATGATTAATAGTAAATTGAAAGACTTGAAACCATTTAACTATGTGCAAAAATGAGCGCAGTATCGTTTAAAAAATGTTAGCTACAAAATACAAACCATATATATTTAATATATATATATATATATATGTATAAAGAGGATTTGGCATTAAATAACCAACAATGGTTGATATGCTATAAAACCAAACCAAACCAAATCGTAAATATTTAATGTATATGTATAAAAGAGGATTTGGCATTAAATAACCAACAATGGTTGATATGCCATAAACCCCACCTAAACCAAAACAATTCAGCATTAGATAAACCAGCAAGAGTTTATATGCCGTAAATTTAACAAAGAGATTGAAAGAGAAAGGATAGAATTTATACATAAAAAAAAAAAAAATTGATAAATCTTCTTTTTATTCTTGTGGCTGCAAAATCGTACGTAAGCGAGTTCGAACTCCAGCAATTACATTCACTTTCGGACTCATACCCTTGAGAAAGGTACGAACAGCATTTATCTCTCCAGTTATGGGGTGAATAGTACTACCGTTCTTCTATAGTTTTGGCGTTAAATAACCCACGAAGGTAGATATGTCATTAAACAAAGGCACCAAACTAAATCTTGTTCTTTATTTTACAAAGAAAAAAGAAATTTTATACAAACTCGTTAATCTTGCTGCTTGGATTTCTTTTGCGTCTTTACTCTCTGTCAAACTCTATTTTCGTTTTGTTTTATATCCTCAAAGTCTTTTATGAATTTACTTAACGTTTATTTTTCGATTCTAAGAACAATATTTATCTAATGTTTTATCTGCTTCCTTCTCTTTTACTCATTTTATTTTTACTGTTATTCTTCCTGTTCGCTTTTTCACGAGAATGTTCCTATAAAAAGCTGATCGAGTCATTCCCCTATTCCTTATATATATATATATATATATATATATATACAGAAATTCTCGATTTTACTTTATCTTTAAGAAACATTTGGAATCAATTTCTATCACTGTTTAAAATTCGGCTGCATCAATAAATTGAAAACCAAATACAATAATAATCTAAACTTTGATCAAAAACATTCTATGTATGTACAGATTTACTCGAGTAATGAAAGATTTCGTGTGATGAACAATAATAATTGTTTAGCTACAAAAAGATGTTTTTATCATATGTTGCGTGTAAAGAACGACCCCTAACTTTGGACTACACAAGTGAACAAAAGTATTTCAACACCCACTCACATAAAGAGAAAACATTCCAACCCTCGTACTTTCAAAACTACTCTGATACAATCAAACTCATCGTTACACCAAGAAACAAGTCAAGCTTCGACTTTTCAAAAACATGTCTCGTGTAATGAACAAACCATTGGTTTTTCTGGGGGTTTTTGTTTTTGTTTATTTTTTGTTGGGGGTCATAAAAAGTTGTTCATTACTCGAGATATTATATACTGTATTTATCCCACCACCACGAGCAATATGTGACCTAAGGTAAATTTTTTAGCAGAGTAAAGCTGATTTCGTTTTTCTTCTCCAGAACTGGTTGCCAAACCAGAGCTAAAGAACCCATTTTGCCCAACTATTTACCCATTCAAAATACCAACTTTAAACACAACCCAATTGATAAGAATGTTCTTCTCTGTGTTCGGTGGGAATCAAAATGAAATTTTTATCATAAATTGCAAGAATCGGCACAAACTCTAGATCTGCCATGGTATTGTTGTATAGTGGCTCGTACCACGTGACTTCCGGTATCGCGGAGGTATAAAAGACGTCGTGTTTCTTAAGCACGGTGGTTCTGCAAGATACCGGTTAGTAATAAGACCAACTTCGGACATAATACCCACAGCTCGAGACTTACATATTTGTTGGACTGTATCACTTCAGTAAATAAATAATTAACTCTTTATTTCACTGTATATCTCTTCCTTACCACGATACTACAGGTATGATAAATATTTTGCATAGCATTTATCGCTAAGCTAAACAATGGAAGAGAAACAACATTCAGAGGATGCGTTTGTATATAAGGTTGATAGCAGAGTTCCCTGTGACATCTTTTGCCAAATAGTATGGCTATATCAGAATTGTCTAAAATTTGCTTTCTACCTTATTGCAATCGGTCAACAGTTGTACGTATGTACCCAGACCCTGTCAGGGGTATGATGTGACCAAAGTCCATTTTTAAGTAGAGTTTTAAGCTGGTTTTAATTCAGAGTTTTCCATCTCATTGATTTGTTGTCTTACCAAAGTTAAAGAACACAGTCTGCTCCACTATTTAATCACAGCTGCGAGGAAAATATAGATTCGTTCCTTTCCATAAAGGGATTAGAGCAAAATGAAACCCTAATTATCTCGTCCAGGATCTGAACTCAAGAAATGTTCTCTGTATAATGTTCAATGTAAATAGAAAAGCGTTGGGTTACTCGTTTTCACAATATTTCAAATAAAAATAATAATCATGCTGAAAAATAAATAAATGTTGTGTAAAATAAGGGCTTTTTCATCATTAGACGAGGGACTTATTTATATATCTACGTATTGTACGTTACCTTGAATTTATTCAAATGAATAATTCAAAATTTCGGGGATGTTCAACGATATCCTCCGGAAGTTTTGTCTTTATTTTGTCAAAAATGGTTTCGAAGGTATATAATCCTAAAGTTTTGTTTAATCCTCTGATAAATATTGATAAAATTGTTTTGTTTTTTTTAAAGCACTTAATGGAGATAAATTTAAGATGAATATATTTTCAATGTAACTAGTGGTTCCTTCATAGTACATAAAAAACCTTATGAGCAAGCCACTCTCCCCTCACACGCAAGCACGCGCACACACACACACACACACACACACACACACACACACACACACACACAAACGCATTAGCTCAGTATGCTGGGGAAGTAGAATGCACCGTATACATCGCTGCAGAGGAGTAAGACCCCCACCTCCAACGACTGTTCTAGATATGGCACTAAACACTTTGATGGTGAGGCTCCAGTCCTGGAGCATTTGGTAATGTTTAGTACCTCCTCATTGCCATTACTTCCTGGTCCACTCTTGCTCGGAGTGGTAACATCTAAGGTTCTCTCTATGGGTCAAAGAGAATCGTGTGATATTTGAACTGTGTGAAAACGAATGATTTATGCTAAATTGAATTTTTTTAAATAGAACTGTTCGATCATTAAACTGTGTGTAAACAAATGACTGATATTTAATTGAATTGTTAATGGTACATAGTAATATTTGGAACCTTTCAACTGTGTGCAAACAAATGAATAACTGGAAATAGAATTATTCGGGTTAGATAAGAATAATTGAAACCATTTAACTGTGTGCAAAAAATGAGCTCAGGTTCATTTAAAAATGTTATCAACAAAATGTGTTTACAAGTCATATATGTTTAATATATATGAATAAACAGGACTTGGCATTGAATAACCTACAATGGTTGATATGCCATATAAAACAACGTAACCAAACCAAATCGCATACACATACATACATGAACACACAAATATACATACGTGTGTGTGTGTGTGTGTGTGTGTGTGTGTGTGTGTGTGTGTGTGTGTGTGTGTAAATATGAAATTATAAAAAAATAATATATTCAAAGGATATATTAACATATTTATATATGCATATGTTACGTTCATAGTTTCGTGTTTTTAAGCATCTTTAGAGCAATTATATTATGTGATGTTGACTCATCCAAAGACTTATTTTGAATAAAAAATAAAACGAAAAGATGAGAAAATTTTTAGTGTTCTATTACTTGTTAGAAAATTTTTAGTGTTCTATTACTTGTTAGTAACGTTCTGTTTGCAAATGTATGTATCGAAATTAAAGTTTTAAAAAAATTCATTTTTTATTCTATTGATATGTATGTCGTTTATGAGTTCGTCTTTACTATTTTAACTATCTGGTAATTTTAGGTTCGTTTTACTTAGATGGTTTGGAAGGTTGCAGCTGAACAGCTGTTGCTTTGTGGGATGCTGCTTCCAGGATTTTTTCAAAACAGTATTGGTCAACCAGCGATAACTTACATACATCAGCTCTGTGCGAACACTATTTGCAGTCTAGCGGACATGCAAGAAATGATAGATGATATGGACGGATGGTGAGAGACCCAGTGAAGTCCATGCTACCAGCATGACATGATGATGATGATGATGATTGATATATATCTCCGCATTTGTACATAAGATTTCTTTCTCACCACAAAATTGGTAGAAAACGAGATTCAATACTTTTGAGTGGAATTGTTTTATAAGAAGTATTGAGCGAGACACAGAATACAATGGATATGTTGGCTAATTAGCAGATTGTTGAAGTGGGGATGTCCTTGTGGTGTAATGGTTAAAGCGATGGACTGCGGACTGGTAGAAAGCGAGTTCAAACTCCAGTCACGCTATTATATTCACTTTCGGACAGTTACCCTTGGAAAAAGTTTGAACCCCCTTATCCTCCCAGCTAAGAGTTAAATAGTGCCACTACTGTTCTTCTAGAAGGAGAGCTTTAGCATTAAATAAGCTACCAAGGTTGATATGCCATTTAAGAAATCAAACCAAACCTGACTGAACGAATAACTAAAAACTATGCGGAGAGCACTATATATATATATATATATATATATATATATATATATATATATAGAGAGAGAGAGAGAGAGAGAGAGAAATACTTAATTTGAACTGTCACCTGTGTGGTGCAAGTGAACCTACACGATTTTTTTTCAGATACGATCAGTTATGATAATGTTTTAGACCATTGTACACCGTGAATTTGTCGTTGAGACATTTTTTAAGACTGGTTAATATGCTATTGCTACGTAGCGTTTCGTGCTCATTTCAGGTTACGTCGGAAAGATGCTGTTCCGGACAGAATCGCTACTGCCGTTGTTTGGAACTTCTATTCGGAACATCATCATTCCAACGTAGCATGAAATGACCGTGAAAAACACTCTGTGTAGCAATGAAAGTCTTCCCTCCTATATAATCTCCTCTTTACTGGATACTCTTGCCTCAACGTTTTGTTGTTGTTGTTGTTGTTGTTGTTGTTTTCCAAAGATATATCTGAAACTCAACAGTGAGGATTTTTTCTAAGATTTCCAGCTTTATCTTTGTATAAATTTGATGGTTTCCAAACCATCTAAGTAAAATGTTTCACTTCCAGGTTATGTTTCATGTAAAAAAATTGAAAGCGTCTCATAAGACGAAATCGGGTGAATAGAGCGAATTATGGTGGGAGGGAGTCAATGGGGCCCAACACTTGAACGTTGAAAGCTTTGCTGGTGATGGCGTTATCAAGATGAACGTCTGATTACAGTAACCTCAAATTCTATTTTAGTTTTCTCCGCACAAAAATCATGTAATATTCTCAACACCTCCGAATAAAACTGATGATTCATTGCAAATCAAGGAAGAAGCAATTCTTTGTAAACGATTACATTCATATAAAAGAAAATTTTTTTTTCAAATCTTTAGCATTCGCCATCTTGCCCTGTCGGCTAGGACTGTAGAATGCACCGACTGCTTCTTTGCAGAGGAATAAGACCCTCCCCTAACGAGTGTCCAAGATATGACCCTAAACAATCTGATGATGAGGTACCAGTTATGCTGGAGGTTTGGGGAATGCGGAGTACCCCTTCACTACCATTACTCCCAGATTAAATCTGGCCCGGAATGGTAGCACCTGATAAGTTTCTATCTCTGGGCCAAACAGAACTAAACTGTATTGCTTGAAATAGAAATATTTTGACTTTTAAACTGCTTACTTACGCTAAACTGAATTGATTGAAATAAAACTGTTTGAAAATTTGACCGAGTAAACAAAAACTATACTTATACTGAACTGAATTGTTTAAAATAGAACTGTTTATTTGCATAAAAATGGATTTGGCATTGAATAACCTACTAAGATTGATATGCCATAAAACCCAAACAAACAAATAAATATTCGTCACCATCAACTCCAGTAATAGTCACTCGTCTCAGATCACCGAATCAATGAACCGTCGATGATCTTCATTGATTCGGTGGTGAAAGTCTTTGAGTATTTTCATCATTTCAGCTTGTTAAAGACCGATCAAATCGGGAAGGGTTATCAATGACATTTTGCCACGTATGGAATGTTTATGTCACACTGTTCCCCTTAAAGCTTCTTCCTTAAAGGTTTCATAAAAAAAACACTTCTAGCAGCAATTTACAGTCTTACAAGAAAGAAATTAAGAAGCACTGTATACTTTTCTAAGCCTTATTAATTATTCTTGGGTGAAACGGTTGGCCCACAATATAGTCGACGCAGAATGTCTTGGAAAAGGCTTAGATCAGTATTTTGTCCCACTCTCGGCAATGGCCAAATAGTAAGACAGATTGGGCTCTCTAGCCTTGATAAGACAAGTATGTAAAGGAAAATCACTGAGGCGTGTTGTTAGGAGAATCTGTGACACACTCGTGCACCGTTCTTCTGTTTTCAGCTCATCCAAAAAGATCCTAGACAAGCCTTCTTTATTATAAGCTATGCAGTTCAGATTTACTTGAGTAGATGTCGTGGCATAATTATACCCTTGAGAAAGGTGTAGACCCTCTTATCCGCCTCCAACTATGAATTAAATAATACCACTACCCTTCTTCTGCAAAGATGGCCTTGGCATTAGATAACCTACAAAGGTTGATAAGTCACTTAAAAAAGAACAACAATATTTATTTGCTACGTTTCGGCTCAGTTAAGGGCTACCATCGAAGGGTATATATATATATATATATATATATATATATATATATATATATATATATATATATATATATATATATATATATGCTCCACCCGGGAGTTGAGATCTCTAGCGAAAAAATTAAAGTTGCCTCTCACGTAATGCAAAGCTCTTCGTATGTATTGAGCTCTCAGTAGCCATTAAGTGTATATTTAGAAGAATTTCAGCTGGCGTAAAAGTAAGTCGTGTTTCGATCTCAGTTTCGAGTATCTCGCGTGTCTAGCCACTCTGAATAGTTGTTAAACAACGAAACAGTGTATCTGAGGAGGATGACAATATATATATATATATATATATATATATATATATATATATATATAATAAACCCTCCCGTCGATCTCAGCGTATGAATACTCGAGAGTTCAGTTAAAGTTATGAACAGATCAACTACCTTTACAGGTGATGTAGTAGTGACGGTCTGTGTCGAAACACTTACACACACACACGTATATATATATATATATATATATATGCATATATGTATATTTGAGGTTGACGAATGTGATGAATGCGTCATAAAATCCGCCATACTTCTATCGAATTATTTTTATTACCACACACACACACACACACACACACACACACACACACACACACTCATATCTATCTCTCCCTCTCCTCTCTCTCTCTCTCTATATATATATATATATATATATATCAATGATTTTACGCTATTATAGTGATTTCAGTGATAGCTTACAATTATTTATGTACTTATGTATGTACATATATGAATATTATCAACACATATAATTATGTTTACATGTATGTATATGTGTGTGTGTGTGTGTGTATGTGTGTGTGTGTGTGTGTGTGTGTGTGTGTGTGTGTGTGTGTGTGTGTGTGTGTGTGTGTGAGAGTGAATTACACAGCCAGCTCTCTCGACACAGTAATGAGGAAATTCCGTTGTTATGGTAACATGACGCATTATTAGCTATTTGCTTGCCGATTTTCCTAAACCCACTCATACACCTCCATACAAAGCTTTTTTTTTCAGTTTATCAGCAACCTATTATCACTACTGCTCTACCGTTTCTTATCTTAACAGTTTATTATTATTATTATTTTATTATTATTATTATTATTATTATTATTATGTATTATACTATTTACACCTTTGGTCAAATACTTGATATTTTGGAACTGAATAAGTTTTAGAAAATTATCATATAATTTATTTTTTGAAATATTTCCAAATTTTTAAAAAACAAATATGCATATCTATGGCTGCAAATACTACATTCTGAATATATGCATAAGCGGCGAGAACGATCATATATTTGAAGATGAGCGTTCAAATCCTGCGACCTGGTCCGAGATAGAAGTACTCAGCAACACGTTGATAATCCTATGATATATATATATATATATATATATTATATATATATATATATATATATATATCACAATACAATTTTTTGTATACTAACTTTTAATGTTTTTTCAATATCACTTCTCGTCAAAATTCTTCCAAGTTACCGAACTGCTACTCAATAAAATAGTAAAAACATAACGAAATGAAGAAAAAGAAAGAAGACAGAAATGTTTAGAATATATATATCCATTGGCACAGTGCTTGAGTTCGCCAATGGTCCGGGAGACAATGGTGCAATCCCAGGTCGAGTCTTACCAAAGACTCAAAAAATGCTTCTTGATGCCTCCTTGCTTAACACTCAGCATTATAAGGTACGGATCAGAGTAAGTCGCGCATCAAGTGAAAGGAGTCTGCGCCCTCCCCTACACGTCAGTGTAGTAGCTATTGAAATGGGAGCCTTCAGGTCGTCCTCGACTTCGGTCGGCTAACTTCTTGTGTATATACATTCTTTTTTAAGGAATACTTTACATTTTTGAAATAAATTTTGAACAGTTTTGAAACAGAACCTCAATAATGGAAACGGAATACTAAATCATCTGCAT
>OY757924.1:50261935-50416935 GCA_963585895.1 Sepioteuthis lessoniana | reverse complement strand
ATCGAAAAATTGATGATATTACTTTGAGTAATTGAATTTCTTTTTTTTTTTCTTTTTAGTCTTTTTTTTTTTTTTTTTTTTTTTTTTTTTTTACAAACAACCGTTTTAAAATAAATTTCAAGCAAGAAAATATTAGAAAAAGTCATCAAAGCAAATCACAAATAATTTAATCAATAGAGCAGGCAAAATAAATATAAACAATTACTTACTATCATTTTGGATAAATAGTTAAAGTAATTTCCACCCGTCACAGTTGTCGTCGTCGTCGTAATGGTCACTACTGAAGTTGTAGTTGAAAGTCAATTTCGGATCCGATTCGTTTCTCGTCGTAGTCAGACGTTTCGCTTACGAGGTGAGAGAGACAGAAAGCGAGAGAGAGAGACAGACAGACAGACGGACAGACAAACAGACAGACAGATAGACACTACTTCAATTTAAAGAAGACTCAGTGTCACAATCGCTATGAGTCTGGTTCCGTTAAAAAAAGAAGAAACAGCATTTAAAGTTTAAATAAGAAAACTCATCACTTCGTAAAACATATTCGGTAGATATGAAATATCTTAAATCTCTTAATGACCAATCATCATCAAGCTACACCTGTAATAAACAATAACAATAAGAATAACAACACCAGCCACAACCACAAAATTCCTACAACCAGCCTGATAATCTAGGCCGAAGCAGATTTTTTTTTTACACAGAGCCGAAAAGAATTGAACACCGGGCTAGAGGAGATATTTTTACGGATAATTGCCGACTGGGAACTCGCAGACTTCTCGTCGAGTTCCAAACATCAGCAGTAGCGGGCGCGAGAGAGACTAAACGCATAGTGGCGGTGAGGTGGCTGACGGGGTGAATTCTTTTTGGCCTTACACAAGCAGTAGACGCTTGCATACGTGCCAACGCTGACAAGTCCACGAGGAAGATGACAGATTTTTATTTATTTATCTAATAGAATTCTTGTTTTGTTTGTTTGTTTGTTCGTTCATTTGTTTGTTTTTTACGGACTTTTAACATTATGTTATGTATACATTTAATCAACCTCAAGTACATAACTAATTCGTCTTTCTAAATAAAAAGTTATTTTCTTCTAAACCAGATACCATGATTTTATCATCATCCGCATCAAGTCCTACTGATTTTACTGATTACCTTGACTCTCTCTCTCTCATCCTCTCTCCCCCTCTCGCGCTCTATCTATCTATCTATCTATCTATCTATCTATCTATCTAACAACCCATCCCTGTCATCCGTCACTCTCAGCCGGTCTTCTAGACGGCATCCATTGTTCTCACAGAGCTGACGAATGTACTTTTACGTTTTATTTCGTTTCGTCTTGTTTCGTTTACTTTGGTTTATTTGCTTAATGGTATATCAATCTTTGTTGGTTATTTAATGCCAAAGTTATCCTTGTAGAAAAACAGTAGTTGTTACTATTTAACTAAGTGGTGGGGGAATAAGTGGGTTCATACTTTTCCTAAGGATATTAGTCTGAAAATGAATGTAATAGCTTAACGGAAGTTCGAACTTGCTTACTATGTTGTTGCAATCAGTTATTCTTCTCCCATAAGTTTTTGCTTGTCGGACAACACTAGGTGTGCCCACCTGTGAGAGTCCATAAAAGAACATCACTTATGAGTTCATCCTGTATTTTTCCAGCAGTGCCAAAACTTGTTTTGTTCATCTTACTTGATGGATTGAGATGGGAATTAAATGACTGACCAACTGCTATTTTGTGGGTTAATAGATTATGTGAATTTCAACTGTTTTGAAACGAATGATTTATGCTAAATTGAATTGTTTTAAAATAGAACTGTTTGATCATTTAACTGTGTGTAAACAAATGACTGATATTTAATTGAATTGTTAGTGTACATAGCAATATTTGGAACCTTTTAACTGTGTGCAAACAAATGAATAATAGGAAATAGAATTATTCGGGTTAGATAAAATACTTGAAACCATTTAACTGTGTGCAAAAAATGAGCTCTAGTTCATTTAAAATGTTATCAACAAAATATGTTTGCAAGTCATATATGTTTAATATATATGTATAAACAGGACTTGGCATTGAATAACCTACAATGGTTGATATGCCATATAAAAACAACCAAACCAAATCAAATCGCATACACATACACACATGAACATGCAAATATACATGTGTGTGTGTGTGTGTGTGTGTGTGTGTGTGTGTGTGTGTGTGTGTGTGTGTGTGTGTGTGTGAAAATGAAATTATAAAAAAAAAAACAATATATTCAAAGGATACATTAACGTATTTATATATACATAATATGTTACGTTCCAAGTTTCGTGTTTTTAACCATCTTCAGAGCAATGATATCATGTGATGTTGATTGGGTTTGCCTACCTGTTAGAGTCCATAGAAGAGCATCACTTTTAGAGTTCATCCTCATTTTTCAAGCAGTGCCAAACATGTTTTGTTCATCTTACTTGGACGGATTGTGAGATGGGAAGTAAATGACATACCAATAGCTATTTTGTGGGTTGCTGCAACTAAGATTTATTCAAAATAGCACGTGGCACCCTTCCGTAATTCTCGTCTAGCTTTTTCTCTATTCGCTTCATTGAAGTCTAGGTAGTGCATACATATAATAGTACTGACACGGCTACGGTTTGAAAGAATTTTCTTCTATTTTATCAAATATTTGATTTCTTGTGGAACGTTACACAATCAAAAACAGTTATCATTACTTATTATTCATTTCCAAACTTTGCAGTGCTGATAATGTAAACCCCTAAACATGAATATTTAGCAATCTAAAAAAAGTACAACTCTTATATATGTTGATGCTTTTTTATTTTGGGGCACAGAAGTATCGCAATTATATCTTATGTTAGATGTTTTTGAGGAGGTGAGCTTAGTGTAACGGTACACGATTTTAAGCGTAGCGTAACGGTTAGATGGTTGTAAGGATGTGTGCTTAACGTAACGCTCAGATCGTTTTATGGGGGTGTTTTTAGCGTAACAGCTTCATGTTTTTTTTTTGGAGGTGTGCTTTGCGTGACGGTTACATGGTTTTAAGCATCTGTGCATTGAGTAACGTTTAGATGATTTTAAGGAGGTGTGCTTAGCGTAACGGTCAGATGGTTTTAAGGAAGTGTGCTTAGCGTAACGGTTACAGGGTTTTAAGGAAGTGTGCTTTGAGTAACGATTAGATGGTTTTAAGGAGGTGTGCTTAGCGTAACGGTTAGATGGTTTCAAGGAGGTGTGCTTAGCGTAATTGTTAGATGTGTTTAAGGAGATGTGCTTAGCGTAACGGTTATCGTCGTGGGAAATGGAATCAGTGATTCAAGTTCACATCCTTGCCGAAACTGTTTACGTTTCACTTCGCTCTAAAACCCTTGGGAAAGGCATGAATTTATTTGTGTTTATTCCAGCTACGGCTAAATATTTGGGTAAACTGGGATCTTTAGCAATGATTTTGCAACAAGTATAGAAGGAAAACTCTGAATTTCAACGCTCTTTACTCGGCTAAAAATGACCCAGTATCACATCCTGCTCGTGAGTAAATAAATATAGTAGAGTTTCGTCAAAATGAATATCTAATAACATCCGCTTTGATTGCAAAAAGTTCCATAAGAAATATTAAATCCTAGTTTTTGAAAAATCCTGTAAAACAAACTTATGGGTGAGAGTATCGGGAAGTTTTACAAAAGAGAGAGTAAAGGATTCTAATTAGCATCCCATTGTTATCTTCGTTATAATGAGAAATTGGATAATTAAGAATGACGCTCAACGCGAATTCAGAACCCACAACATAATCATTTAGTTGCAAATTGAAGTGGAAATTGTTTTATTTAAAAATATTTTAAGTATGTTGGTCAAAATAAACTCTCATTATTATGCTTTGTTTTCTTGGTTTGGGGTTTACGTTAATGAATATATACAAATAATTCAATAATATCAAAAGATAATCAAGGAAAATATTCAGAGTAAGTATGTAATTTGGTTTGTTTTCTTTGTTTAATGACATATCAATCTTCATGGGTTATTTGAAGCCAAAGCCATCCTTATAGAAGAACACTTATGATATTATTCAACCCAGAGCAGAGGGGATGAAGTTATATTCCTTTCCCAAGGGTATTTGTCCGAAAGTGAATGTAATTTATCATATCCTTTACCGTTTTCCTATATTAAGAGCCTTAAACAAATAATAAAAATGGCTATTTTCTCCCAAAGAAGTTTATTCAAAACCTGTTTACTTTCAGTAAAGACCACTATTTGAAAACACAAGAAAGAAATACCGTATATAGTTGCGCACATAGTGAAACGTTTAACGTCAAAGGAAATTGAATTGGCGAACCGAGTTCAAATCCTGGACGAAGTTGATGGTGTTTAACTTCGTGTTAATGCGAGCATGGGGTAACTGATTGGCATTTCGTGAATGTTGGCTGATCTAATTTGTATGTCGGTTTGTTTATTTTATGGCATATCAAACTTTGTAGGTTATTTAGTGCCAAATCAATTTTTATTCAAATAAACAGTTCTACTTCAAACAATTCAGTTTTACATAAGAACACAGTTTAATTGTCGAAATCATTTCTATTTCAAGCTATTCAATTTAGTCAAACAATTTTAATTCAAACAATTCTGTTTAGTATTAGTATAGTTTTTGTTTACACACAGTTAAATGTTAAAGAAATGCAGCCGATGTATTATACGGCCATAGCCGACTGGTCCAATTTTTTGGGGGTGGGGGTCTAACCCTTCTGAAAAGATGCAGTCGGTGTATTCTACAGCCCCAGCCGATTGGGCCACAGGACACTCGCTGGGGGGGTTAACCCCCCTACAGAGATGCAGCCGATGTATTTTACGGCCCCAGCCGACTAGTCCACTTTTTTTGCGAGTGGGGTCTAACCTTTCTGCTAAGATGAAGTCGGTGTATTCTACAGCCCCTGCCGATTGGGCCACAGAAAACTCGCAGGAGGAGTTTTAATCCCTCTACGGAGATGCTGTCGGTGTATTCTACAGCCCCAGGCAACTGGGTAAGATCTAATTTCAGGTACACAAACAAAGAACAAAGCAACAAATCAGCCAAAAGAAACCAACTGTAAAAAAAAACTAGAGAAGTTTACAAAAATGTACTCCACTGTTATTTCAAGTACAATCCGGGAAAAAGATGATATCGAAAAAGAATAATCGAAATTTGGGCAGACTCGGCTGGATATAACGCAACAAACTAAGTTAAAATGGTTTTAAAAAAGGTGGGTTTTCTGACAAATGCAACAAACTAACACAAAAGGCATAACTGGGTGGGAATAGTGATCCCCTGAGAATTGTGCAAAAGATTGAAATTTCATCATACTATACGACCATATATAAAAGAAAATGAAAAATAGGTATATACTTAGACTTTTCCCGAGAACTAAAAAAAACTGTGGAATATGAGAGTGACAGTGATATCAATTGTAGTTGGAGGACTTGGAATGGTCTCTAAAAGCTTGAAAATAAAATTGGAGCTATTGGAAATCAGTGGAAAAAACTAAGACCATCATTCAGATTATTGCATTGTGAAGATCGACTAAAATACTGAGATATTTTCTGCACACCAGAAGAGACTTGCTATCACTCAGACTTTAGTGAAAAATATCCAGCTATAATTCGTGAGAAAAACTCGTAAGGAATGACAATAATTCACAAATGCTTGAACTTTGCCAGTGAACTGAAAAGTTTTTAGAACATGAAGATGACTCCATACCAATTGTAGTTTGTGCGTTTGGAACACTCCTTAAGGTCTGAGAAAGGAAACTAGTCGAATTGAAAATCACAGGAAGAATAGAGACTGAATACATTAACACGTTGTTAAGACCTGTTAAAATACTTACAAGAATCTTGAAGCCATGAGGAGACTCACACTGCAGTGAAATACATTGAGTTAAAATTGGCGAGAAAGACTTGCAAATATATATGTATAGCTCTAATTTTCGTGCACTTTCTCAGTAACAAAGGCAGATTATTCATTCTATAATTCGAACAACTATAGACCGATAGCCTGTCAATCGATGACGTGGAAAATCCTGAACACAGAGATAAGAGAAGCTAGCAAATTTCTTCCCGATAGACTGAAAGTTTAGCTGCAAAAGAACCGGAAGCAAAGAAAGTTAAGTCAATACCAGAAGGGATGAAGCCATCGTATGAGTAGACTATTAAAAAGCGTACGACATGATCCTTCAACCAAGGATATTAAAATGCTTAAAGATTTTAAAATCCCCAAAAACGTGATCAACTTCTCGATTCCTATGAAAAATTGGAAAGTGATACAAACAGTGAGACATTACCTAGCAAAGGTCAACATAAAAAGAGGTATCTTCCCAGGAAACTCATTGTCTCCGCTATAATTCGTGATGACGATCATATTGTTAATTTATAACCTAAGAAAATTCAAAGTGGATTTCGATTCCTGAAATCGCAAGTAAAATAAACTCACATATGGATGACATGAAACATTTTGTCCGAGATAAAAACGAGATAGAAACACTAACGATGAAAGTTAGAACCTTCAAAATAGGAACAGAATCGGGAATTTAAAAATCAGAAAAGCGAAAAGAGGAACAACAGAAGGAAAAGAACGATGCAATTAGGGAAGCATTAAAACGCTCAGAGAAAAAAAAAATTTTAAAAATTACCCAGGAATGTTAGAAGTGAATACCAAAAAATCAATTTGAAATAAAGGGAAAAATCAGGAGAGGATAACTAAGAACACTGAAGAAAGTACAAGAAACCAAACTTATGGAAGTCCTTCGGGAATACGGTAACCGTCGAAAAAAATGGACAGTGAGCCGAGTTCAAATCTTAGGCGAAGCTGTTTGCATTTCAGATAGCGCTAATAACTTTGAGGAGAGATATGAACCCAACTATTCTCCTAGATATGAGCAAAAAGTAAGGCAGACTGGACTTTTTAACCTTGGCACAGTAACCAGTCCTGGCGAAGGAAAACTTTGAATTAAAAACTGATAAACTCCGCTTGAAAAATGACCGTGTGTTATTAAGAGGGGTTTATGAAACATATAAGAAACTAAACTCTCCAGTAGGAACTTAAAAAAAAAAAGAAAAAAAGGAATACCACTATAGTATCTCTTCCCAAACTGAACAAGAGAGACGCTGAGATGTATGGATCACGGAATGATAAAATTGATTCCCAATGCCTTATATTCGAAAGATGATGTGGACAAACTTTATATGACAAGATAAGAAAGAGGTAGATAACTTGTCAGCGTTGATAAATATATGGACGCATCTCGGTTAATATACAAACAAGAGCAAAGGGAGATTAACCACGGCCTCCAGTAATAGCTAAAACAAAACAAACACAAAACAGACTGGAAAACAATTGATAAAATGAGAAAATAAATAAAATTTGAAGAAAAACAATTGCACGGACACTTTAGAAGACAAAGACATTGAACACAAAATGAGATGTGCATGGCTACGCAAAAGAAACCTAAAGAGAGAAACGGAATTATTATTAAATCAGTCCAAAATAACTTCATAAAAATTTCGCATATCTCTAGGGACAAGACTTCTTTCAGTTTTTCAAGAATATCATTACTGATGTTGAAAAATGGTTCTTTTGGAACAAAGTTCAGCACAAAAAGTACTGGACTAACAAGGATGAATCTCAAAGCTAACGCCAAAGGTGGAGCATCATAGAAAAAGAGTAATGCTATGTGTATGGTGAGATCACGGCGGTATTTTGAATTTTAAATCTCAATCGGACAGTCAATGCAGACGCATTCTCTAAATAGCAGCAACGTGTACATAAAAAAAAACTTTTCTCTGATGATACAAGGCCACATTCTACAAGAATCAAGCAGAAAAAAATATTGTATTTAAGCTGGTCTGTTCTACCCCATTCACCACAATCCCAAGATCTTGCACCAAGCGATTTCCATCTTTTTCCCTCTCTAAAAGCATAAACCATGGATTCCGAGACCTTTCAGCAAGCTATAAAGGCAGATCTAGCAAGTAGCACTCAGAGAGTATCAGGCGAGCTTGGTATCTCACAACATCGATAAAAGCCTTATTCAGTAAGAAGATACATAGTTGAACATTTTTGTCGTGAAAAGACATCACTGATTCTTAATAAACTAAAAAAAAAAAAACTAATTCTGATTCCTTTCTTAATTTCAGTGCAAGGGCGGTTTCATTGCAAGGGCGGTTCAAAGATAAAATCTGGGTGAGGCTTAGAACTTTTGGAACGACTCATATATAGAAGCTAGAATGCATAAGACCTAAGAAAATATCGAGTGTGTTGAGAGAGAGAGAGGGGGGGGGGAATAGCAAATAATAAATAAATACAGCAAACAAACCCATGAAGAGTAAAAGAATAAACACTGCTGAGTAGGAAAGGTAATCTACTGGGAATTGTACAAACAACTAAAATTTGACCATAGTAAAAAAAAGTACATGCATAAACCAGAAACTGTCCGAGAAAAAAGACGCATAAAAATCTCTGTAATTTTGGGATATTTAAAGGGGTTCTGGAGACCCAAGCAGACTTATAGTCACTCTGACGCCACTGAAAAACCATCAGCTAGAGTTTATGTGAAAAACTCGCAAGTGTCAACAAAAAAAGAAAACCTGCTAAATTGTGGACTTTGCAGTCCCGGCTGATCACAAAGTATAATCAAAAGAAAATGAAAAGAGATATAAGTACCTGGACGTTGCTATGAAATTGAAAAAAAAACTATGGAACATGAAAGTAACGGTTATCCAGATTGTGATCGGTGCGCTCTGTACAGTGACCAAAAGATTAGTAAAAGGACTGGAAGAACGGTAAATTAGAGCACAAGTGGAAACCATTTAAACTACAGCATTATTAAAATCGGCCAGAATACTGAGAAGAGTCCACGACTCTTGAAGTGACGTGCTGTCCCTCAAATTACAATGAAAGACCATCAGCAAACAATGATGTGAAAAACTCTCAAGAAAGAATAAATTATAGACCAGAGAGTAAAATTAAAAGAAAGTGAAAAGAAGGATTTGTTACCTCGAACTTATTAGGGAATCACAAAAAAATGACTATGGAAGATGAAAATGACGTTTATACCAATTGTAATTGGTGCTCTTGGTACTGTCACCAAATAATTAAGAAAGGGACTGAAGGAGTTGGAAATGAGAGGACGAGTGGAGACCATCCAAACTACTGCATTATTGAGATCGGCCAGAATATTGTGAAGAATCCTGGAAACTTGAGGAGACTCGCTGTGACTCAAACTCCAGGGAAGGACCATCAGCTAACGCTAATGTGAAAACTCTAAAGGAGTAAATAATAGACACAGATAAACTTCTTTCGGACTTTGACATACAGACAGATCACCTAATCTCGGCCAGAAGACCAGACATAATTATAATAATCAACAACAACAACAACAACAAAAAAGAATTTGCAAAATTGTCGACTTTGCTGTTCCAGCTGACCAGAGAATAAAACTGAAAGAATGTGAAAAGAAGGATAAGTACCTCGACCTTGGTAGTGAATTGAAAAAAAAAAAACTATAGAACATGGAGGTCACAATAATACCAATTGTGATAGGTGCTTTTGGTACAGTAACTAAGGGATTATTAAAGGGACTGGAGGACTTGGAAGTTGGCGGACGAGCGGAGACCATCCAAACTACAGCATTATTGAGAACGGCCTGAATACTGAGAAGAGTCTTGGAGACTTGAGGAGACTTGCTATTACTCAAACTCCAGTGAAAGAACATCATCAAATGCTGATGTCAAAAACTCTAATGAGTAAATAATAATACGAACAAATGGGATATGCAAAACCCAGAATCCGCCTTGGAGAATGACATACAAAATTCGTTGGGATTTTAAAATACGAACAGATCATTTAAACCAGGCCAGAAGACAAGACATAATGATAGTCAACAACAATAACAACAAGAAAAGAAAAAGATAGAGCCTGTCAAATAGTGGATTTTGCCCTCTAAGTAGACCACTAATTGAAAATCAAATAAGATGAAAAGAGAACTAAAAAGAATTACAGAAGATGAATGAGACAGTGATACCAATTGTAATTGGTGTGCTTGGAACAATTCCCAAAGTCTTGGTATACATATATAACATTTAAGTGAATAGTTTGTTAGTAACATTTTTTAAGTGAGCCCATTTGTTTGCATACAATTAAATGGTTTCAATGATTAAACAATTCATTTTGACCCATGGATGGAGCCTGAACAGACACTACAACTCCGGAGTAGAGTGGGCCTTCGTGTAATGCCAGTGAAGGAGTACTCCACATTCCTCAAAGCTCCAAAATTAGAGCCTCACCATCAGCTTGTTTATTGTCATACAGGACACTCGTTGATTGGTTGGGGGGTCTTACCTTTCTGCACTTAGCGTGATCTGCAGTCTCAACCGACTAAGCCGAGTAATTTCAGGATTTAAAAATGAATTCTAAGATAATCAGTACAGTCGTTTACCAAGACCATGAAGAGTATGTTGTGTCACTATTTTTGCGGTGGAGAAGAACTTGACTTAAAAATCTTTATTCAAATTTTAACAGATATTTAATTCCTGTAGTGGTGCCAGCGCAATAACCGCATCTATGTCTTCCGTATATAATCAGTTTTAGAGCTGAGAGATTAGTAATGGATATTTCAAGCGACAAACAAAAGAAATTACACTAGAGATGACCTTGGCATTGCTCAGAAGGCGAAACAAAGATAGAAACTGAATCAGTTTTGATAGCAGGACAAAATTAATGCCATAAGGACCAATCATATCAAAGCAAAAATTGATAGTACGCAACAAAATAATATGTGTAGATAATGAAGAAAGAAATGAAACGATAAATCACATAAACGTATGAAGCAAACTGACTCAAATGAAACGTTCAAAGCGCATCACTATAATGAGATATCGAATCCGTCCAAGAAAATGAGATCCATGAATTTCACTGGGGCTTTAAGATACAAACCTAATCCTGACTAGAAATCCAGACCTTGGGTTAATAAACAAATAAAATTTTCGATACTTATTCAGTAACAATATTTGTGAATTTATGTATCAAAGATAGAAAAACGAAACTCATAAAAAGTGGAATTTCCCCTGGTAAATGTACTATTCCTACTACAGATTATGTTAATAATAATAATAATAATAATAATAATAATAATAATAATAATAATCCCAAAACAACACCATAAGGACCAACTATGTTAAAACGAAAATAGATAAGACACAAGAGAATGGCCAGTGTAGGTTATGTGGTTATAAAGACGAAATGATCAATCACATAATAAACAAATGCAGCCAGTTAGCGCAAATAGAGAATAAGACTAAATACGACCAGGTGGGGAAGTTGATCCACCGGGAATTGTGCTAGAAAATGAAAGTTGACCATATTGAACAATGATATATACACAAGCAAGAATCTAGCCTAGAGAATAAGGCTCACAAACTTGTCTGGGATTTTGAGATACAAACAGATAACTAAATCCTAGACAGAAGACCAGACTTTAAAATAGTTAACAAAAAAAAAAAAGAACCTGCCGAATAGTGGACATTACCGTCTCGGCGGACTACAAAGTAAAAATCAAATAAAACAAAAGGATAGACAAGCATCTTCTCAGAGAACTAAAAAAACTATTAAATATGAAAGCGACAGTGACACCAATTATAAACGGTGCACTTGGAACGATCACCAAAGGCTTGCTAAGGAGGCGGGAAGAGCAAGAAATCGGAGAACGAGTCGAGACCATCCAAACTACAGCATTTGTGAAGTCGGCCAAAATACTGAGAAGTGTCCTGGGGATTTGAAGAGATTTGCTGTCCCTCAGATGCCAGGGAAAGACCCACCAGCTAAAGCTGGAGTGAAAAACTTTCATAATGATAATTAAAGCTAGTTTGAAACACTCGCAATGGGCGAAGCAATAATAATTGTCCTTGAAAATGAAATGTTTAACATTTTCTGGGATTTTGAGATACAAATGAATCACCCAATCAAGATAAGGGGACAAAACCTAGTTTTAATTATCAAGAAGAAAAAAAACCTATGATTTCGTGGATTTTGCTTTGCCAGCAAATGACTGACTGAAAGCGAAGGAAGGCGAAAATTTATATCTGGCCAGCGAGTTGGAAAAGCTATAGAACATGAAGGTGACAGTGAGACCAAAATAGTGGGAGCACTTGGAATACTCTCCAAGAATTTAGAAAATGCAGCAAACTGACACAAATGAAATATAAGATTAGGCATGAATGGGGTGGGGAATTGTGCCAGATATTATCGTTTTACAATTCTAACAGATACTAATTGCACAAACTTGAATTTGTCCAAGAAATGATATCCATGAAATTCTCGGGGACTTTGAGATGGAGACTGATCACCCAATCTAAGCAAGAAGACCAGACTTCAGAGTTAATTAATAATAAAAAAAAAAGAACTTATCCTTTAGATAATTTTACCGTTCCAGCGAATAACAAAGTGAAAAAAAAAAATAAAACGAAAAGATAGACAAATACTGGGATCTTACTAGAGAGCCGAAAAATTTTAGTGATATCTTTGGAATGGTTCCCAACAGCATGAAAAGAAAATCGGAGGAACTGGAGTTCAGAGGAAGAATCGAGATAATCTAGACCACAATTCTATTAAGATCAGCTAGAATACTGAGAAGAGTCCTGGAAACCTGAAGAGACCTGCTGTCACTCAGACTTCGGCAAAAATCACCAGTTAAATTTGGTTTCTTTGGTTAACAGCATATCAACTTTCGTTCCCAATTAAAACAGGTGTGAAAAACTCCGAGTAAACCTGGAACCTTTTGCTCCTTGTATGTCAGGTTTTCCAGGTGACTTTGAATAATAATAAGCAAATCGAGCAAACGAGGATAAAAAAAATACAAACGTTGACATGACTGGTTCGGAAAAATGGTCCATTCGGAATTATGAAAGAAATTAACATTCGACCATGCTAATAAGTGCCACATACAATAGCTTGAATCTTTTGTGTTTGTTTTCTTGGTTTAATGGCATATCAACCTTTGTGGATTATTTAATGCAAGAACCATTTTTGTAGAAGAACTGCAGTGATATTATTTATCACACAAATAAGGGATCTGAAGTTCACGTCTTTTTCGAAAATATTTGTCAGAAAGTGTACGTAATAGGCGACGGGGTTTCGAACTCGCTAACTTCGAGGCTGCAGTCCAGCACTCTACCCATTACACCACAGAAGCACTCCCTCAAAAACCAGTCTAAGAAAATGAAAATCGTCAAATCTTCTGGGACTTTGAGATACAAACGGATAATACAATCCCGACTAGAATACCAGACGCAGCGTTAGGGAATAAGAAAAGAAGAACTTTTACCATTCCGGTGACTCACAGAGTAAAAATAAAAGCGAAAAGTTAACACATCACTCAGTTAGTCCCGGGCCTTACTAATAAAACAACTTTTAGGCAAATTTTGACTTTATTCATCAACATAGTCTCCTTTCGGGTGATTCACTGATTCCAGCGCTTCTCTAACAATTCGATGCCTTTTTTTGTAGAACGATTTGTCCTTGGCCTTGAAATACGCCTTAAATCTCTTTCCTTGGAGCATTCTTTTGAGGTCTGCAAACAGAAAGTAGTCGCTGGGAGCCAGATCTGGAGAAAATGGTGGGTGCGGTAGCAATTCGAAGTGTAATTCATGTATTGTGAATTGAATTACCATGACCAGAAAATCTGGTGAACACTTACGTATAGTTATTGCGCGGCCAATTACCCTGAATGTGTCTTGTAAGTTACATCCGAACTCTTAACATAGGATTCGGTCATCTCCAGGGCAATTACCATGACTAGTTGATTTGGCCTCACTTGTGCACGGTAAGGATTGTTGGCGCTGTCGTAGAGTTTCGGCTCTGTGGTCGCTGGTTTGGTCTCCAGTGGTGGAGATCACGGTATACACTGCTGCTGAGACTTAACAAGGTCGAAACATCTTTCCAGTGTTTCTGTATGTCGTGCGTCAGTGTTCGCAAGATTTTCTGGTCATGTTAGTTCAATTCACAATATAATTCCTTTACTTAAAAAAGAAAAATATACATGCAATTTATGTAGTTTTGCGATCGACTTGTGAGACAGTGCATTGTCTTGGTGAAAGAACACTTAATTTGTGGCCGTTTTTTTGTCGATTTATTCCTTCAAACGCACCAATAATGCTGTATAATATTTACAATTGATAGTTCTTCCTTTCTCAAGGTAATCCCTAAGCAAAATACCTTGTGCATCCCAAAATATTGAAAGCAAAACTTTGCCTGCTGATGTTTGCGTCTTTGGTCACTTTGGGCGCCTTTTACCTGCTGCTGCCCACTCAGCCGACTCCGAATTTGACTCCGGAGTTAACTGGTGAATCCATGTTTCATTCACTGTTACATATTTACGCAAAAACATTTTTCTGTTGCGTTAAAACAGTTGCAAAAACGCTCTGAATCGTCGATGTGTTGTTGCTTTTGATCGACTGCGAGCATATGTGGTGCTCACTTTGAATACACCTTTCTCATTAACAAACGTCCATGCAAAATGGTGAATACACTGCATTCTGGTGTTTTCAATTCCGTTGCTATCTCACGTAACTTAATGGAAGTGCCCGTGGTGTAGTCGTTGTCGCCGTAGGAAATGAACACGGCGATACGAGTTCAAATCCTGGACGATACTGATTGCATTTCACATAGCACTAATACCCTTGGGAAAGATATGAATCAAATTATTCTCCCTCCAGCTATGGGTAAATAGTAGGACAGACTAGGTTCTTCAGCCTTGGTGAGGCAACTAGTCTAGGAAAAGGAAAACTCTGAATTCAAACCTGTTAAACTTCGCTTAAAAATTGACCTTGTGTCATATCCTGCCCGAGCGGAGGTGTTGGTAAATAGTATCTCACGTAAATTCAATTTACGATTGCCTAAACGAGTTTGCGGAGTTTTTTGGTATTTTTCGGGACAACTGCCGAATTTGGGCGACTGAGCATTCAGCATCAGTTGTTTTGTACGGCTGCGTTTAAAGTCAGCATACCATCTCTTAACTGTTTTTCCATTTTTAAGAAATTTTGCAAAAGTAGCTTCACTTAAATAACTGCAATTTGTAAACTAATAATCTGACTGGGCTCAAATTTTGACTCGTGCCATTAGTACTTTCTAAAAATTATATGGATTAGTGGTGCCATCTATGTCAGACCCGGGACTAATTGAGTGATGTGTAAGACAAATATTTACATTTTTCTCAAGAAAAACTGTGAAACATTTTCCTGAAAAACTGTGAAACATGAAGGTGATACCATTTGTATTTGGTACCCTTAAAATGGTCCCTCGAAGCCGGAAAATAGGCTGGGGAGACTGGAGGTCAGAGTTAATATTGGGACCATCTAGACCACGGCAAGTGTGAGATCAGCAAGAATTTTTAGAAGAGTCTGAAGAAACTTACTGTCACTCAAAATCCAATAGAATACCATCAGTTAGAGCTGGCATGAAAAACTCTCAAGGCGTAATATAATATTGACTCAAGATCCTCCAACAATGCAAGCAAAATTTAAAAACGATGAAAATAGATTCTTATAACAAGTTATTAAGGAAAGCATGAATACATTAGGCAACCGAATGCAAATAAACCAATATAGTATAGGAACAAATTATAGCAGCAGAGACAAGAATATAATAAAATAGCAGAATAGTTGATCAACATGAAGAACAAATCACAAGGAATTGAAAGACTTTGGGCAAAATCCATCTTCAATGCCAGCTATAAAAGCCTCAAGAAAATTCTAAAATGAGGCCGCAATGAAATCACTTGATTCTGACTTACACGTCTTACATAAATTCCTGAGCAATTAGCGACAATGACATAAATGCCTGCAAGCGGAAATCTTTCCTAAATGAATGACAAAATGAAAAACTATCCTGAGCAAAATACCCCCACCCCACAAAAAGAAGTAACCATCCTGAACACCCACTGACCGACAATGTGTAACAAGAATGGTTTCTTTAGGCAGGTTTTTCTTTCTTTCTTCATAAAAGGAAATCCTAATGTATCTGAAGTGACGACGAAGTGTTCGATGACAGTAACATTTACGTAGATGTCATTGTAAGCAATTATAAGTGTAAAACGTTAATAGAATGGTGAAAATAATGTTGAAAATTTTGACAGTATTCAGTATCGATGCAAAAACTTGTGTATTGTTGCTTTATATAGTGTGATGTTTTGCAAGCTTGTGAAATACAACCACCGGGCTGTTCGCTCACCTCATCAGCACAATTGTTCAACCACGCAATAACCGGAACCCCAATGTTGCGAAAGTGCAGATTTTTAGATCAAGTCACTCGCACTCAGGGAAGCCTCACAAAAAAAAGGAACAAAGTCAATTTAGAGGCATCTTTCTCAACAAATGGGGATTCATGTGACTTTTCTCAACGGACTCTGGAGTTTAGCACTCGACAATATGGATGGCCTATGCTACACCGAACTCTTGTCACTTGCAATGGGCAAAGAGGACGTTGCGCTAATCTGCTGGGGCATTTCGAAAGTATTCTATTCCTTCCCATTTTACTAAAATTGCCAAATTTAATAAACCTTTCTAAACGTTTACAGATACAGGGGACACAATAACACCGATAGAGAAAGTTTTCTGCTACATAGCACTTTTTTCCGTATAATCATATTTACCCAACCCCTCTGCTCGGGCAGGATATGACACAAGGTCAATTTTTAAGCGGAGTTTTCCTTCTCCTAGACTAGTTGCCTCACCAAGGCTGAAGAACCTAGTCTGCCCTACTATTTACCCATAGCTGGGGGGAGAATATTTGGATTCATACCTTTCCCAAGAGTATTAGTGGTATGTGAAATGCAATCAGTCAAGTCAAGGATTTGAACTCGTGTCGTCGTGTTCTTATTCCGCGACGATAAGCATTACACCACGGGCACCTCCTTTTTTCCGTATAATCAACACGACTGATGAGGCATTGTTGAATGTTATGAGCAAGATCCTGTACACTGCACTTAAAAAAGTCACACAAGTGGAGGCGGGTCACTTTTTGATGATAGCAGCGACATCAACGTTTTCAAGAAAATGTTGTCCACGTAGTCGATCTTTTACAGGCCCGTTTCACGCGAGTAAGGTATTTTTTATTGATTGACAACTGCGTTTAACGAAACTTATCACGATGCCATTGTTGAAACTACGCTCAACTATGCTTTCATCTTTCCAGACGAACAGAGGGAATAAGAAAAAACAAAAAACAAAAAAACAAACTTGAAAGTGGATCGGGGAACTCACTTTCACAAACTCTCCTCTCATGTCTACCTCCCAGTGTTCCTTCGTGGTCGTCGTGACTGCAGTATGTGTTTTATTTAGCACATCACCACCGCTCACCCATATCTTTGACGATGTTACCTGGTTGATGCTGCCAGTAATAGCATGTTTATCTCAGAGCTTAAACCATGCCACGAATGAGAACGAGAATGAAAACTGGGAATAGCTCAAGAACCAGACCTAATCATCGGGACTTGACCCTCCATATTTTTGGTCCCAGTAAACATTAACAAGTATCGATGAATATCTGTGGGTGCATTTTTTTTCACATGGTTGAATCCAGTAGTACACCCCCGCCTTCCTGTCAGACGGCATTTTGCCAGACGACGGCTCGTCTGATATCTATTACTTAGCTGAAAATTATGGGTCATTAACGGAAGATTTCAAACTCTATTGCTATATCACAAATATCCACTACTGACGTTGTGGCACAATATAATGAAATAGGGGGCATTTCTTTTGTAATGACTGCTTATTATTACTAGTAAGATTCTCATCGGGTTCACGATATTTCTGGCCTTGTACCATACATAACATAATCACCCTGTTGGTGGAATATGATATATGCTGAGGGGTCAGACCCCCCCCCAAAAAAAAATAACCAAGAAGAAAAATTTCTGCTTTGACACTAAACTGCATCTGATAGTGAGGCTCCAATTTTGGCGATCTGGAAAGTGTGAACTACCACTATCATTTTCATTACTCTCATGTCAACTCTGACTCGAATGGTAGTACCTGTTAGGGTCACATCTATGGGTTAAATAGATATTAATATTCGTATTCGATAGGAATGTTTGATGCAATATAACTGTAAATTTTTTGTACATAGAATAGTTACTTGAAGTCATAATTGTTTATTAAGGATTATTATTGTTTATTTAAAAGCATAAAATTATGTACAAACAAATGACTATTAATAAAGTAGTAAAGTTGGCGACCGTTGTCGAGGGTGGCTCGAAGGCTCCTTTTTCTATAGCTATTACACCAAGGTGTAAGGGAGGGCAATACTGCTTTCCCAGGACTGACCAACTTTACTCTAAACGAGAAGGCATCAAGTACCATTTTTTGAGTCTTTGGAATGACTTGACCTGGGACTGAACCCAGTTCTCCCGGGCCATTGGTGAACACTATAAAATTATTTGTATTATATAGGAATACTAGAAACCATCCCAATGTGTGCATATTATTTGTATTAGATAGGAATACTAGAAACCATCCCAATGTGTGCATATTATTTGTATTATAATAGGAATACTTATAAAATTGTGTGCCGAAAAACTCTTAAACAACAACGCAAATGTATGTATTTACCCAATCCCTCCGCCACGGGCAGAATAAAATACAAAGTAATTTTTAAGTGGGGTCGGTCTAGTCAGAATTCAGAGATTTTCTTCTACTAGACTGATTGCCTAACCAAAACTAAAGAGCACAATCTGCCCTACTATTTACCGATAGATTTGGTTTGGTTTGGTCATATTTTATGGCATATCAACCATTGTAGGTTATTTAATGCCCAATCCATTTTATTCATTAAACAGTTCTACTTCAAACAATTCAGATGAGTTAAGTTTTTGTGTCTACACAAAGTTAAACGATCAAACAATTCTTTTTTAAACAATTCAGTTTAGCATGTCGACAAAGTTATAATGGTTCCAAGTATTGCTATGTATCATTAACAATTCAATTAAACATCAGTCATAATTTTACACACCTATTTATGATCACAGAGTTCTATTTCAAACAATTCAGTTTAGCATAAGTACGCGGGGTTTTTTTTTGTCTTTTTTTAAGACACAGTTAAATGTAAAACCAGTAAATTTCAAACAATTCACTTTAGCGAAATTACACAGTTCTGACCTATAGATAGGATCCTACCACTCCAGTTCAGCGATGGCAACGAAGAGGTATTCCTCATTTTCCAAGGCACCAGCATTAATGAAGCTTCATTTTCTGATTGTTTAGTATCATTACCAGGACACTCGTTGGGGGAGTCTTACCCCTCTGCAGAGATACAGTCAGTGTATTTTGCAAACCCAGCTGATTGAGCCATATTTGCTTATATTTAGGGAGAAAATCCATGCCTTTTCTCAGAACATAAGCGTAAACTGAAACGAAAACAGATTCATCAAGAATTTGAACTCACGTCACCGGTTCCATTTCTTTCAATATTAACCTTACACTACGCGGTCCTCCAAATGTCAATATAAGCGTACAGTGAAGGATTTGCTTACGTGTAGACATAAAATAACCCTACACGAATTACTATGCTGTTTAAATTAATCAATCAATCAATCAATTAATTTTTTGTAGTAAATGTTTTACAACTGTGACATTTAGATTCTTGTTACTTGCTGGCGAATTGCATAGCCAGTGTACTGCATAGTGACCCTTCATTCCGTCAATCAGATTTCTTTAAACAGGACGTCAATCAGAGATTTCTCTGAACAGGACGTCAATTAGAGATTTCTCTGAACAGGGCGCACCTTCGTAAATAAGCGGAAGCAGTCTCCTGGTTGATCGAAAATTGTGGACGTTATGATATGATATTTGCAGATGCTGACGTGAAGGTCGGAGTCAGGTGGAGTCAATGTTAATCTTGAATCAAACCCAGCTTGCAGTCACGGAGAGCGGCCCGCAGGGACAGTGGCCCGCTGTGGCCTCCGGTTGAGTACCTCCCTGGCGGGAAGCCGAAGGAGTGCTAAGTAAGGTGTTGAAAATAACACAGAAGATATGGGTTAATATAATAGCAATAGCAATTTGACTCCAAGAAGAATAAAGAGTTATATTTTTATCAAGAAAAGTTATGGTCACTTTTCCATCCATTTAGATTCCTTGATTACGGTATATAACAAATGGTTGTGTCAATATGGGAAATAGCAGAATGTTGCTAGAAATATGCTCTATCCACCATTGTTATAATGCTTTCTGTATGTGTTATTGTTACCTTTAGGAAAGCCTTTCGAAGTAAGATACAAAAGAGAAAACTAAAAAGTCAAAATATGTAGTCAGATAAGTATCAATCATTCCATAAATAATTCTTGAAATGCAAATGTATATAACTTCAGTGTGGCAGTCCAGCACGTTAGCCATTACGTCACGGAGATTCCTCCTTCATCTAAAATGTAGGTCACAGTAAAGGAGTAGACAGTGAGGACCAAACTGACATTAACTAGATTGGCTCCCAAATTTGATATATGTGGGTCAATGTTCACCGTATACAGTGTTCGTTTATTCACGCATGCGTGCGGCAAAATTAAAGAATCAATCATGGACAAGATGCCGCCAATAAGAGAAAGAATAAGATAAGATAGAGTAAGATAATACGAAAAAAAAGAAAAGAAAAAATAAGAGAATATTAGACCAATATAAGATGAGGGTGAGAAAACATTTCTTTATCAATCATGACTAAAGCAACGGATTATTTTTAAAACATGTTTGATGAGGAAAACAAAAAAAATTCTTTGATAATTAAAAATGAACAACTTATTTTTAACGAAACATTTGATATCCGGGGTTGAATTTTTTATTATCATTATACAACAAAATTTGATATAAATCGTTATATGAAAAGTAAATGAAGGATTGTAATCCGACAATATGTAGAAAAATTGATAACAACAATCCAAGTGGAAGGAGAGATTTATTAAGAGGTCGACACCATAGCGTTTCGGTTCTACTGAACCATCATCAGGACCAGGAGGGGCGATATTAGCGATTTTAAATCAACGATGGATGTTTAAAAATGCAAAATAGTATTTTTAAATATCTATCGTTGACTTAAAATCGCTAATATCACCCATCATGGTCCTGATGGTCGTTCAGTAGAACCGAAACGCTATAATGTCGACCTCTCAAAAAATCTCTCCTTCCACTTGGATCGTTGTTATCAACTTTTTTTTACACAAATCGTTATATATAGTACATTAAAATTCTGACATATTTGGATGATTGATATTAACAGCATGTCAACGCATCCTGGGTTATTTCATACCTTAGGGTCAGGGAAATGCGTTCCTTGTCAGTGCTTTTGGCAGCTATCATACATATCTCTGTTTTTAGCAGTTTTAATTTATCATCTTCAGTTTTGTCAAGTTGCAGTAAACGTCAGGACAAAATAAACAAAAATGAAAATACTAATGTTAATAGTCATCATCGTGGTTTGGGATCCACGTTGATTGCAGGCATTCTGATGACTGATACAGGCAATAATGGATTGGCAGATATGGTTGCAGCAGCTGCAGCAGAAGGTTTGCTCAAGGTTTGATGGCAGTGTATTGTGGTTCTTCCTCTCGCATCTTTTATCCTTGAGGAAGTCCCAACGAGTGTTTTCAAAGTAGGAGACAACATGGTTAATGGTCAGACTCCAGGTGTCCCGGTTCTTATTTAAGGTGGATCATTAGCAATGGTCGATGTGACAGGTACAAAGGAATTTTTCAAACAATCCTTGTATCACCTCTTTGGTGCTTAAAAACTAATTAGCAGTTTTGAATGATCAAATATCAATTAATCAAGTAACTCTTTTTTATGATCAAATAATACAATAAAACCTGGGCGCCAAGCGTGATATAATGATTAGAAATCTTCGGCTAGCATATTAAAGTTAGTGACTTTGATTCTCAGAGTGTAAACCACACTCATTGTGCTAAGGAATGCATTTACCAAACACCAGTGTCGCGGTTAGTATGAGACACTAGGTCAATTCATCACTGGTCCGGGACACAGGGGTTCAATCCCAAGTCGAGTTATACTGTTATATTTTGACCCTCGCCCCGGCCCCAAAATGCTATTCCAAGGTGATACGCCGGAAGGAAGTGACACATTCCAATGGCCAGTAATCGAAAGAGATCGCGTGGGCGGATTAAGGCTTATGATATGGGACAAGGTGAAGGTCCCATTGTGCCACTACAGTGATGCATCGGAAGAGAGTAACCTCTGAATTGCATGACAGTTATTTCCGCTTGATGACGATCAAACATTCGATTTCAAAGATCCAGTGGGCGATCGTGTGGGCGTTGAATTATTATATAATTGAGTTGAGTTGGGTGCCAAAGCAGTTGCCAGTAGAATTCCAGAGAGTTAGAGACGAGATGTGGTAAGGAAAGCCACACCAGGCCGATGGGGCTTGAAGCCCTGATGAGCTGGGGTCCAGAGAAGATGCTGATAAGATGCAGTAAAGAAAGCCAGCATCCAGCAGTGGACCCCAAGACCTCTGGTTGAGCATCTAAGAGAACAAGAAAGACACAACGTGACGGTCATAACAGTGGGGTCAAAATATGAAGTTTATGTTCGGTCTCCAGCACCCTCTCACATGCAAACCTTAAAACAACCCTTTCGAACCCTTGCAATAAAGTGAGAGGTGAATATTTTTCTAAAGAAGTCTTCTTGCGTCTTTATCGTAGTGTCGCTGTGAATTATGCTACATATATATGTGCATGTATGTAGATGTGAATCTGCATATGTGACTATATAACATAACCAAAGATTAAAAAATGCTACTTGATGTCTCCTTACTTAACAATCAGCATTATAAGGTACGGATCAAGAGTAAGTGGCACAATCCAGGAAACAGAGTAGCACCCTCCCCAACACCTCGGTGTAGTAGCCATTGAAAAGGGGAGCTTTCGGATCGTTTTCCACTACGGCAGGCCCACTTACGACTTATTACTTACAGCTGGTTTTAATTGAAAGTTTTCCTTTTCCTAGACTAAGACTAAAGAACATTACTATTTACTCATATCTGAGGGTAAACAGATGGGTTGTTGCTTTTTCCAAGGATATTAGTGCGAAATAAAACACAAATCGTCTCCTACAGGACTTGAACACGGGTCACCGATTCCATTTACTAAGACAACAAAAATTACGCTAAGCATGACTCCATGATTCTTACGTTAAAATAAGCTCAATAATGCATGTTATTATTTATTCCATAGATACTTCTAAATGAAAGGTTAACTGAAATTTTGGTCAGATAAACTTGGTATATTTTGGTTGGTTGGTTGGTTGGTTGGTTACTCAATGCCAAATACTGTTTAAACATGTATATTAGATATATATATAATTTGGTTTGGTTTTATGGCATATCAACCATTGGAGGTTATTTAATGCCAAATCCTTTTTATACATATATACTAAATATAATGGATTTGGTTTGGTTGGTTGGCTAAATGGTTGTGTTTTACTACTTATGAACAAATATACACGTATAAGATTTGTAAACGAATAGTTTGCTAGTAACAATTTTTAAACGGGCCTGAGCTCATTTGTCAGCGCTCAGTTAAATGATTTCAAGTATTGCTATCAAAAAGTAATAATTCTATTCATCATTATTTGCTTGCACAGAGCCAAATGATTCCAAGTATCACTACGTAATATTAATAATTCAATTTAACAATTTAAATAGTTTTAAACATTAGAAAATGATTAAATAATTATATTTGATCAATAATTAGGACCCTAACAGGTACTACTGATCCTTATCAGAATGGACTAGTGATTAATGGCTATAAAGGAGTACTGTCCATTCTCTAAACCGGCACGACTGGAGCCTCACTATCAGTTTGTTTAGTGTCATCTCGAGGACACTTGTTAGTAAGGGGGTGTTACTCATCTGCAGAGATGCAATCAATATATTCTACAGCCCCAGCTGACTGGGTTGATATATTTTGGGGCACACTGTATGTATGTATTCTTGAGAAAGAAAGAAAGAAAGAAAGAAAGAAAGAAAGAAAGAAATGGAAGCAAGATAAGTAGGTATAAGAATGTACATTTGGTTATGAAAGTACCGTATTGACTTGGTTGGCTAGAAATGGTACAACTATCAGATTTTATGTCAAGAGATCTTGAAAGGTTTTTCTTTTTTTTTTCTTCCTTGACTTGTAGGTTTTATTTATTTAACCGATTATTTATCAAAAAGGTGAAAAGTGAGATTATATATTTGGTTGCCTGCCCAGTGCACATGGGATCAGAAAAGAAGAACAGCTTCCGAAATGGGGGTCGTAGGTTCAACAAAGAGGATGGGAGGATAACGAAGAACTAACTGGAAACTGAAATCGAACTGAAGACCTAGAACATATGTAGAGGGCAAATAAATAAAGATTTGTGGGAGTATGAACCTAGACACACAAACAAACACACACACACACTTATACACAAACACGCGCACACACAAACATATGTGTGTGCATGTATAAGTTTATAGATACTTATCAATATGAAGTAGATTTTGGTTAAGTGTAAACAGACACACACACACACACACACATACATATATATTTTAAAATAAGTAGGTCCACGAAGAGATTTGTATTTTTGAATTTATTTATTATTTTTATTCTTACATACGTGTGTTTCCAGCTTGTGGCTTTCGTCAGAGAACATATTTGGCACAAGGGCTTGTTAATGGGGTACTCAATGAAACTTGAACTCACTCGTGTTTTAAAATATTCTTAATCTCTCTTAGAACCGACAAGAAAATTATATATATATATATATATATATATATATATATATATATGTTTACGTAGATTGCTAAGTATCATTTTGGAGTAGATTTTGGGTAATCGGTATACGAGAATAAACCAAGTCGGCATAATTCAATGGCTGCTTTTCTGATCATACAAAGCAATAAATGAATAATTGTAATCCATACAAGCTTAATTTTGGTATATTTAGAGCAATCTGTAAGCTTATCCTATGCACATTAATGTATCAAATGCCTCCCTGCATAGACCTTGGGCAAAATGTTTCACACCCCATGGACTAAAAAGTGGGGTATTATAATTTTCCGAATAATACGAAACCTGTGTATTGAGCAGAAATCCATTTTTATACATATAAACAATTCTATTTCAAACAATTCTATTTCAAACAATTCAGTTTAGCATAAGTATCCAGTTTAAATGTCAAAAGGGTTCTATTTCAAACAATTCAATTTAGCATAAGTATCCAGTTTAAATGTCAAAAGGGTTCTATTTCAAACAATTCAATTTAGCATAAGTACGCAGTTTAAATGTCAAAACAATTCTATTTCAAACAACTCAGTTTAACATAAGTACACAGTTTAGTTCTGTTTAACCCATAGATAGGACCTTATCAGATGCTGCCACTCCAGGCCAGAGCGGACTTGGGAGCGATGGCAATAAAGGGATTCTTTGCATTCTCCAAAACTTCAACATTACTGGAATCTCGCTATCAGATTGGTTAGTGCTATATCTAGGATATTCGCTAAGTGAGGGAGTCTTACTCTTCTGCAGAGAGGCAGTCAGTGTATTCTGCAGCTCCGGCCGACTGGGCCATATGATTTTGATCATAAAACCAGACCAGTTCGGATAACTGTTTCGTAGTACAAAGAAGGATGAGTGCCCAGGGATACTGAGGTAAATAGACTGTTGGTATGACAAGAGACGGTTTAAGAATTGGAAACTCTTTAAAGATTGTTTTAGAAAGCCGGTTTCCACGAGGTTTACATAATGAATGATGGGCCCACCTTTGTACTTTGTGATATCTGCAAGTTTCTTGCGTTTCTTTCTCTGCACTGATGGCATTGTGAATGATAATACAATTTTCTCCGCGCTTTGAGTTGCCGTTGAAGAAAAGATTCTCATAACATGGAGAGATCTTTTACCTTAAGAGCTGCAGGATTGTAATCCATGTTGTCCACCATCATCTGTGAGAATAGACCTGGAAGGTGCGTTTTAAAGATGTCAGCTATCTTCTCATTCACCAACACTAACTGCTTCTATCGGGTAACTGCATTATACTTTAAACAAAAACAAAACGATTTAATTTAGTAATCAAATATATTTAACCAATGACATGAGATATCTGAACTTTTAGAGTAAAGGCACCCTGTACGATAGCTAGGCTAATGCTTACAGCTTTTGTTTAAGATTTCACAACGCTCTTCATTGGCAGATTCATATACTTTGGCAACCATTCAGATCTTTTTACAATGATTACAATTTCTTCATCAGATGAATAAGTTTCGCACAGATAATTAGTTAATTGTATGTCTTTTAAAATCATCTTTTTTGCTGTTAGGATGATGCGTTCGGCTTTGTCTTCAATGGTATATTTCCTGCTTTTATACCAAGCTTCATACAGTTATTTGCGATATTTCTAAAACAAACAACGATACATTTTTTATTCACTTCTGAAAAATAGACAATCTTGATACTTCTCCTTTTATCAAGCTTCCAGTCTCTTGAGTGTATAGATATTATCAGTACCTGCAAGAACTATCATTTCTTTCATGAAATCATTCAACGAATTGGTCTCAGCCTCTATGATAAGTCATTCACTGAGCATGTTGAATGCATTATTACATTATTCTACAACAGATCAGTTCTTTTTGACTGCTTTGCCAATTTTCATAAGACTTCAGTAAATCTTTCCATTCAGCTGTAACTATTCCGTCCACTGAAACTAAATCATTGCAAGACATTGCCCTTAGCTAAACTTCATCTGCCCCGTTGTCTTGTCTTGGTTTGGTTTGGTTGTTTTTTTATGGCATATCAACCTTTTATAGGTTATTTAACGCCAAAGCTATTCTCCTAGAAGAACAGTAGTGGTACTATTTAACCCATAGCTAGGAGGATAAGGGGGTTCATACCTTTCCCAAGGGTATTTGCCCGAAAGTGAACGTAATAGCGCGACTGGAGTACGAACTCCCTTACTACGATTCTGCAGTCCATCGCTTTAACCATTACACCACGTGGATACCCCCTGTCTTGTCTTAGGTTTCAGAACCAGATCATTAAAGGGCAACGTGTTAAAATCAAACACTTGCAACCGGATTTTTTTCTGTGTAAAAAGCTCGAAATTTGGTTAAAACTAGTTCGGAACAACTTTTTTTAGATAAAGATTTTGAGAATTTTGGGGGATTCAAAGCCAAAACGTAAATTTTATTTTGAATAATATAGCATCGAAATTCTCATTGTCCAGTCGGCTGGGGCTGTAGAATACACCGACTGCGTCTCTGTGGATGAATACCCCATCAACGAGTGTCCTGGATATGATACTAAACAATCTGATAAGGTCCTATCTATGGGTCAAATAAAACTAAACTGTGTTAGTTGAGATGGGAATGTTTTGATATTTAAACTTCGTACTTATGCTAAACTAAATTGTTTGAAAAAGAACTGTTTTTGACATTGAAACTGTACTTACGCTAAACTGAATTGTTTGAAATAGAACTGTTGTTATACTTACCTATGTGTAAACAAAAAACTGTACTTATACTAAACAGAATTGTTTGAAATAGGGTTGTTTATATGTTTAAAATGGATTTGGCATTAATAACCAACAATGGTTGATGTACCATAAAACCAAACCAAACCAAAGTAAACTGAAATTCTTAACTTTGTCATTTTTTTGGCGTTGACTTGTTATTTCTAAAAGATTTCCTAAACTAAAGGGATTTCATTTTCCCCACAGAAACTTATTCAACCCTTTTTAAAAATGTTCTGGATTCCCTAAATATTTATGTATTTTTCCATCTTTCTTTACAGATTATTTGGCGTCCTATCAGCCAATGAAATTGCAGAAAATTAAAACCAATAACAAAAAGACAGTTATAAACAAATTTTGTATGTAAGTCAGCAAAGCCAGGATAACATATATTACTTATTATTATTTTCTTATGACACTTGCATTATTAGTGTAATTTTGAAAATTAAAGTCACGCATTGTACTTTCATAATAGAAGGTCCATTCAGTTAATAATTTCCCCCCCAAAATGTTACCTTTGGAGAAAACATAGCAGGTTGTTTTATTTAGAATTTGTATACAAAATTCGTCCTAAAATGGTCAATGGTATGCATCAAGAGACAATATGGCCATGCAAGTGTTTTGGTCAAATCTTATGTGAATTGTAACTCTTCCTTGATTACGTTGAGCAGCAAAAACTTAATTTCGAAATGCAACATCCAATGATTTAAATCAATGGTTCTTGTTTCCTTATTTCTGTACAAAGAGTTATAACCATACATAATATGTTTTTGGTTCCAGACACAACATCTAATGGTGACGGTCCAGTCTCAGAGTTTCCTTCATTATAATTACTGTTAGGTTTACTCTGACTAGAAGTTAGGGTCCCATCTATTAAAGTCACGCATTTTACTTGGAATTCATAGGCTATCGATTATATAGAAATCAGACCTGATCGATAAAATGAAACGCAGTTTCTTCCAGGCAGCTGTCGCATCGATACTGCTATATGGATGCACTACATGGACTCTAACAAAACGGCTGGAGAAGAAGCTAGACGGCAATTACACAAGAATGTTGAGAGCAATCTTGAAGAAGTCCTGGCGGTAACACCACACAAGACACCAACTGTACGGCCACCTGCCTCCTATCACGAAAACTATTCAAGTTAGACGAACCAGACATGCAGGACACTGCTGGAGAAGCAGGGACGAACTCATAAGTGATGTACTCTTATGGACCACCACATATGGCCGAGGAAAAGCAGGACGACCAGCACAAACATACATTCAGCAACTATGTGAGGATACGGGATGTAGTCCAGAAGACCTGCCAGAGGCAATGAACGATTACTGTTAAGTGGTGAGAGAGGGTCAAGGATATCCGTGCTACCAGCACGACATTATTATTATTATTATTATTTTACTTGGAATTCATATTATTATTAGTGTTGAATAGTGATACTTGAAACTATTTAATAGTGTACAAACGGAAATATTAATGATAGATAACAATACTGAAAATCATTTAACAACGTGCAAACAATGATTAATACTGAATAGAATTATAAGTGTAAAATAGAAATATTTGAAATCATTGGTGTGGAAGTAATAAATAGCAATACTTCAACTCATTTAACTGTATGCAAACAAATGAGCTATGGTTCATTTAAAAATACTTTTACCTACAAACTACCCACCAATCACACACACACACACACACACACACACACACACACACATATATATATATATATATATATATATATATATATATATATATATATATATATATCATAAAATACAACCAAACCAAACTAAAGTAAAACAGTTGTTCCAGATAATGATGGCAAAAAAAGAAAACATTGGCATATTTAATATTGGATGGAAGTGTAAATATAAATATGTCCACCTTCGAATAATTTCAAAATTATGACCCGATATATATATATATATATATATATATATATATATATATATATATATATATATAAGTATTATTTGGTCCAGTTAAACCGGAGTTGGGAGTAATTCCATCAGAACATTTAAATTTTCCTGGTAAAGAGCTCAATGTAACTGACATTACAGAGAAATAATTTCATTATATATATATATATATATATATATATATATATATATATCCTATTTTATGTAAATGTGAACATAAAAAGTTTACTTGTATATCACAAATTAAATAAACCAAACATGAACATGATATTTCAACCTAAATGTTTGCATAAGATAATTCAAAATGCAGACATTATGACCAACAAAATGTTAAAAATTCTAGTTTAAAAAAACCAACTGATCGCAAAAAGCATTGATATGACTCTTAAGACGTTGATGCCAGCAAAAGTTGCTCATTTTGTAAATAGCTTATTGACTTTAATATGCATGCATGATATCAATTTTAGGACCATCAGTTAAGTTATAACAATTTATGCTCAGTGCACCTGTTTCACTTTTGATAAATTTTCGGAAAATTTCATAAAACATTCCCACTTTAGTTTATGGACTGAGACATATTTTGCCAAAGACATATGCACGGGGTGGGGGCTTTTGATACATTAATATGCATAACAAGGAATTACTTCAGGCTTAGACCCACATATCGACCAAATTAGTCGTAACAAGCGTCTATAATGACTTTGATGCTTCTATTTTGGGAAATGTGATGAATTTTAATTAGCGCTTTATAGTTACCTCCGTTATAGTGAACATCTTGATGATTAAGAAATGACGTTCAGTGCAAATGCACAAACCATAAAACTGTCATTCGCTTGCAAATTGGACTGTGAAGTCCTTTATTCCGTTAATTAGAGAATTTTAAGAGAATTGATCGAGTAAAGATCTCTCTATGATGTGCCTTTGTTTCTGTGTAATGATTCCATAATAGAGTAACACTCATAAATAAGTAGACCCGACCAATTTTTCTATAGAATATTAATCAACTTCTAAATCAAAGATATCATGATTTTATTTTTTATTACGCAACGTTGTGAAATTAAAACGAATATTATTATATGTTATTTATTACCGATCTTAACAAGATTGTAAATCTTTTGGCAAAAATAACATTGCATAAATATATATATAGAGAGAGAGCGTACTTATTTGTGGATTGGTATGAATTCATAATTTTGTTTCAGTCCAACAATCACTTTATATATATATATATATATATATATATATATATATACTTGTTAGTCTCAAATTAAAAGAAGACTAACAAGTATATATATATATATATATATATATATATATATATATATACTTGTTAGTCTTCTTTTAATTTGAGACTGAAACTTCGATTCTTTAATTGTTCAGACCAAGACCAGTTAGGTGTTATTCACTTATGTTTAATACTCCATACTTCACGGAGGTTATATGAAATTTTCCATATCTGCTACTGATTAGTGGCTATAATACCAGAACAGGTATCATACTAAACTAGCATTATTTACCTGTATGTGTTCAAACAGACGCATGTTACAAAAGGATAAAAATATGAAAAAATTAATATACAAACAAAATAAAATATGCGTTTAGTTCCAATAGATATAGCAAAGAAGACTTTAAAAACGTATTTACAATTATTTTTGGTCGTAACTTTCAAGAAATTAAAACACAGATAGTAGAGCGTTGCATTTTATTTTTATTTTTTTTTGTTTTTTGTTTTATTTTATTTATTCATTTATTTATTTGGGTTTTTTGTGTATTTTTCCCCTTACTTCCTTTGGGGTGCTTGTTTTTTCTACTTCTGTCTTGAATGGTGGAATTCCTGTTCGAAAAATCGGCTACAGAACTCAAACCCAAATCCAAATCAAAATTACTTTGATCAAAAAACACGGTTCACATAGTGATATTCATCGTTAAGACTTTAAATGAGATAGATATGTTATCTGAGCTGACAACGTCTGCAGCAGAGCATAATATAGACATTGTATGCATACAAGAGCATAAAAACTACCATGTCGAACTAGAAATAGAATATCATGATACTGGTAATGGCTGGATGTTTATCTCAGAGTCTGCATGGAAAAGCTCCGTCAGTGCCATCATAGGCGGTATAGGAATGCTTCTCTGTCCTCGTGCCTTAAAATTACTCGATAATATTGAAAAAAATAAAACCGAGAAGAATGTGTACTTCATTTAACGGCAATCCCCCAACACAACAATCATCACTTGCTACATTCCCAAAGATGCCAGTGATGAAAGAGCCATCATCACCTTCTACAACGAGCTATCTTCCTTAGTCCGATGCATTCCCAAACACATCAGTGGAGAGCTGAATGCTCAAACAGGTGAAGACGAAAATAACAAATTCTGCCGTCACAACCGATCAAACAGAAATGGGGAATATCAAACAGACTTCTCACTGTTTATTTCTTATTTCTGCATAAACTCAAGCTTATCTTTGCTGTGACAATTCAATGATCGGAAGATACTCCTTTACTCCTTCTCACTCGAAAATAGACTAACCTGCCTTAATACAAAACTTCAAAAAAAGGGGAAAAATCTATGGACCCACATCAACCTAAATAATGATAAAGCACAGATAGATTATATACTCATAAACAAGAAGTGGATAAATTGTGCTCTGAACTGTGAGACATACTCCTCTTTTAAAGAAGTGTCTTCCGATCATTGAATTGTCACAGAAAAGATAATCTTGAGTTTCCGCAGAAATAAGAAATAAAAAGCCAAAACCACACGCTACAACTGGTCCTAAATTACCAATAGATATATAAGGAATAAATATTCGGTAATCATATGGAATACTCTTCAAGAAATATCTGAAATACATTCTTCGAATGATGAATGCGAAAACTTCGTCACTGCCTACATAGAAGCAATAGCAGAGTGCATACCAACCAAACCAAGAGCCAAATTTTGAGAGTCATTTGTAGTTAGGAAAAAACCGGTGGATGACGTGAAAACAACAACTTTATGTAATAAAAGTGTTCCGTTCTGCTTAGTGAACGCTTGTAATATTAATAAAGGACAAACCACGATTTGAGAGGAAATAGAGATATATTCTCGGGGAAAAAAGTATATACAATAGAGAGACTATTAGTAGACAAGAACATAGGATTAGTGAATACAGAATAAAAATGTAGTCCAACGATAGTATTGGCTTCTCTTATTACGATAGCAAGTAAGGTGATCAAGTGCGACCTCCAGTCTCCAACGCTCAAATACTATTCCTTTAAGAAGCTGCTCTTCACCTTCTAGTCTGCACTGGTATTAGTAGCTACTGCTATATATGGCAGATGGACTAGTTCATTGTGTGGAAAAAGGTCGGTGATACCCAACAAAAAGAAACCCAACAAACGCCAACCTCAGAAAGTTAAGAAAGCACCAAGAGAACTAACACATACTAAAAAGAACAACAAGAATACATTCAAAGTCAGCTCAATAAAATAAGAATTCGATCCACGAGAGACAATCACTAATAGCATGGCTGACAGCAAATGAAGTGGCCAAAAGGAAGAGTATAACGAGAGCAAGACTAAATGCTGCCAGCTAAGAAAAACGAATACACATGTGGAAAGAACATTTCAATAATCTGCTTGGAAATTCTCCTAAAGTCATTGATAAACCAATGACAAAAATTATCAATAGCCATCAAAATCATCAAACTAGGAAAATTTTCTCAAGAAGAACTTAACGTAGTACCGACAAAAATCCAAATTAGAAAAGCGGCAGGCCCAGACAAAATACCACCAGAAGTATGGAAAAGAAAGAAAACCGGACATTGGCCGAGCGGTTAGAGTGTTCGCCAATGGCCCGGGAGACCTGGGTTCAATCCCAGGTCGCGTCATACCAAAGACTCAAAAAATGGTACTTGATGTCTTCTTGCTTAACACTCAGCATTATAAGGTACGGATCAAGGGTAAAATGAAGCAATCGAGGGAAGGAGTAGCGCCCTCCCATACACCTTGGTGTAGTAGCTATCGAAAAGGGAGCCTTCGGGTGACCCTCGATTATGGTCGCCAACTTTAATTACAACTTACTTCGATTTTGCAACGCTGTATGTACACAAAATACAATCAAGAGATGGACAAAAGACTGCATCCACCCATTCCCAAATAATGGGGATTTCCGAATCACCAAGGACTACAGAGGGATAATTCTTAATTCTATCATATTTACCCTCCGCTCGGGCAGGATATGACACAAGGTCAATTTTTAAGCGGAGTTTAACAGGTTTGAATTCAGAGTTTTCCTTCTCCTAGACTAGTTGCCTCACCAAGGCTGAAGAACTTAGTCTGCCCTACTATTTACCCATAGCTGGAGGGAGAATAATTGGATTCATACCTTTCCCAAGAGTATTAGAAAAAAGGTATGAATCCAATTATTCTCCCTCCAGCTATAATTCTTAATTCTATAGCGGCTAAGGTTTATAATGCTCTGCTTCTCAACCGTATTGAACTTGAAATTGAGAAAATTCCCAGGAAAAATCAGAACGGTTTTCGGAGAAATCGAGCCACAACATCACTGATTCTAACAATCTGTTGAATCAACAAAAGAGCTCGTCCAAGATTCTTGAGGCAACACCATTGTTTGTAGATTTCTTCATGGTATTTGATTCCGTACAAAGAGGAAAAATGGAAAAATACTTTTAGAAAGAAACTGTTACAGACATAATGATGCTCTGTAGAATTACTAAAGTCAAGGTTCGCTCACCGGATTTAGACACAGGCTTCTTCGACAATGTAGCTGGTGTTCTGCTGGGAGATGCACTACCCATTAATATGATAATGACTTATTACAGTGATGAGCACAATAGCGGTCATTTGGAATACGTCCTGTCAAAAAATCATCCTTTGAGCTAAAGACATAAAATCAAAATGTTTTTTTTAAATTGTTGTTAAATCACCTTCCATGACATACAATTTTGTTTTTAGTTTCTAGTCTCAATAATAAATCATTATCATATTAATGTGTTGCATCTATTTTGAGACAGTTTTGAATGATTTTTATCTCAAATTAGTAGTGACGCAAAATATTTTTCCTCTCTTCTCAAGGGCATTGGGATTGAGGATTAATAGTTGTTATAAAATACTATTCTCAAATCTGAAACAAAAAAACCCACAACATTATTAGTAGTAGAGTTATTAGCAGTCCAGTATCTTCAGCCCAAGTGCTTTCGACCATACTTTTGGTCGTGATATGTGGTATTTGGGTTTCAGATACATTTTGGTGTATGGGTTTCAGTATCCCTTTTATTTTTTTTTTTTATTGAGATACACTATATTATCATTCTTCACAATCGGCGAGAAATTACTTCCCGAATCGCTTACAAATGCTAAATTACGTGGTTGAACAAGACTCTACAATGAAATGACATAATATTTGTACATTACCAACACACCCTCTTGAGTAAACTGTAAATCATCTGTAGATTTCTTACAGTACCAAATAAAATGTGAATGTTATGGAAATAATTGTTATACTGTCAGTATGAACAAAAAGATTGGCGGAAACTGACACCTTGAACAAAAAAAAAACAACTTTTATCATAAAGATCTTTGTGGCTTTAGCAAGAAGAAAGATTAGAGAAAATTCTGATGAAAATATCATTCGGATAAACCCAGAAGAAAAAAAGAAAGAAAGAAAGACAGAAAGATGAAGAGTGTGAAATAAGTACCAAGAAAATCAAGACAGAAGCAAAGAAAGATTGAATTACAAAGGGAGGATAAAAGGGAGTCCGTGGGGGGGGGATCAAAGAAAGAAAGAAAGAAAGAAAGAAGCATGATAAGAAAAAACAAAGAAGGAAAGAAACAAAATAGATTTTAAAATAGGCGAAAGAAAGAAAGAAAGAAAGAAAGAAAGAAAGAAAGAAATATTAAAACTGGAATATGGAGAAAGGGTACAAAAATGAAATAACGAGTTCACAGTTATAAATAATAGAAAGAAGAGGGAATGATAATATCGAAAAAATGAGAGAAAAAATAAGAAAAGAAGGTAAAGAAAAATAAAAATAAATAAAAGGAAACTTACTGTTGCATGATTAATAGCAATCTTCAATTGGGACCAACTTGCAATAGTTGTGAGTTTTACTACTACTGAGTGCCGTGCAATAGTACCTTTGTGTACTGTAAAGATTTTATTGATTAAAAACGCTTCCAATGTTAAATATCAAACATAATTACACACACACACACACACACACACACACACACTTATATATATATATGTATATGTTTAATTAAAGACCATGGAACATTATTTACTATCTTAAATTGTAATTTTTCAAGTCTTCTTGTTATTTCTCTTTAAAACTTGGCTTAATAACAATTTGCTGCCTAAATATACACTCTTCAAAATATATGACCCAGCAGCACAAATGGAAAATACCACCAAGATGTTCCGGAAGCATCTAATAGAACGGCAAATTGTATCAGCCGAAGCCGAAATCTGTGAACTTAATATAGAAATAAAAGAGATAATGGAATCCTTACAAAAAAATTTATCTGAAACCCAAATATCACATATCACAACCAAAAGTATGGTCTAAAGTGCTTGGGCAGAATATATGGGACAATTTCTTTACTCTTCAATATATATGTGTTCGTGCAAGCGTACGTAGGTATGTGTGTGCGTCTAAATCTACGTATTTGTATCAACGCTTGTATTTTAATTTTACAAAGCTTATATAAATAAAGACAATTATATATAAGTTTAAGCTTGTTTATATTCCGTGAATATGGGTGTTTTTACACATTTATAAAATGTACAAGAAATTTGTCTGGTTAAGGGAAATACTTTGAAGCTTAAATCGTATTAAGCAGGAGGTTAGGGTAACGGTTATCGTCGGTGTAAATGGAATCGATGGCCCAAGTTCAAAACCTGGACGAGACTACGTTTCACAACGCGGTTATGACCTTGGAAGTGGCATGAATTCCTCTGTTCTTCCCAACTTCAGTTATGGGTAAATAGTAGGAAAGACTGGGTTATTTGGCTTTGTTTAGGCAACTAGTCTTGGAGAAGGAAAACTTTGTAATTAAACCAGATTTATTCCTCTTAAAAATTGATCTTGTATCACATCTTGTTCATTGCAGCGGGATTAGATAAATTCATACTTGATTCGTATTCAAACACTGATCATTAGTCTTGTAGTCATATACATTCGGACGAGTGGAACCCCCGCAGGCCTGTTATTTTGTTTCTATTGTCATGTGCTAACGACAAATTTCATCGGAAGTTATTCATAACGATGGGAGAAGCTAGCGGAAATTAATTTTCTTGTCACTTGGTTGGTTAGTTGTATTTTACTACATATCAACCCTTGTAGGATATTTAATGCCAATACCTTTCCCAAGGGTATTAGCACTATACGAAATCCATTCCGCCTCATCTAAGATTTGAACACAGGTCGTCATGTCCATTTCGTACGATGATAAACATTACACCTCGGGCACCTCAACCCCTGTAGATTATTTAATGCTAAATTCTGAACATGTTAAATATATTGCGCTGTAAACGTATAGTTTGAGGTAACAATTTTTAAACGAGTGAGAACTCATTTGTTTGCACACAGTTAAATAGTTTCAAGTATTGCTATCTAACACAAATAATATTATTTGCACATACTTAAATGGTTGGTTGGTTGGTTGAATTTAATGACATGTCAATGCTTGTAAGTTAGTTAATGCCAAATCCAGTGTATGCATATATATTAGATACATATGAATTGTAAACGAATAGTTTACAATTTTTAAACGAAACAGACTTCATTTTTTACACACAGTTAAATGGTTTCAAGTATGGCTATCTAACATTAATAATGTTATTTGCGCATAATTGAATAGTTGGTTGGTTGGATTTTTAATGGCATATAAATCCTTATAGGTTATTTGTTTTTCCACAGTTAAATAATTAATTAATGCTATTTGGTCCACAGATGGGACATTAACAGGTACTACCTCTCTGGGTCAGAGTGAACCTTGGAATAATGGGAATGAGGGGTATTCCACATTTCCCAATGCTCCAGGAGTGGAGATTCACCATCAGATGCAGTTTAGTGTCATACCCTTGTCGTTAGTTCTCTTTAACCCATAGATATGACCCTAACAGTTATTACTACACCAGTTCAGAGTGGACCTGAGAGTAATGGTAATGATGAAGTACTCCACATTTCCCAATACTAGAGTACTGAAGCCTCGCCATCAGATGGTTTAGAGACTTATCGAGGGTACTCATTGGGAGAGGGTCTTACTTCACTGTAGATATAAAGTCAGCGTATTCTTAGCTCTTTGTCGATTGGAGACCAGACTTAAAATGATATTAATTTTCTTATCAAGGCGTAAAACTCCATATTTTCAAGATTATTTTCTTGCTTGAAATTGATAGTATCAGTTTTTCACTTGTTGGATAAAATCCAAGTTTAGACGTGCTTATCCGAAACTGGAACACGCCTTCTGCATTATTTGCCAATTATTTTAAATCCTGATTGATAGTTAGGAAGAAATCAGTTATTTACTATACTTTGCATAGTTGTGGCACTAGGCCAAAAGAATGGAACACCTAGTGAGGCTTGAATTCACAAACAATGGTCTACCAGAAAAATTCGCAAACCATTGCACCAAATGAGGCGCTTAGTTAAGGAGAAATTTCTTACATACATCGCTGACCAAACCTTTTTTTTTTTTTTTTTATTAATGACCGTACAGTATCGGTTCATTTCTCACAGCCACCTTCTCGTTTTGGGGCGGCTTTGTTAATTTGGTTTATTTCTTTAATGACATATCAACCCGAGGGAGGTCCTTGTGGCATAACTTTTAACTGATTTCAAATCCTAAATGAGGTTTTTTGAATTTCACATAGCGCGAATACCCTTGAAAAGGTATGCGTATAACTATTCTTCTTCCAATTATGGGTCGAGTAGAGTGTTCGCCGTTGGTCCGGGGGACCGAGGTTCAATCCCAGGTTGAGTCTTACCAAAGACACAAAAAATGGTACTTGATGCCGCCTTGCTTAGCATTCAGCAGCAGTTTTGTGTCGTAGCCAGAACACCGCTTTTTAGCGGGGGGGTTATTGGTTTTCTTATTTTGTTATATATTTAATTTTATACACACACTCACGCGCGCGCGCACACACACACACACACACAAATATTTATATATATATATATATATGTATATGAATATCTATAAAAAAATTTTGTTGGTCCAATGAGAGAAAAAGTAAATACTTTTTGAAAATGAATAGATCCACTTGGGGATTTATTTCTAACTCATTTATTTCTCTTCAACACGTGTTTCTAGTGTTTTACACTGTCTTCAAGAAGTGAAAATATTAATATTAATAATTATAATAATAATAATAATAATACTTTCCTCTCAAAAAAAAGGAAATGACTTTAGAAGCGAACATTCTAGAATGCCACGGGATGTCCATATTTTAGAATATAAATATATATAAGAAATACCCAACAAACTTCAAAATTATATGATGGCTTTAACCAGAATAACCAATCGAATCTTTTGCTGAGTGATTTTCGAAGAAATATGGATCTGTCGAATTTGTCTTTTATTTAAAAACATTGATTTTTCGTTTCTCGTAAAATGTTTTGGTTAACAGTTGCATTTAAATGAAGTTTTGTTACTTCCCAATTTTTTTTCATCTAAACTATTTCGAAATCACGAAATAGATTTGTTTAAATTTAACGCCTCAATTTCTCTATAGCTGATCTATGACTACTTTATGTCTAACGAAATATATACCTGATGTAGACAGAAAGCATTAAGAACAGTTACCGTCCTCCATATAACGGGGAAAACATCAGGAGCTCAGCATTTACTAAAATATGATCAACTTTAACGGAAATAGTTTCAAAATAGGGCAGTAAATATAAACCATAACGGTAATACAGGAACACCTTAAGCTAGTTCAGGCAATCGGTTAAGAAATAAACTATAAAAAAATAGGTTAATGGACTCTAATAAGGTAAAATTTAAGGATTTTTTTGTGTCTCGCGGTTCATGAACAGTCACTGTGACTGTTCTCGGACACTTCTGTGTCAGGCACGCAGATAATATACAACCAACTTCGGAGAATGGAAACTCCACACTACCAAACAACATACATCCAAACAATCCAGAAGAAACACTATTACAAAAACAAAAGTTAAATCTAGAAAATTTAAAGAGAATTATGAACAATTAAAAGACTACCTTCCCATCATTAAGAAATATAAAGTGGAAAACAGTTAAGATAGAAACGAGAAAATAATTCAAGTACTAACATATATATATCAACGAATGATATAACCAAATGAAATGAAGTCATCTATGTAGGAGCGAAATTAGTTTGCGAGAAAATTGGGATCCTCTCAAAAAGCCTGAAAGAAAAATCAAAACCAGGATGGGAAATTTGACTGGAAACGCGGAAAAAATCTCCGAAAACAGACCAAAATGATAAAACAAATGAAAGACGCTGGAATATGTAGGAACAAAAAGGAAAAGGCAATACAAGATAAAATAACAATACAACTTGAGGAAATAAACTAGAAAGTACTGGCAAAAGAAGGAAGGTTAAAGAGATATCGACAAAGGGTAAAACAATACAGACAAAACAGGATATTCCAAAGCAATGAAAGAAAATTCTATCAACAACTAGGAGGAGATGACACGAAAACTTACCTACAACCAGATGCAAAAGAAATCAAACGATTTTAGACTAAAATATGGCAACCAAAAAAACATAACGAAAAGGCTGAATGGATAAACAATATGACAAGAGAACTAGAAGGACTCGAAGAAGGCCTAAAAGCGGAAATACACATCGATTTACTCAAAACGATACTAAAAAATATCAAACTGGAAAACGCCAGACCATGATGGAATACACGGTTTCTGGTTCAAGAAATTCACCTCTATTCGCAACAGACTAGCATTAGAAATGAACAAATTCCTACAAAGAGCATACGTACCCAAATGGATGACCAAAGGAAGGACCACATTGATCCAAAAGGATCCAAGCAAAGGAACCGCCCCCAAAAATTATAGACCTATACCTTGCCTACCGATGATGTGGAAAATATTAACAGCACAAATAAGGGAAGATGTTATATGCTCATATACAGCATCACAACGACACAATAATAAAGATGCAATCACAAAGACGCAGGAAGGAAGACGCAGGAAGACTTCTTTACAAATATATTTTACCTCTCACTTTATTGCAAGGGTTCGAAAGGGTTGTTCAAGGGTTGCATGTCAGAGGAAGCTGGAGACCGAACATAACTGCAATATTTTGACCCCGCTGTTATGACCGTCACGTTGTGTCTTTCTTGTTCTCCTGATGCTGGGGTCCACTCCATCGGGGTTTCCGAGGGCCCCCTCGGTCGGTTGTAGCTTTCCCTACCACATCTGGTCTCTAGCTGTCTGGAATTCTACTGGCAACTGCTTCTTGGACTCGAACTCAACTGAGTTAAATAATAATTCAACGCCCACACGATCGCCCACTGGATCTTTGAAATCGAATGTTTAATCGTCATCAAGCGGAAATAACTGTCATGCAGTTCAAAGATCACTCTCTTCCGGTGCATCAGTCTGTTTGGCATAGTGGGACCTTCACCTTGTCCCATATTATAAGCCTTAATCCGCCCACGCGATCTCTTTCGATTACTGGCCATTGGAATGTGTCACTTCCTTCCGGTGCATCACCTTGGAATAGCATTTTTGGGCTGGGGGGAGGGTCGAAGGTCAAAACATAACAAAGAGATTTACTACTCGCTAACAAGCCGTGAATTGTTCCATGACGAACAGAAAGGTTGTCGCAAAAGATCCAGAGGCACAGCACAGTTACTTTACATAGATCAACACATCCTCAACGAGAGCTAGACCAGACGGAAAAATCTAGCTATGGCCTGGATTGATTACAAAAAGGCATATGGTATGGTTTGGCAAAGCTGGATAATAGACTGCTTCAAAACGTACAAAATATCTTTAACGAGAAAACAATGAAAACCTGGAAAGTGGAATTGACAACAGGAGGAAGAAGCTTAGCTGAAGCAAAGATCCAAAGAGGTATTTTTCAATGCGATGCACTGTCACCCTTACTATTATTAATTGCCATGATGCCACTTAACCACATACTCAGAAAATGTACAGCCGGATACAAACTTAGAAGATCGCAGGAAAAGATCATCCACTTAATGTACATGGATGACAACAAACTATTTGTAAACATGAAAAAGAACTGGAAGCTCTAATACACGCAGTTAGAATATACATTCAGGATATAGGAATGGAATTTGGCATAGAAAAATGTGACATGCTTGTAATGAAAAGTGGCAAACGACATATAACAGACGGAATGGAACAACCAGATCAAGACAAGATTAGAACGCTCGGAGAGAAGGAAACGTACAAATACTTGGGCACCACCAAACAAGTGGAAATGAAAGACAAAATACGAAAGGAATATCTCAGGAGAACTAGAAAGCTACTCGAGACAAAACTGTCTAGCAGAAACCTTATAAAAGGAATAAATACCTGGGCTATACCCCACGTTAGATATTCGGGACCCTTTCTGAAGTAGACCAGAGATGAACTTAAACAAATGTACCAAAGAACAAGATAACAAATGACCATTCATAAGGCATTACATCCCAGAGCGACGTTGACCGATTATATGTATCAAGAGAAGAGAGAGGGAGAGGACTTAGCAGTACTGAAGACAGCGTTGACGCATCGATACAACGACTCGAAGACTACATAGAAAAACACGAAGAAGGATTGACTACAGCCATCAGAAACGATATTGACAACATGATGGACAACACAATGACAATAACTAAGAAACAGAAATGGGAAGAAAAACAACTCTCTGGGCGTTTTAAATGACTAATAAACAACATCTCACACGAGAAAACCTAGACCTGGCTAAGAAAAGAAAACTTCAAGAGAGAAACAGAATCACTCCTAATAGCAGTACAAAACAATGCCATAAGAACCAATCAAATCAAATTGAGAATAGATAAGATGCAATAAAATAGCAAATATAGGCTATGCGGTGAGTTTAAACCATCAATCACATAATAAATGAATGCAGCAAGCTAGCACAGAAGGAGTATAAGACTAGACACGACTCGGTGGGCAAGGGGATCAACAAGGAGATATGCAAGAAATTTAAATTTGATCATACAAACGAATGGTATATTCACAACACAGCATCTGACTTAGAAAATGACACGCATAAACACCTGTGGGACTTTGACATAAAAACGAATCACCTAATCTCAGCAAGAAGACCAGACCTCATCATAATAATAAAAAAAGAGAGAACCAGCAAAATTGTGGACTTTGCTATCCCGGCTGACCACAGAATAAAACTGAAAGAATGTGAAAAGCAGGATAAGTATCTTAACCTTGCTAGGGAATTGAAAAAACTCTCGAACTTGAAGGTGACAATTGTACCAATCGTGATTGGTGTCTTTGGTACAGTAACAAAAGGATTGTTAAAGGGACTGGAGGACTGGGAGGCTGGAGACCATCCAAACTACTGCATTATTGTGAACGGCTAGAATACTGAGAAAAGTCCTGGAGACTTGCGGAGACTTACTGTCACTTAGACTCCAGTGAAAAACTATCAGATAAAACTACTGTCAAAAGCTTGCAATGAGTAAATATATATAATGTAGCAAGGATTTTGGAGAATATCATAATTTGTAATTTTCACAAGGCAACGAATTTGACGAAATATTGTGGGATTGGATTTTATTTATTTTCCGATGCAGGAATATTTGTCAGAAAGTCAGGTGTGACTTCGAGAATGAACAGGTCACGTTCATGGTTTTTATGACGTTTATGACGATGATGTTTGCCGAATATATATTGGTTATGTGAATTGTCATCTTAACTGAAATGGTAAAAAATCAAAGCACAAAGAAACGGACTTTGATCCCAAATTTAAACAATAGGAAATTGAATTATTTTGACTTGAACTGTTTGTTAAGTAGGCTGGGAATCATGCATAAATTCAACTCGATTTTGATAGAACATAATGACGGGCTCTGATACAGGGAGAAGAAGGGCTTTGCAAGTCAAGGAAAATCAGATCTGTACATACGCAACAGATATCCACCCGCAAAAGACCCTGACATTCATTGATCTTTAGACTGAATTTCACTGACACATTAGATCAGATTCCAGCTCGCTGTCTTGTATTCATTTCCGTAACAGACTGCCAACATATATTCGATTGTAGATGCTTTTTATTCGCTTTAATCAAATCGTCTACATATAACTAAGACTAACATTCTTATTTAATAGGTATCGCTTAACTTATTCCATTCAGAGAAGTCATCACAAGATAACATACCCCGGCTTACTGACTGAAAGAGAAGGGCAACTTTCTGCATCAGTACGAACCACATTTTTGAAGAACCAGATTGGACGATCGACGACTGAAACTGGTACCAAGTATTGCCAGTTTCGAATAGTAACGCCCATCCATTTCGACAGGTCTACGGAGATTGGGCATAAAAATTCTAAAAAGTCAGTACTTGTTCTATGCAATAATTTTTTCCAGAATTCCTTCGTGTAGATCTGGGAGAGATAACAATAAAGAGATATTCTGCCTTCCCGAAGGAACCTTACCATCTGATTTTTAGTGTTATATACAGGAAACTCGTTAGCAGAGTCTTACCCCACAGCAGAGATACAGTCAATGTATTCTACAGTCCCAGCCAACCGGGCCAATATCAACCCTTGTAGGTTTTTTAATGCAAAATCCTATTTATATATACGAGGTGCATACGATATGTTTCCAGACTTTTTTCGTAGGGGCATTTAAAATTGTCGTAGACTCTTGAAAATTCACTATGTTATTGCTATACATCTTATGAGATGACTGACCAATTTTTATGATTTCAGGTTCAAAAGAACAGCTACAGCAGCAATTGGAATACACCCAACTAAAACCTGAATGTCACAGCTGGTGAATTTCAAAAATGCAATCTGGACTTTAGAACAACGATATGCAATAAAATTCTGTTTTAAACTTGGAAAAATGCCAGAGACACGTATGGAATGCTTTAGACTGCTTTTGGAGCATCTTGCAAGAATAGAGCATCAGTTTTTGAGTGGCATAAGGGATTCAAGGAAGGCAGAGAGTCTGTGAGGGATGATGAGAGGTGTGGGAGGAGTAAGGAAGTCAATACACCAGAGTTGATTGGCCAAAGGGTTAGGGTTAGAGTTACTATGTTGAGGTTTTAAGGGAGTTCAGAAAGAGATTCCGTCGGAAGAGGCCAGCACTCTTCAATTCGGGTCAGTGAAATTTCCATCAGGACAATGCACCAGTCCACAACTCCATCCTTGTCATAGACTATTTGACCAAGATAGCTCATCAGCCTCTCTATAGTCCAGACCTTGCTCCCTGTGACTTTTGGTTATTCTCAGAGGCTGTCGTTATGAAACAATTGAGGAGATGAAAGAGGCTGTGACGAAGGTCATTGACACGCTCACACAAGAGGACTTCCATGGGGCCATCCAGAAGTTGTTGGAACGGTACAAGTGCATTGCAGCTGGAGGAGATTACTTAGAAGGGAACTAGAGTTTCATGTGTGTACTATCAATAAAAGTGCCCATACGAAAAAAGTCTGGAAACTTATCGTATGCACCTCGTACATCAAATATCAATGATTTGTAAAAGAATAGTTTGTAGATAACATTCTTAAACGACCCAGAACTCGTTTCTTTGCACTCAGTTAAATGGTTTCAAGTATTGCTATCTAACCCTAATAATTCTATTTAATATTAACCAATTTTTTTGCCCGCAGTTTAATGGTTTCAAATATTCTTATTTAACACGAATAATTCAATATAGTACAAGTATCAATCATTTTTTTCACAGTTAAGTGTTTTCAAGCATTGCTATTTAACACTAATACTTTTATTTGCACGCTGTTAAATGGTTTCATGTATTGTGAAGCAACACTAATAGATTTATTTGCACACCGTTAAATGGTTTCAACTATTGCTATTTAGCACTTACCATATAATTTAACATCAATCATTTGTTTGCACACAGCTAAATGGTTAAAGAATTCTGTTTGACCCATAGATAGAACGCTAATAAGTACTACCACCCCGAGTTAGAGTGGAACAGGGAGTAATGGCAATGAAGGGGTACTCCACATTTCGCAAACCTCCAAGACTGGAACCATACCATCAAATGCAATTTAGTTTTATATTCAGGACTCTCGTCGGAGTGGAAGTTTTACCCTGCTGCAGAGATGCAGTCGGCATATTCTACTATCCCAGCCGACTGGACTACCAAAGTTAGGCGTGGGTGTTATACATTACTGTGTGTTGCACCCAAATTGTTACGATTTCAAGCATACAAATTGCTTGTCGTCAATGGAAGAGGTACGAGGTCGGATATACCAATCAAAGAGAATTGTGAGGTAGAAAAGATGGAGATCTAGCATTACGTGGAGGTTTATTGAATTCGACACGATAAGTCTGACAAAAAGACCTGCAGTAGCGACACGAAAGTTTTTGTTCCCAAGTAAAATATTTTTAGCTAAGTGCCGTTAAGAAAAATAAAAATCATTGAAATTTTAGCCAGCGCTACTTTAAAACACAACGGCTGCTCTTTATTTGGTTTCAGTTTTATTTATTTTTTCTCGACTTACTTTGCGTAATAGCTTGGATCAGATGGCAAAGCATCGACACAACGGCAAGAGATTCCAGATCCTTTTAAATAAAACTCCTTGAAAGATTAGATTTGTTTGGCACATCGCATTTTCGATGACCATATTTAATCAGTAAAAAACCACTTAAATATTTTTTAAATCTTCTTCTTCTTTCTTTTAAAATCTTTATTTCTTCTCTCTTTCTTTTAAAATCTTTATTTCTTCTCTCTTTCTTTTAAAATGTTTATTTCTTATCTCTTTTTTTTTAAATCTTTATTTCTTCTCTCTTTCTTTTAAAATCTATATTTCTTCCTCTATCTTTTAAAATCTTTATTTCTTCTCTCTTTCTTTTAAAATCTATATTTCTTCTTCTTTCTTTTAAAATCTATATTTCTTCTTCCTTCTTTTAAAATCTTTATTTCTTCTCTCTTTCTTTTAAAATCTATATTTCTTCTTCTTTCTTTTAAAATGTTTATTTCTTCTCTCTTTCTTTTAAAATCTATATTTCTTCTTCTTTCTTTTAAAATGTTTATTTCTTCTCTCTTTCTTTTAAAATGTTTATTTCTTATCTCTTTTTTTTAAATCTTTATTTCTTCTCTCTTTCTTTTAAAATCTATATTTCTTCCTCTATCTTTTAAAATCTTTATTTCTTCTCTCTTTCTTTTAAAATCTATATTTCTTCTTCTTTCTTTTAAAATCTATATTTCTTCTTCCTTCTTTTAAAATATTTATTTCTTCTCTCTTTCTTTTAAAATCTATATTTCTTCTTCTTTCTTTTAAAATGTTTATTTCTTCTCTCTTTCTTTTAAAATCTATATTTCTTCTTCTTTCTTTTAAAATGTTTATTTCTTCTCTCTTTCTTTTAAAATGTTTATTTCTTATCTCTTTTTTTTAAATCTTTATTTCTTCTTCTTTCTTTTAAAATCTTTATTTCTTCTCTCTTTCTTTTAAAATCTATATTTCTTCTTCTTTCTTTTAAAATGTTTATTTCTTCTCTCTTTCTTTTAAAATCTATATTTCTTCCTCTATCTTTTAAAATCTTTATTTCTTCTTCTTTCTTTTAAAATGTTTATTTCTTCTCTCTTTCTTTTAAAATCTATATTTCTTCCTCTTTCTTTTAAAATCTTTATTTCTTCTCTCTTTCTTTTAAAATCTTTATTAATTCGCTCTTTCTTTTAAAATCTTTATTTCTTCTCTCTTTCTTTTACCGAGTGATTTATCGAGGTGTCTAATGATCAACGCATATTTTTTAATCTAGATTACATGTAAAGCATCTATCCATTTTAAGTTGGCTACAGCGTTTAAGAGTTTTCGAGCCTTGCTTCACCGAGGGATTTGCAACCACCTGGCTGGTTATCAACGTTCTTTTCTTTATATAATTATGCTCCTCTTGTCAGCATCAGGCTTTCGTAAGATGTAATCAGGGGAAGTCACTATGGAGCCGTGGCCAACATGTTGGACCGTGACATCGTAGTAAGCGAGTTCGAACTCCAGTCGTGCTATTATTTTGACTAATATCCCAGTGAAAAGTATGAACCTCCTTATCACCACCAAATATGGATTAATTAATACCACTTCTACAAAGATAGCTTTCATAATAAGTAACCATGAAAGTCGATATGCCATAGAACAAAGAAACCAAATCAAGGCATAATGAAACAGTTCGTAGGCAGTATTTTGCAAACTATTTTGATTTGCCCTCCTGTGCGGATCTCTTTGACTGTACATAATTTTAGCGATTCTTTTAGTTTTTCGATCTATCTATCTATCTATCTATCTTGCCTTGTCAGTAAATGCAGCTACTAATTTTCAATTCAATATCGTTGTAAGAATGATAGATGGAGGAAATGAAGTTTGATAACAAGACCACAAAAAAGCCCAATAATTAAACTGTTTATATTATATTTATATATATCTATATTTTCGGCATTATATATATGTATTTCTTCAGCATTATAAAACAAATTAAACGAAAATTGTAGCCTTTTTCATGCAAGTCAGGAAGCAACTATATAATGAACTGTTTTATATAAGTCAGAAAGTAACAATTACATATTACATTTTTATGCAAATTAGAAAGCAAGAAATTAACATAAATTTTTATAATAGTCAAAAGGCATATACATTATATTTTTTAATTTGAAGTCAGGAAACAATTATATAAAATATTGTTTTTATACTTTCAGAAAGCAACGTTTTCACTGTTAGTCTGAAACCAGTTATTTGATATAATATTTTTATGTAAATCATATGTTTGGTCAGAAAGCTATAATTCAATGTAATATTTTCTATGTAAAGTCAATAGGCCACTAAATAATGTTATGTCTTTATGCAAGTCTGAAAGCAAATATATAATGTAATTTTTCATGTTAAGTCAAAATTATTCAGTGTATGCTTACCCAACCACTTCTCCAATATTCGGACGTGACATAATGTCAAATTTTAAGTGGAGTACAGCTAATTTGAAATCAAAGTTTTCTTCTTCCAGACTAGTTGCCTTACTAAGAATAAAGAAATCTATCTACCCTTATATATATATATATATATATATATATATATATATATATATATATATTGTTGAAATTGATTCATACTTTTCCTAAGAACATTAACGTGAAGAGAAACACAAACATCTTCATTCATTTGAACTCGGGTCGCCAAGTCGATTTCCTACGATGATAACCTTCACGCTAAGCGCGCCCCAAGTAAATATGGTTCTTTTTAAAATGTAGATTTTAGCAAAACAGAATCTTAAGCACTTTAACTCCAGCATTTGCCAAAAAGATTAACTGAATGTTAGGAAGCTCCTTTGGTGTTGCTTAGAATACGTTGACTGTACACCCTGCTGAGAGGTTAGACTTTCCCTTAAAAAGGTATGACACTAAACTGCGTCTGATGATGATGCTCCAGTTCTCGAGGTCTGGAGAGTGTGGAGTCACCACTTAATTGCTATTACTCTTAGATCCACTCTGAGAGGTAGTACCTATTTGGTTTCCATCTATGAGTCAAATAGATCTGTTTGAAATTATTTTCCTTCAGTATTTGGTATGGTTTTGTCTTATAGCATATGAACCATTGTAGGTTATTTAATGCCAAATATTCTTTATACATATATATCAAATATATATTATTTTGTTTTATGGTATATCAACCATTGTAGGTTATTTAATGCCAAATCTTCTTTATACATATATATCAAGTATATACTATTTGGTTTTATGATCTATCACCCATTGTAGGTTATTTAATGCCAAATCCTCTTTATACTTATATATCAAATATATATTATTTTGTTTTATGGTATATCAACCATTGTACGTTATTTATAGCCAAATCCTGTTTATACATATATATTGAATATATATGATTTGGTTTGGTTGCTTTTTATAACCATTGTAGGTAATTTAATGGCAAATCCTGTTTATACATATATATTATATACATATTATTTGTAAACACACTTTGTAGATAATATTTTAAATGAGTTTAAGCTCTTTTTTGTACACAGTTAAATGTTTCCAAGTATCGCTATATAACTGTTATACTTTAACATCAGTTATTTGTTTATACATCTTGTTTGTAAGTAATTTCATTTTTAAATGAGTTACAGCTAATCTGTTTGCACACAAGTATTGCTACGTTTCTACACAGTTAAATAGTTTCAAATATTGCTACTTAACACAAATAAATCTATTCAATATTAATCGTTTATTTGCACATAGTGAAGTGTTTACCAGTTTTGCTACTTAACACTAATTCTATTCAATACTCTTCATTCATTTGCACACAGTTATATGTTTCTCAGTATTATGTAAAACCAAAAATTCCATTTAGGCACAGTTATAGTTTCAAGTATTGCTATTTAACATTAAAAACACTATTCAACATTTCTCATTCATTTGCATACAGTTAAATTATTCCAAGTATTGCTTGCCCAGTCGGCTGGAGCTGTAGAATACATCGACTGCTTCTCTGCAGAGGGGTAAGATATGACACTAAACAATCTGATGGTGAGGTTCCAGCAATACTTGAGCTTTGGGGAATGCGGAGTACCCCTTCATTGCCATCGCTCCCAGGTCCACTCTGGCCCGGAGTGGTAGCACTTGATAAGGTTCCTATCTATGGGTTAAATAGAACTAAACCGTGCTTCTTTCACTATACTGATTTTTGCATTTAAACTGCGAATTTATGCTAAACTGAATTGTTTAAAATAGAACTGTTTTGACATTGGAACTGCGTACTAGTGCTGAACTGAATTGCTCGAAATAGAACTGTTTTTGACGTCTAAACTGTGTACTTATGCTAAACTGAATTATCTGAAATAAAACTGTTTGACATTTAACTCTGTGTATTGCCCAGTCAGCTGGGGCTGTTGAATACACTGACTGCACCTCTGCAAAGGGGTAAGACACCCCCTCAATGAGTGTCCTCGGTATGACGCTAAACAATCTGATGGTGAGGTTCCAGCAGTGCTGGAGCTTTGGGGAATGTGGAGTACCTCTTCATTGGCATTGCTCTCCGGTCCACTCTGGCCCGGAGTGGTAGCCAGCACCTGACAGGGCCCGGAGTGGTAGCCAGCACCTGACAGGGCCCTATCTATGGGTTAAATCGAACTAACAGCATACTTATGCTAAAATGAATTTTTTGAGTAAACTGAATTGCTTGAAAGAGAAATGTTTTTGACAATTAAACCGTACTTACATTTAAACTGCGAGCTTATGCTTAACTGAATTATTTCAAATAGAACTGTTTTTCGACATTAAAACTGTATTTACACTTAACTGAATTGTTACATATAACTGCTAGAATAGTTTGAAATGGAAATGTTTTTGACAATTAAACTGTGTACTTATGCTAAACTGAATTGTTTTCAATAGAACAGATTATTTACATAAAAATGGATTTGGCGTTAAATAACCTAGAAAGGTTGATATGCCATAAAACCCGCCAAACCAAACCAATCCAAGTATTGCTATGTCTATCACAATTTATTTAAACATCAATTTATTTACACTGTAAAATGATCAAACCGTTCTATTTCTAACAATTCAATTTCGCATATATCATGTGTTTGCACACAAATATCTAAATATCAAACAGTTCTACTTGACTTAGGGATCGAACCCTATCATGTGCTATCACTTCGATCCAGAGTTGACCGGGTAGCAATGACAATGAAAGGGTACTCCACATTCCCATAATTTCCAAGGCTAGAACCTCGCCATCATACAGAGATATGATCGGTGTATTCTACTGCTTCAGCCGACTGTGCTATCTTATTCAATAGGACCTTGTGCAAAAAAAAAACATCTTCAGAAACCGCACGAAAAGGTAAATACATACGATTCCCTAACATCTAGGCATAAAATAATCCCTGACAAGTTGACATGCTGTTAAAATTAATCAATAAATGAATCAAATTTCAGCATTAAATAATCCATAAGGTGTTTGGTTTGGTTTGGTTTCTTTGTTTAATGGCATATCAACCTTTGTAGGTTATTTAATGCCAAAGCTATTCTCCTAGAAGAACAGTAGTGGTACTATTTAACCCATAGCTGGAAGGATTAGGGGGTTCATACCTTTCCCATGGGTATTTGCCCGAAAGTGAACGTAATAGCGCGACTGGAGTACGAACTCGCTTACTACGATTCCGCAGTCCATCGCTTTAACCATGACACCTCGATGACACCCCCCCATAAGGTGTTGATATCCAGTTAATCAAATAAACCAAACCAAACAAAGTAGGAACATGATTTACAGGCGTACCCTGGAGTGCATAAAAATATGACCCTGAATATTGGGAAACTTGAAAATTGGTGGGTGTCATCTGTTTCTATAATCTTCAAACAACCTTGATTGTGCTGAGAATTAGCGATTATGTTTCCATTTCTTTCCAAGTGTTCGCATGACAAAGTATCCTTTCATCCAGTCATGTCACTCAAAAAGTTACAATGTGCAAATAAATAAGTTAACACAAGACTCATATTGTTTACGTCGCCCTCTCGAAGTAGCTTTGAAATCACTGATTGTATCCCCTGCAGATGGGTTAGACCTCTCATATAAAGGAGTATCCTAGCTATGATACTAAACTGCCTATGATGGTGAGGATCCAGTTTTGTAGTACTGGGAAGTGTGAACTACCTCTTCATTGCCATTACTCCCTGGAGGTGACCGTCGTTGGAAATGGACACGGCGACCTGATTTCAAATTCTGGACGAGGCTGTTTGTATTTCATGTAGACCCTTGGAAAAGGTATGGATCTGTCTATTCTCCTTACAGCCTAAATAGTAGCACAGACTGACTCTTTAGCCTTGGTATGACAACCAGTCTGGAAGAAGGAAACTGAATTCAAACCTGATAAGACTCGTCATAAAAAATTGACCTTGCGTCCAATCCTAATTGTGTGTAATAAATAGGAATACTTGATACCATATATTATTTGTATTAAGAATAATTACTTGAAGCTATAATTTTTCACAAAGGATTTTTATTATTAGTTACTTAAAACACGATAACAGTGCAAACAATGATTATAACTAAATAGAAATCGTTACGTGAAACTATATATCACACCGGGCCATTGGCCTAATGAGTAGAGTGTTCGCCAATGGCTTGGGAGACTGGGGTTCAATCCCAGGTCGAGTCATACCAAAGACTAAAAAAATGGTACTTGATGCCACCTTGCTTAACACTCAGTATTATAAGGTAAGGATCAAGGGTAAAGTGGAGTAATCCAGGGAATGGAGTAGCGCCCTCCCCTACGCCTCGGTGTAGTAGCTATCGAAAAGGGAGCCTCCGGGTTACCCTCGACTAAGGTCGCTAACTTTACTTACTTAATATATCATGCATAATTTTTTGCATTAGATAAAGACACTTGAAACCATCTGTATGCAAACAAATGGTTATAGACAAATAAAAAGTACATTTAAAAAATGCCATAGAATATTGAAAATATAGTTATGATTGAAATCAAACATTTTAGATTAATTGATTTTTGGCATTAGATAATCCATGACGAGTCGATCTGCCGTTAAACAAATAAACACAACAAAAAGTTTACAAATTAAACAAATTCATGCATTGAATACCCCAAAAAGAGTTGATAAGCAGTTAAAAAATAAACACAACGAAACTTTTACAAACGAATCGAATTTGGGTATTAAATAACCCATAAGGAATTGATGTCATTAAATAAAGAAACCAAACCGAACCTTAACAAAGGAATCGAATTTTGGCCTAAAATATCCCATAAGGAGTTTATATGCCGTTAAACAAATGAACCAATCCTTGTTTGAGTTCTGGACTGGTTTGGAGTGTATTTCTACTGTGTAAGGTCAGTTTGGTTATTCTATTATAAATCAGCTGTGATTTCTTCATCACGACGACAGTTATGCCAAACTGACCTGATTGCAATATCGAATTCCAAACCTGATTACGAAATGAGCCAAAACCGACTTCCCCCCCCCACCACGTTATCTTCTGGCCGGAAGTAATCCTTGACTCTTACATATTGTACTACGTACACATGTGGCAACAGATTAGATGTATCTGATTTGCCCCAGAGTTCGCTGTTTGGCCAGCGATTGGTTATATTAACAGTATGGTATGACCGTTTTAAAATGGTCATTTCCCCCTCCTCCTCTTCACACGGCCACCACAAACACCATCATTTCAAATTTGGCTGATGATTTGATAAAGGATAACATTTCATGCTTTTCTATCGTAAAGAAGGAAAGCTGCACGTAAAACAGTACAGCACGACGAAAATAAAAAGCATTCAGCGATTAATAACGCACGTATCAATAGAATTAGAGGGAAGACCCCCCTTGGCGTAATGGCTAATGAGCAGGATTGCGACATCATAGCAAGAAAATTCGAATTCTAATCGCGTTCACTTTTGGACTACTACCCTTGGGAAAGGCATGAACTCTCTTATTCCCTGTACTGTGACATCATATTTAACGAAGTTGAACTCCAGTCACGCTATTACATTCCCTTTGGAGTACTACCCTTGGGAAAGGCATGAACTTTCTAATCCCTAGTTTTGGGTTAGATAATACCACATGTCCTTCTACCAGGATGGCTTTAGCATTAAATAAACCATTAAACCATTGCTTATTGGGGAGTCTCCGTGGTGTCGTAGTTAATGTACTTGACTGTGACATCATATTAGTAATTTACGAAGCTCTTTGCTTCGATGTGGCACAAGCCCGAATGAATGAGGCACTCAATGAGACTCGAACTCATTCCTATAGATTTTAACGCACGAACCAATCGATTACGAATAGTTTTTAAACAGATCTTTTTTTACCCACAGATCGGACCCTAGCAATTACTACCACTCCTGTTCAGTGAAAGGATATTCCACACTCCAGGCCAGTGAAAGGACATTCCACACTCGCCCAGATATCTAGAGTTGGGGCCTCATCATCAGACGCTGTTTAGAGTCATACTTAGGACAGCCCTGATTTTTTTGGGGTGTATTACCCCTCTGCAGGCGATACTGTTAGCATATACTATGCCCAGTCGATAGGGTTTTATCATTTAATAAATAAATATATATTCATTTTTTCTTGTTTGCTGAATCATTTTAATGATTTGTTTTCTCTTGTTTTTCATTTATTTTTTTTTACTAAAGGTTTTATAAAAATACAAGTGTGTGCAAAATGATATTAAAACAGGTGTGAAGCCACATTCGGCAATCTAAACAATCGAATGTGGTTTGCCAAAAACTTTTGGACTGATTGATTGATTTAAACAGCATGTCTAAAAGTTAGGGAATCACATTCATTGTACATTTATATTTACATGTTTGCATTCGTTCTAAAGTGTTTTTGCACGCAGTTATATGATATTAAGTATTCCTATCTAATACCAATAATTTACACACAGTTGTCTGGTTTCAAGTATTCCTATCAAATACTAATAGTTTTATGGTTCCTAATAATTATTTTCATTCAATAACAATTATTTATTTGCACTGAGTTATATGGTTTCAGGTATATCTATCCAATACGTCATTTTCAAATAGATCTATTTGGCTCGTAGATGAGTTCGGTTTCTTTGTTTAATGGCATATCAACCTTTATGGGTTACTTAATGCAAAAGTCATCATTGTAAAAGAATAATAGAGAATCAACAGCTGGGGAATAAGGTATTTCATGCCTTTCTCAAAGGTATTAGTCAGAAAGTGAATGTAATAGAGCGATTAGAGTTCGAACTCTCTTACTACCGTTGTCCAACAGGTAGGTTAGCCACGACACCACGGACATCCCTCCTGAAATGATTTTAGAGTCGATAACAATCTCTAACCCTTTAAAATAGTTTTTCAAATGGAAGTTCGGGCAAATAAATCATTTGCAATGGCTAAAGATAAACATGGTAACCCTCCCTCACACACAAATGTACAATTGAATAATCACATTGAAAAGCGTCACAATACCAGTTTCACTCATAACAGATCAGCTATTGATTATATCCAAATTCTAGATATTTCCCCGGAACTCCAAGGGAATATAAGTGGACAGGAAAGTAGAATGTCAATCAAAATGATACAATCATAAAAAGCTACGGGAGTTTATGTAATTGCATCGGAAGTAATTCAAGCTGGTAAAACGCAATAATAGACATTGTGGATAGGGCTTATAATTGCGTTACATTGTTTCTAATTGGCTGGAGTTGAAGAATACACCAACTGCATCTCTGCAAAAGGGTAAGACACCCCCAATAAGGGTCCTGGATATGACACTAAACAATCTGATGGTGAGGCTCCAGTAAAGCTGGAGCTTTGGGGAATGTGGAGGATCCCTTTATTGCCATCGCTTCCGGGTCTACACTGGCCTGGAGTGGTAGCACTTGAAAGGGTCCTATCTTTGCGTCAAATAGAACTGTTTGACATTTAAACTGAGTGTAAACAAATGACTTATGCTAAATTGACTTGTTTAAAATAGAACGTTTTGATCATCTAACTGTGTATAAATAACTGACTGATGTTTAATTGAATTGTCAGTGATGCATAGAAATACCTGTAATCATTTAACCCTATCCAAACAAATGATTAAAAGTAAATAGATATATTCATGTTAGAAAATCTTGAAACCATTTAACTGCTTACAAAAGAACGAACTCAGGTTCATTTAAAAATGTATCAACAAAATGACTTTACAAATCATATATATTTAATATATATAAAACATGATTTGGCATTAAATAACCAACAATGGTTGATATTCAATATAAGCCAAACCAAACCAAACTAAACCTTCTTTCTTAGAGAGAAATTTAGCACAGAAAACTATCACTCGCAATACTCTCTATTCCAGACAAGGGTCTGTCGGCTGGGGCTGTAGAATACGCCGACTGCATCTAAGTAGGGGGATAAAATCCCCACCAACGGGGCCACCAGTTAACCCGACAATAACACACTTTGGCCCTAATCGGGCAAGACGACTGGTCGGAGAGGCCAGATCCGATCAATAAGCTGGTCATATCCATCCCAAACATTTGATTGTCCCGACCGTATTCTTCAAACTGACCTTGTTGCACCCATGTACACAACCCTATTTTTACTTTAAAGGTGCTTGAAGGTAGCAGCTAAGAGTCAATTGCACTGAGATAGTAATACCTAAAATATTCTAAACTGTAGGCAAATACATTTGTTTGTTTGTTCGTTTGTTTGTTTGTTTGTTTGGGTTTTATGGCATATCAACCTTCGTAGGTTATTAAACGTCAAATCTATTTTTTATGAAAATAATTCTATTTCAAACAATTCAGTTTAGCATGAGTTCGCAGTTTAAATGTAAGTACAGTTTGATTGTAAAAAACATTTCTATTTCAAGTAATTCAGTTTAGTCAAGCAGTTCTAATTTAGCTAATTCAGTTTAGTATAAGTACAGATTTTGTTTACACAAATGTCAAAATAGTTTTATATTAAACAATTCAGTTTAGAGTAAGTACATGTTCAATGTCAAGAACAGTTCCATTTTAAACAGTTCAGTTTAGCATAAGTATGCAGTTAGTTCTATTTAACCCATAGATAGGGCCCAATCAGGTGCTACCATTCCGGGCCAGAGTGGACCTGGGAGCAATGGCAATGAAGGGGTACTCCGCATTCCCCAAAGCTCCAGCATCACTGGAACCTCACCATTAGATTGTTTAGCGTCATACCAAGGACACTCATTAAGGGGGGGTCTTACCCCTCTGCAGAGGTGCAGTCGGTGTATTCTACCGCCCCAGCCGACTGGGAAAGGTAAATAAATGATTGATGTTAAATAGAATTGTTGGTGTTAGATGGCATCATTTGAAACCAGCTAATTTGTGTGCAAGCAAATTATTAATATTAAATACATTTATTTATGCAAAATATCAATACTAGAAACTAATTAACTGTGAGCAAATAAACTCGTTGAAAAAAGTTACTTACAAACTATTTGCTTACTAATCCTCTAATATATATACAGTAAATAGAATTTGGCATTAAATAACTCACAAGGGTTAATATGCCATTAAACCAAATAATCAAACCAAGCTATTCCTGGCACTTAGTGGAATAATCATCATCATAGGAAACGGATGCTGGATGATGTGACTTATTATTAAAGCAACCTAGTCGGCTGGGGCTCTAGAATACATTGACTGCATCTCTACAGGGGTGTAAAAAACCTCCAATGAGTGTCCTAAATATGACGCTAAACAATCTGATGATGAGGCTCCAGTCTTGGGGAATGTGTGGTACCCTTTCTTTGCCATTGCTACCAGGTCCACTCTGGCCTGGAGTGGTGGCACCAGATAGAGTGCAATCTATGGGTCAAATAGAACCGTTTGACATTTAAACTGAGTGCAAAAAAATGGCTTATGCCATTTCTTAAATTATAAGAAATTGAACTGTTTGATTATTTCACTGTGTGTAAACGAATAACTGATGTTTAATTGAATTGTTAGTTACCTAGCGATAGTTGATATCCTTTAACTCGGTGCAAACAAATAATCAATGGTAAATAGAATTATTCCTGTTAGATAAAAATACTAGAAACTATCTTACTGTGTGCAAAAAATGAACTCAGGCTCATTTTAAAATGTTATCAACAAAATGTGTTTATAAATCGTATTTAATAATATATGTATAAACAGGTTTTGGCATTAAATAATCTACAATGGTTGATATGCCATAAAACACGAACAAACCAAATCATATATATTTGATAATATATGTATAAACAGGATTTGACATTAAATAACATACAATGGTTGATATGCCATAAAACCAAACCAAACCAAATCATATATATTTAATATATATATATGTATAAACAGGTTTTGGCATTAAATAACCTACAATGGTTGATATGCCATAAAACCAAACCAAACTATATTATTAAACAGTAATACAAAGAATGAACTCGTGAAAAGTGTCTTTTCCCATTTAACTCACAAATGGCTGCTATCAAGTCCCGAGCCAATAAAGATTACACAATCCATCATCATCATCATCATCCTGTCGTGCCGATAGCACGGATATCCCTGACCCTCTCTCGCCACTTCTCCCTATCATTCATCGCTTCTGGCAGGTCTTCAGGGCTACATACAGTATCCTCATATAGCTGCTGTATACAAGTTAGACGAACCAGACACGCAGGACACTGCTGGAGAAGCAAGGACGAACTCATCAGGGATGTACTTCTATGGACCCCCGCATATGGCCAAGCAAAAACAGGACGACCATCTCGAACATAGATACAGCAGCTTACACAATACAGTTCAGCATTAAGTGAGAAAGGATAAAGTTCCAAATAGGCAAATCCAACTTCAGTTAGATGTTTTTTCTCTGCTGGCTTGGTTTAGTTTCTTTCTTTAGGTTGGTTGGGGTTTATGGTATATCAACCTTTGTAAGTTATTTTATGCCAAATCCGGTTTATACATATATATTAGATATCTGTGATTTATAAGCGCATAATTTGAAGAAAACATTTTTAAACCATTCAGTGCTCTTTTGTTTGCGCACAGTTAAATGGTTACAAGTATTTCTATATCACACTAATAATTCTATTTGATATTAATCATTGTCTGAATACAACGAAATGGTTTCACGTATTCCTATCTCACACGAATAATTCTATTTACTATTTTTATCTTATTAAATGGTTTCCAGTATTGCTATATAACTCTAACAATTTAATTTAATATCAGTCATTTGTTTGAATGGATATATATATATATATATATATATATAATCATCCATAGACAGACATTTTCGTTGTATCACAACCCTTCAATGTGGCGAGATACGCAGGACACTTCAAGCTGGAATCGAAACCTGGCCAACTTTATGTTAGACTTAGTATCTAACCGCTCAGCCAACAGGTGACTTACATCAGCTCGGTGATTATAACGCATTTCGTTCGTTTACATTGTGCGTTACCGGATACAGGAGTGCTCAATATATATATATATATATATATATATATATATATATATATATATATATATATATATATATATATATATATATATATATATATATATATATATATATATATATATATATATATATATATATATATATATATATATATATATATATATATATATATATATATATATATATATATATATATATATATATATATGACTTCTTAGTGAATAATTTATTTTATTCTAAAAATTTAAAGCTAATTTGTTTCCATACAATTAATTATTGCAATTGTTTGCACTCAATAAAGTGGTTGCAAGTATTGCCATCAAACAATAATAATTTTATTTAATATTAATCAGTTATCTTAACACAATTAAGTATTTCTAATGTTCGCACTCAGTTAAGTGGTTGCAAGTATTGCTATAAAACAATAATAATTCTATTTAATATTAATCATTTGTTTCTACGCATTTAAGTATTCCTATTGCTTGCATTCAGTTAAATGTTGACAAGTATTGCAATTAAGCACTAATTATACGATTAGATATTAATCATTTGTTTACAAGCAGTGAAGTGGTTTTAAGTTTTGCAATTTAACACGAATAATTCTATTTAATACTATTAATTCATTTGCACACTGTTAAACCATTCCAAGTATTGCGAGATACTTCAGTTTAATATCTGCAATTTGTTTTCACACTGTTAAATGGTCAACAAGTTCTATTTGACACATAGATGGGATCCTATTAGGTATTTACACTCCGGGTCAGTGTGGACCAGGGAGTAATGGCAATGAAGAGGTACTCCATATCAGATGCAGTTTAGTGCCATATCCAGGACACTCGTTGATAGGGGTCTTACCCCTCTGCAAAGATGTAGTCGGCATATTCTACAGCCCCAGCTGACTGAGCTCTTCTTTTTTTAATCGCATACCAACCTGCTACATATTTGGGGTCACAGAATTTCAATCATGCAAATTTTTTGTATAAATAATTTCTCAAAATATCTGTTTTCATTATATAATGTACCTTTAGAAATAACAAAAATCTCTTATCATTAACTTTCTTCTTTTTTCACTTGTTTCTATCAATTTGGTTGGCATACGAAGGCGTGATACATAGTTTCGGTTTCTTTGTTTGACAGCGTATCAACCTTTGTGGGTTATTCAATGCCAAATTCATACTTGTAGGAGAACAATAGAGGTATAATTTACGGCTTCAGTTTCTTTGCTTAATGGCATATCAACCTTTGTGGGTTATTCAATGCCAAATCCATACTTGTAGGAGAACAGTAAAGATATTATTTACGGCTTCAGTTTCTTTGCTTAATGGCATATCAACCTTTGTGGGTTATTCAATGCCAAATCCATACTTGTAGGAGAACAGTAAAGATATTATTTACGGCTTCAGTTTCTTTGTTTAATGGCATATAAATCTTTGTGGGTTATTCAATGCCAAATCCATACTTGTAGAAGGACAGTAGTAGGACTATTTAAATCATAACTGAGTTCGTTGAACGGCAGCTCATTTAAAATTTTATATGAGTCAGGTACTTTATGGTAATACGATTTATTTTTTAACAGAATACAACGAGGAGTCCCCGTGGTGTAGTGGGTAAAGTGCTGGACTGAAAATTAGTAGTAAGAGAGATCGAATTTGTATGTATTGAAAAAATCCTCGAATCAACACCCCACAAAACAGCAGCTGTATGGCCACCTATCTCTCATCTCTCAAACCATCCAAGTAAGACGAACAAGACATGCTGGGCACTGAAGGAGAAATTAGGAAAAAATTATAACCCACATTCTCCTTTGGATTCCTACACATGGACACACCAAAGTTGGCCGACCAGCAAGAAATTACATACATCATCTCTGTGCGGATACTTGATGTACTCTAGAAGACCTGCCAGGAGCGATGGATGGTCGGAACAAATAACAAGAGAGAGAGAAAGAGAGAGAGATAGAGAGAGTCAGGGAATTCTGAGCTATTAACACGACTTTATGATGATGATATATATTAATAATATAATAATATAATAATGATAAAATATACGCTAGTTGTTAATCGAAAATTCTTAGATTACAACAAAGATTAAAGTTTTTATTCATTGGGGTTGTGGATCACTAAATGACTCACTTGAAAATATGGCGAGGAATTGTAAATGTTACAATACACATAACAATATAGAAAGCTTTTGTTAGATGTAGTGATTTTTTTTTTCTAATTACCTTTTTAGAACACTCACAGACAAAAAGCTCGTTCTAACTTGTGAGACTGGCATGCAATGCGTATCAACCTTCGTTGGTTATTTAATGCCAAAAGCCATCCTTCTAGAATAACAACAGTGGTGCTATTTAACCCATAGCTAGAAGGATAAGGTGTTCATATCTTCCCAAAGGTATTTGTCCGAAAGTGAACGTAATAGCGCGACTGGAGTTCGAACTCGCTTACAACGATTCGGCAGTCCAGCGATTTAACCATTACACCACGAGAACACCCTCCTCCTGTTCATTCATATATATATATATATATATATATATATAATTTGTAAACTGATATATACATATATGATTTGTAAACTAAAAGTTTGTGGGTAACATTTTTGAACGAGCGAGAGCTTATTTGTTTGCATATAGTCAATTGCTTTCAAGTACAGTAAATGACTAGATAGTTCTATCTGATCCATAGATAGGACCCTAACAAGATTTATTCAAAACCACACGTAACATTCTTGAGTAGTTCCTATCTAACTTTTTCTCCGTGCGTTTCGTTTAAGTGCATCTATACAGTAGTACCGACACAGCCACGACTTGGAAGAAATCCCGTTTTATTTTATTAGAGATCAAATTTCCATATGATCAACAACCTGTCAAAAGCAGACTATATTTTTCATGTGTGTATGATGGCATCGCTTTCTGTCGATGAGATATTGCTGCTGAGGTATATGAACTGGTCTACTAAATTCAAAGGTTCGCCATTTGAAGTGAAGATGGTTCCTTCTCGTTTACAATGCATGAACTGTTTTATTTGCGTTCACATAATAGCCAATGCCTTCTACTTTCTCCAGGTTATGCAACAATGATTCGGCTTGCGCAGGTATATTTGCGTGAACCGCTAGATTATTTGCGTAGTCTGTCATCGTTTCTACGGTGTATAATAAGCTTCTTCCCCATCTTTTTTTAGTTTGCTAACATTTTCTTTTATTAGATCTATTAACGCTCGTATTAGGTAATCTAGGCAGATTATGAACATATATGGTCCTAATGTGTTTCCTAGCAAGACTCCTATGACATTTTCGAAGTAGCCAGGGTCACCATCGGGTGGGCGAACCATTGCATTCATGTTTATGTAAGACATCATTTTAACGGTAACAGTTTCTTTGTGGAGAGCATGTGCTACTTGTATTTGCCTTATCTTTCTTCTGTGGATATAATCAAATGACTTGAAGATATCTATAAATAATTGTGTTGCCTCAAGATTTGTTGCTTGGAATCTTTCAATGATTTGACGGATAATCAGAATCTGAGAAGTTGTGGATCGATTTCAACGAAAATAGTTCCGATTTTTCTGGAGAATTTGACCAACTTTAAATCGGATACAATTAAAAAAACAGGTCATTATAAACCTTCGAAGCAATAGAACTAAGTGTTTCTGTAGGTCTTTATGATTCAGAGGTCAGCCTTTCGTTCATTTGTCTATTGTATTTTGTTTATAGAAAAGGTTGCGTAATCGAAAAATATGTCGTCAAATTTTCTTGCCTTCCACACTTCAGGAGGAACTTCGTCAAGGTTAGCAGCTTTTCTCTTGTTAATCTATCTATTTCATTTTATTCATTTATTTATTTATTTTCAGCACTGCGACAAGTTATTCCTCCGTGAACTGTTCAAGTTTGATGTCTAATTGGCTGTTAATATTTCTTTTAGAAAGTTTATCAGCGATTTCAAGAGGGTTTCCAAGCAGATTCGTGAAATGTTCTTTCCACTTCTAAAGTCTTTCTTCTTAGCTGGCAGCTTTTAGTTTTGTTCTCAAGGAACATATTTCATTCACAATCCGGTATGGAAATTTGTATTGCCTATCTTCGACCAAATTTCTGGTATTATTGATTGGACCTTGACTGCAATTTAGTAGTTCTTTTGGCTATGTTTTAATTAATATATATATATGCATGTGTGTGTATGTTTTAATTAATAAATCTATATATATATTTACATATTTATACATATATATATATACATATATATATACATTTACATATATATATATACATATATATATAATTACTATCTTAATCTATTATTATTATTAGCAGCAGCAGAAGTAGTAGTATATGCCGTTAAATTGCTGTGTACAAGTCGAATAGTAAGCCTGAAAGAATCTCTACAAAACAAGGGATCTACTAATTCGATTGTCTAAAACGGTTCTCTTAATAATCGATATAAATCCCTTACAAGTAGACTACCACAAACATTTCAACATAAACTTGTATGCAATGAACATATTTAACAAATTAATGCAGAGACCAATATAAAGTAATAAAACTAATACAAATTAAGTATTATATAAACGCTTTATCACATGCCGTTTCCAACAACTCTAAACACTAACCAAAACGTCACAGCTCTCAGACGGCCAGTAAGAAAACTACAGAATTTTTTTTTTTTTTTTTTTGGTTTATGGCATATTAACATTTGTGAGTAATTCAATGCTAAAGTCCTTATTGTTGAAGAACAGCAGTGATACTCTTTAACCCATAGCTAAGAGTATCAGAAGGCACATACCTTTACCAAGAATATTAATCCAAAATTGAACGTAATAGCACGACTGGAGATCAAACCCGTTTACTTCGAAGCCACAGTCAAGTACATTTGCCACTACACCACGAATTCATTTTAGTATAAGCTCTAATGTGTAAGATTTGCACGTTTCACGAGGGATGGAATTCTGATCCCAAAGAAAAACTGTGTACACTTAATCGAACATTACACTCATTCCAATCTGATGTATATACGATATCATTATAATTAAATTATGATATCTAATTATCATATACATGTATCGTGGTAAAGACATGATATACAGTGAAATAGAATTAATTATTTATTAACCCAAGTGGTACAGTTCGACTAGTATTATAAGTCTCGTGCTGTAGGGGTTACGTCCGAATTGGTCTTACTACTGACCAACGTTCTTTCAGAGCTGTCTTTCAGCTTCTTTTTCTGCTTCAGCTTCTGTCTCCATCTCTGTCTCTCAGCTTAAGAGACACGGCATCTTTTATACTTCTGCGTTACCGGAAGTCACGTGGTACGAGCCACTATACTACTATACGATTATATTGTATTATATACAATATAATGATATATACTATTATATCATTATATTATAATCATGTTATTATACGACTATTATTATCATAATAACAATGAGGTGCCCGTAGTGTAATTGTTATCGTCGTAGGAAATGAACACGGCGACACGAGTTCAAATCCTGGACGAGACTGATTGCATTTCACATAGCACTAATACCCTTGGGAAAGGTATGAATCCAATTATTCTCCCTCCAGCTAAGGGTAAATAGTAGGACAGACTAGGTTCTTCAACCTTGGTTAGGCAACTAGTCTAGGAGAAGGAAAACTCTGAATTCAAACCTGTTAAACTCCGCTTAAAAATTGACCTTGTGTCATATCCTGCCCGAGTGGAGGGGTTGGTAAATATGATTATCATAATAACAATTATTATTATCACTACTACTGTTATTATAATTATTATTTTTGTTTATTCTTTACCCCTTTAGAGTTTTTTCACATCAGCGTTAGCTGATGGTCTTTCACTGGAGTTTGAATGACAGCAAGTCTCCAGGACTCTTCTTAGTATTCTGGCCGTTCTCAATAATGCTGTCGTTTGGATGGTCTCCACTCGTCCGCCAACTTTCAAGTCCTCCAGTCCCTTTAATAATCCTTTAGTTATTGTACCAAAAGCACAATAATAATAATAATAATAATAATAATAATAATAATAATAATAATAATACAAGCAAATAACATATACTATTAAGAATTACTAAAGCTTTTTTCAACAAGTCATGATTACATCACTTTTTAAGAAAATAATGACACCACAAAACGGCAAATTCTCGCAGGTAGAAATTATCAAACAAAAATAATATTTTTTTAAATCACGCTAGGTATTCATTTTTGTGTGTGCAAAATTCAAAATTAAATAAGTTAGTTAACTATATAGCTTTTTAATTAAACTAGCTTAAAAGTATTTTAAAAACGACGTAAATACCTGGTAGGTGTATAGCATTTACCTCCCTTTAATTTCAAACATGATCAAAGGGGAACAACTCGAATATTAAGAAGTGAATTATATTGTTTAAAAGTGTGTTACGTTGTGTTGACATGAGAAAAATCGCCTACAGTTACAATTATACTGAGTGTAATGGCCAACATACGTGATTGCGAAATTCTACGTAAGAGACTTTGAATTCAAGCAATTACATTCACTTTCGGACTATTATCCTTGGGCAAAGGACGAACCCCCTTTATCCCCCAAGTGTAGGTTTAGTAGCTTTTTTTTTTATAAGGATGGCTTTGGCATGAAATAACCCATGAAGGTTGATATGCAATTAAACAAAGAAACCAAACTAAACAATTATACATTGTGTGTTCAAAATGTCTCTAAATTAAAGTTTTTTTCACTCAGAAAGAAATTAAAAAATGGATAAAAAATTAATTTTCTTTAAAACATACCAATTTTTTATTGGGCGAAGGACATTTAAAACTCTTGTTTGATATTGAATATAGCTGAGCTATTATATTTTTCAAATGTCCTCCATGTCCTCAAATCTTATCCCTGATATGATTTTTTTTTTTTCAGTTTAAGAAACAAAAAAAAAAAGTGGCACAAAGTTAAGATCGACTACGGCCGATCCTGCTCTTGCACAATCCGATGATTCACCGAAAACTGCAAATGTAATTAAAGACTGGCTTCATTTTTTTTTTAATTATTAGACTTCTTTAGCCGTCTTGACATTCTCTCTTAATGAGATAAGTTACTCATTTGCAAAAAAGTACAGAATTTTTTCTTCATTTGTTTCGATTCTCACTTTCCGATGTTTATTTTTCATTCTTTGTTGCAAGTCCAAATTATTTTTTAATATTTTCTATTTCAAATCCATACCGTTTATTTAACGTTTAGGTTAATTGTAAAATACGACTTAAGAAAAACGTAAGAAAAAGTAACGTAAAAAATATGAAAAATACTAATCAAAATTTTTATTATAGTAATAAAACTTGTGGGAAAATAATTAGGGATAGAATAGATATAGCGTCTCAGGACTATAAAAGAAAAACATGCCTTCTCACTGATATATCAATACCAACGGATAATAACATATCAGTTAAAGACTACAATAGAATAATAAGAGCTAGAAATGAAAATTGAAAAATCATGGCACCTGAAAACTACCACCGAGTAAGCCCTGGTTATGATCAAGAAAGTGACAGATAAACACATTTATTAGATACATGCCTATATGATATAAAAAAAATGCTCATTGCAGAACCGGGGTTGTCCTCGTGGTGTAATGGTTAAAGCGATGGACTGCGGAATCGAAGTAAGCGAGTTCGTACTCCAGTCGCGTCATTGCGTTCACTTTCGGGCAAATACCCTTGGGAAAGGTATGAACCCCCTTATCCTCCCAGCTATGGGTTAAATATTACCACTACTGTTCTTCTAGGGGAATAGCTTTGGCATTAAATGACCTACAAAGGTTGATATGCCATTAAACAAAGAAACCAAACCAAACCATCTTTGCAGAACCGCTCATCTCTTAAAATGAGTACTATCAATATGACTGAAAAATATCCGAATGGAACAGCAAAAAGCATAAATCATAGAGTGTATGATTACCTTCTATTACCTTAGGTCTTAGCTAAAGTTGCCCAATCGGCTGGGGCTGTAGAATACACCAACTGCCACTCTGCAGAGGGGTAAGATTCTCCCGACGAGTATCCTAGCAATGACACAAAACAATCTGATGGTGAGGCTTCAGTAATACTGGAGCTTTGGGGAATGCGGAGTACCCCTTCATTGCCATCGCTCCCAGGTCCACTCTGGCTCAGAGTGGTAACACCTGATAGGGTCCTATCTATCTAAACTGTGTTCTTATGCTAAAGTGAATCGTTTAAAATAGAACTGTTTTTAAATAGAAGTAAACTATATATTTATGATAAACTGAATTGTTTGAAATAGAACAGTTTTTACATTTAACTGAACTGTTTTCACATTTAAATATTTGTTAACAAAATCAATACTTATACTAAAATTAATTGTTTGAAATTTGATTCGGCGTTAAATGACTTGAAAAGGGTTTATACGCCGTAAAACAAACAAAAACAAAAAACAACCAATTTAGGTGAAGACCCTGTAAAGGATTGTAAAAACTGAAATTAAAGTTTATAAAACAAATAAAAGAGCAAAGAAAGACTAATTGCAAAGACCAATTAACAGGAATATCAACATGAATTACTTATGAAAAAACAGGAAAACAACAGCATCTAGAGAACAAAATCACATCGAGGCGGGTGTTCTCGTGGTGAAATGGTGAATCGTAGTAAGCGAGTTCGTACTCCAGTCGCGTCTTTACGTTCACTTTCGGGCAAATACCCTTGGGAAAGGTATGATATCCCTTATCCTCCCAGCAATGGGTTAAATAGTACCACTTCTAGGAGAATAACTTTGGCATTAAATAACCTACAAAGGTTGATATGCCATTAAACTAAGAAACCAAACCGAACCAAAATCGAATTGAATCTAGAGAACAAGATCGAAAACAGAAAACAACTGTATAGATACTTCAAGCGACAAACGAAGGAAATCGCACGCGAGTTAACTCGAACAAGCCTAAGAAGGAGATCCCAGAAGATAGAAACTGAATCTTTTTCAATGGCTGCACAAAATGATGTCATAAAGATCAATTATATCAAAGCAAAAGTTGAAAAAACGCAACAGAATAGCAAGTGCATGTTAGGAACCCTTGGAAGAATCTCCAAGAACCTGGAAAAGAGACTGAGCAAAGAAAGAATCAAAACCATCCAGACCACAGCAAAACTAAAATATGTTTAGAAATTGCAAGAATTGGATGTGTGAAACCATATAACTGTGCGTAATCAAATAATTATTAATGTCAAATAGGAATAGTTACTCGAAGTCATATAATTGCGTATAAATTATTAACGGAGTGGAAATGAATAATTATTATACAAATAAAAAAAGGTTGTTTAAAAAAATTGAGAGCTATGGAACGTTCATAATACAGTTATGAGGTGCCCGTGGTGTAATGGTTATCATCATAGGAAATGGACACGGCGACACGAGTTCAAATCCTGGACAAGACTGATTGCATTTCACATAGCACAAATACCCTTGGGAAAGGTATGAATCCAATTATTCTCCCTCCAGCTATGGGTAAATAGTAGGGCAGACTGGGTTCTTTAGCCTTGGTGAGGCAACTAGTCTAGGAAAAGGAAAACTCTGAATTCAAACCTGTTAAACTTCGCTTAAAAATTGACCTTGTGTCATATCCTGCCCGAGTGGAGGGGTTGGTAAATATGATAATTCAGTTATGATTATAATCAAACATTCACAAATGAATCAAATTTCGATGTTAAATAACCCACAAGGGGCTGATATGCCTTTAATTAAATAAATCAAATCAATCTTTAAGGATATGCATAAAACACACACGCAGTACATATTCTAATTGGTTTGTTGGTTTCTTGGCTGGATGGCTGTTTTGTTGGCCGGTTAATAGTTGGTTGGTTGCTTGATTGGGTGGTTGGTTTGAAGGTAGGTTGGTTTTTTGGCTGGTTGGTTGGTTGGTAAATTGGTGACTGGGTGGTCAGTAGACAAATTAGTTGGTAGGTCAGATGGCTAGCTGATTGGTTGGTTTGTTAGTTGTTTGATTGGTCGATTTGTAAATTGGTGACTGACTGCCATGTTGTCAAATTAATTGATAGGCTAGCCGGCCAGCTGGTTGGTTGGTTTGTCAAATGATTGATCTATTGATTGGTTGGCTAGCTGGCTAGCTGGTTGGATGGTTGATTGGATGGGTGGTTGTTTTGCTGGCTAGATGGTTTGTAGATTTGTTGGCTGGCTGGCAGGCAGGCAGGCAATAGGCATGTTGGTTGGTTTTTTGGTTGAATAGTTGGCTGATTGCTTGCTTTCTTGCTTGGTTAATTGTTTGGCTGGTTAGTTAACTGGCTGGTTGATTGGTTGATTGGTAGTTCAGATGATTGGTTGTTTGTCTGGCTAGCTAACAGGCTGGTTGGTTGGTAAATTGTTGACTGGCTGGTAGACAGATTAGTCGTTAGGTTTGCTGGCTAGCCGGTTGGTTGGTTGATTTGTTGGCTGGTTGATCTATTGATTTGTTGGCCTGCTAGCAAGCTGGTTGGATAGCTGATTGGTTATGTGGTTGTTTTGCTGGCAATAAGTTTTGTTGAATGGTTGGTTTGTTGGCTGGCTAGCTGGGTTGTGGAGTAGTTTTTTTTTGGGGGGGGTGGCTTGATTGGTCGGTTGGTTGGTTGGTTGGTTGGTTTTTGGTGGGCTGGCCGGCTGGCTCGTTGACAGATTGATTAGCTGGACAGTTGCTGGTTGTTTGCTTGCCTGGTTAATTGGTTGAATGGCTGATTGGTTATTTGGCTGGCTGGTTGTTTGGGTGGTTGGTTTGTTAGTTGGTTGATTGGTTGGCTCGCTGTGGGTTGGTTGGTAGGTTGGTTGGTTGGTTGGTTTATTATTTACTTGATAGTTTAATTGTTTGGTTGGTTGTTTGAATGGCTGGTCGGTTGGCTGGTTCTTTTGTTAGCTGGCTCACTGAGTTGACTGATTACTTGTTTGCTTGGTTTGAAGATTGATTGGTTAGCTAGTTGTTTGTTTGTTTGTTTGTTTGTTTGTTTGTTTGGCTGGTTGGTTGGATGATTGTGTGTATAGCTAATGGGTTGTTTGGCTGATTGATTAGTTTGTTGGTTGGTTGAATGGCTGGCTGGTTGACTGGTTCTTTTGCTGGCAATCTGGCTGAATGGCTAGCTGGTTGACTGGTTACTAGCTTGTTTTATATATTGGTTGGCCGACTAGTTGGTTGGTTATTTAGTCGTATTGTTGTTTGACTGGTCGGTGGTTTTGTTGGTCAGCTGGCTAGCTGGCTAGCTGGCTGGCTTGTTGGTTGGTGGTTAGTTGTATGGTTGATAGGTTGTTTGACTGAATGGTTGGCTGATTGGTTAGTTGGTTGGCTGGCTGATGGTATCTCTGGTTCGTTGTTTGGGTGGTTGGTTAATTGTTTGGTTGGTTGAATGTCTGGTTGGTTGGTTGGTTGGTTGGTTGGTTCTTTTGATGACTGACAGACTGGTTAGCTGGCTAGCTGATTGGCTGACTGGTTACTTGCTTTCTTGGTTCGTTTATTGGTGGGCTGGCAAGTCCGTAGTTTGGCTGGCTGGCTGGCTGGCTTGTTAGTTGGTTGTTTGGTTGGTTGGTTGGTTGTTTGTTCGGCTGGATGGCTAGATGACTTATTGGTTGTTTGTTCGGCTGGCAGGCTGGCTGGTTGTTTGTTCGGCTGGCTAGCTAGCTGACTTATTAGTTGAGCGGTTTTACGGCATGTTAATCCGAAATCAATTCAACATTTATGGTCTCTTATTGCATAAGTTACAAAAAAATTATCTTCGCAATCATTTTAACCCACTTGATTATCTCAAAATGATCACTTTGACCCATAGATAGGACCCTAACAAATACTGCCGCTCGCGGTCAGATTGGATCAAGGACTAATGACAACAAATGGTTACTTTACACTCCATAAAGCCTCACTTCCGGATAGAGTTTCGTTTCATACCCCAGACACCACTTTTTTTTTTTATATAAGTCTTACCTCTTTTGCAGGAAAAGTAAACGGTGATCTAGGCCCCGCTATTAGAACGGCTTACGTCGGAGTGTAATGCTTTCGTCTCGTAAGCACATAATTATGTTGTTTATTTTACATCTGTGACATTAAGAGATTACCAACTACTGAGTTGTGTGCAGTCGAACAAGCGAGCAATGAAATACGAAGATATAATAAAAGAAGCCGGTGGCTGTGGATTTTACCAAAAGTGGATCCTCGCTGTTTTATATGTGGCGTTGGCGTCTCATGGATTTCAAGTCAGCAGCCTGGTGTTTACCATACCTAACATCCAACACAGGTAAGGAGAAAATTGTATTTATTTAAGGATACTGCAGAAGATTGTGATGATTTTAGGTTTTTTTTAAATATTGCAAAAGAAGAAAAACTTCTTAATGTCAACTTTTTACGGCAATAATTTTCATCTTTTAGTAGCGTCCACCACCGTATTAAAAAAGATTTTTAAAATGTTATTTCAAAACCTATTTAAAGGTTTTGAAATAACATTTTAAACGCCATAAAAACGTTGCAATTTGGCCAAAACTTATGGAAGTAACGTATTTTAAGGATGTTCACTTATTATTTTGTTTTTATTTGATTTAGCAATAAATAAACTAATTACAGATAAGACACAAAATATATAACTTTGTAGGTTATTAAATGCCAAAACAACCTTTGTAGAACACTTGTACTATTTAAACTGTTGTTGGGGGGAGTTAAAGGATTTTTACCTCTCCTAAAGGTAATAATCCAAAAGAAAACATACTAATACGACTAGTATTCAAACTCACATACTACAATGTTGCTGTCTAGCACTTTACCCGCTTCGCCACATGGATACCATCCATAGTTTTATTTTGCACGTTATCTTTTATCAGACCCTCAAAGTTCGAACGACTTCCTATTCTCCTCGTCTACGTTTTTCACAAACCAAAATATTCCTTAAACTAACAAAATCAAATTATTTCAATTAATAATATAATTGTCTCCAAGTCATAAAGTTTTATATATATAGATAATGGGAACAAAAACTCAGAAATTTGCTCAGTACAAAATTTATAAATTCATATATCAATTATCATACATTAAGCACCCCTGGAGTTTTATAAGTATCTTCTTATATATTCTCAAAATGACTTATTCCCAACTCATCTTCTTTGGATATATATATATATATATATATATATATATATATATATATATATAGTGTTTTTATCTTAATGTAGATGTGCCATTCCTGGCTTGGTAAATGACACCTACGAAGTCCAAGACAAGTACCACGCTGAGCTTATCAGGTTTCATATTCCTCAACACTTGGTAGATGGACAATTAGAATACAGTAAATGTTATCTCTATACCAACAGAACATTAGATGCTAATGGAACGCAACATAAATGCAGTTCGTGGGTTTATGACCAAACAGTAATCCTGTCATCAATTACAAGTGACGTAAGTATCCCTATAAATAATTGTTTTAATTGTAATCTTGAAAAACATATTTAGTAAATGACTTCCTACCTTATTGACGCATGAAACCTTATTGTTTGTACAGCCAAATCGGCTGGAGCTGTAGAATACGTCGACTGTATCTGTGTGGAGGGTTAAGACTCCCCCCCCCCAACGATTGTCCTGGATATGTCACTAAACTGCATCTGATAGTGAGGTTCCAGTTCTGGAGCTTTGGAGAATGCGGTGTATTCCTTCATTGCAAATATTTCCCGATCCACTCTGACCCTGAGTGTTAATACCCGTTAGGGTCCCATCTATGAGTCAAATATAAAAGTAATCATTTTCTAAACTTGAAACAATTTGGATCTGTGCAAACAAATTACTGATGTTAAATTCTTGGAACCATTTAATTGCGTGCAGATAAAATTATTAGTGTTGGATAGCAATACATGAAACCGTTTAACTGTATACAAGAAAATAAGCTCTTGATTGTTTAAAAATGCTGCCTACAAACTATTCGTTTAGAAAACATATATTTGATATAAGAATTTACTAAAGTTTTGGCGGCAAAAGGCCGTATAAATGGGACACTCAATAAGACTCGAATTCACACGTGAAGATTTGCTTTTCTCGCTTGCTAACTATTACACCACCTGAGGCGCCTATATATATATATATATATATATATATATATATATATATATAAACAGGATTTGTCATTAAATAACCTAAAAGGATTGATATGCCAAAAATATAACCAACCAACCAACCAACCAAATTTTTTATCTTATCTTTTTTCTCTCATTATTCTCCTGTGGTTAGAGAAATAAATAAAATAAAGTCATTGATAATCCATTAGAGCCAGATTTTGATTCCCGTATAGAAAAAATTAATTTTCACAGTTAATTCCTTGATATGTATAATCTTCATGAGTATTTTCCGAAAACATTAAACCAAAAAAGTTTTTTGATGAAATTATATTAATTGATTAACTGATTAATTAATTGATTTTAACGGTATGTCAACCCGTCAATTGTTATGTTAAGCTAAGAGGTTAATGAATTTCTTTATTCTACGTTTATATTTACATTTTTGTGTAGTTAAATTTTACGCAATTATATGATATCAAGTATCCATATCAAATAGAAAATAATTTGCACACAGTTATATGATATTAAGTATTCCTATCAAATACAAATAATTTGCACACAGTTATATGATATGAAGTATTCCTATCAAATACAAATAATTTGCACACAGTTATATGATATGAAGTATTCCTATCAAATAGAAATAATTTGCACACGGTTATATAATATGAAGTATTCCTATCAAATACAAATAATTTGCACACGGTTATATGATATGAAGTATTCCTATCAAATACAATTAATTTGCACACAGGTATATGATATGACGTATTCCTATCAAATAGAAATAATTTGCACACGGTTATATGATATGAAGTATTCCTCTCAAATACAAATAATTTGCACACGGTTATATGATATGAAGTATTCCTCTCAAATACAAATGATTTGCACACGGTTATATATGAAGTATTCCTATCAAATGCAAATATTCCTATGTTGTACAAATACATGTTACGTCAAGATGAATTCAAATAATTATAAATACAAACAAATTAAGTAAATGTCGTTTATTCAGGTAAACTTTTGTAAGAAATCAATTTTTTAAATATTTCCTAATCAAATTATATTGCCTAATTGATTGATTTGAACGGCATATCAACCTGTTCAGAGTTATTTTTAGATTAAAGGTTCTAAGATTTTGTACATTTTTTTTTTTTTGTATTTTTGTATATATTTATCTGATATCAAACAGTCCTAATACAAATAATTTTCACTCAGTTGTATGATTTCAAATATTCCTATCTAATACTAATAATTACATAGTTTCAAGTAATCATTTATTTTTACTAATCGTTCTTTATACATAAATATATGGTTTCAAGTGACTTATTATATTTAGTAAACATAGCTTCAAGTAATTATTCTTAATACAAACACCTGCTTTACACGTTGATCATGCCTTCCTTTCACTACCATTTGTTTTTCATACATGGTCTGGATATACTCTACTAAGTCTCATGATCAGTTTTCTTTTCGTCAGCTGTTTAGCTGTGATTGTGTATCGTGTACTATGATATTGTAGAAGTATTTTACATACTTGTGATTTAATATAAAATATTTGCCATAATCCATGATTTACTGAAAAATTTCTGGGTTGGAGGAGAGTCCATAGGGTAATATTGTGTAATTAGACATCTATTTACCGTTACTTTCTTCCTTTGGTAACATCTGTTGGTAGACGGGACTTGAGTCTAGTTATGTAAACCTTTGGTTCTATCCGAAGCAAGTCTTTTATTTCAGGAATGGGGTAGCTATTTAGATTTGAAGCTTGATTTACCGTAACTTTGTTGTCTCCACATATTCGAATGCTTCTATCCGTCTTCGGTGATGAGTTGTAATCGGTGATGAGTTGTAAAACTGACCTGTGCGTGAAAGTTTTATAGTGAGAAGACCAGTGCACAGGGGCAATCCCACTCTCTCGTCCTGGGAAGTCTTCATCCAGTTGCACGGAGAACCGTTACGACGGTAGATTGCCAGGCTGCAGTGGATGACCAAGAATTCTTTGGGTGCCATGTCTGCACCCAAAGAATTAGGCGCTCCAACAACACTTACAGCCACCGCCTTCACATCCGTTGGTTCTTCAGGTGAACTCTTCCGCTTGTTCCACCGGGAGTCTGGTTTCGCATGCAGTAGGGCTGACACAGCCCAATCTAAACTCACCACGGGTTTGAGACCCGTCGGTTAGCTTGCCAAAGCCAGTACCCAGGATGTGGTGCTGCCCACTCAGAATATGTCATTGGAACTATTGTATCGACTGCTTGCATGATTTCCCTACGCACTGGTCCTTGCAGTGGGAAGGCCAATCTGGATTTGAAATTCGTTGGTATCGAACCTTATCTACTTCAATGTTGGCTTTCACTCCTTTCATAGTGCCTAATTCTTCACGGAACACCCAAGGATATTGGTTAATCACCCGTTGCCATTGTTTAACGTTTCTTCCTCTGCGAAGAACATCTGGGATCAGGTCAAGTTTATGACGTTCAATCAGTTTCTACTAAAAACTTAGGACCTTTTCCCGCGACTATTTTCACTGGTAACTTATAATGTTAAGCCAGATAGTCAATATTGACTTACCTATTTCCCAAAACATTCAGTTTATCTCTTGTATATATGTTTACTTGGTATTTGATTTTTGTTTAAGTGAGAAATTTTCCATGGCTACTCATGTTGCCTCAATCATTAGTGTGACTGTGGCTCCTGTGTCCACCTCCATGGTTATCTGTTCTCATTTATGAGTATCGTGACCCAGTATGGTTTTAGCCCATCTGTGTTCTCCTCCACTTGGAATATGGTTTACCCTTTTTGGTTCTTCTTCCGATTTCGTATCTGTTGATACCAAGTGATGTGTACATCTGCTACGCCTCTGGTCTGCATTTTGCGTTGATAATCACATTATTCTGGCCGTCTCTTGCGACAGCAACGCATCAAGTGCTCTGTTTTCAAATTAAAATGGCATCACGCCCTTTTGTGAATGCATTGCTCTGGCTTATGGTTTTCTCCACGATGATAGCATCTGTCGCTTATTTTCCTGTCAGTCGCCTATTTTCCTGTCAGTCACCTATTTTCCTGATCATTTTTTGTCCGCTTGTCCGTATACCACTCTTCCTGTTTTCTTCTCTTTGGTTGAATTTCAGCACTCAAATCTACGATATATCTCTGAGTGACCTCTATCACTTGAGCTATTTAAAAAGCTCTCATAAATGTCAAGTCACTCAAGGACAATAATAATCTCTGTGTGTTTCCCACATTTATTCCACACAAAATTCTGTTTTGTATCATTGTCTCTTGAGTTGCACTGAAATTGCACTCTTCTGACAAACGTTTGAGGTCCGCTACAAAGTTTGAGACCGGTTCGTCAGTTCTCCTGGTCCATGAATAGAATGTATACCGCTTGACAATTTTTCAAAACTTCGACTATCTCCGAATAGGTTTTGTCTGTCAGTCTATCTAGGGCTAATAAATCTCTAGCAAGCCCATAGATTTTCTTCCCAATAAGATTTAATAGTATGACTTTTCTTCTTCCTGCGTTTACTGATGCATTTTCAATACCGTTAGCAGTGAAGAAGAATTCTAACCTGTCTATGTAATAGAAAAACTCTTTAGACCCGGTATATTCCTCCATTTTCCCACATGAAGCCATCTTTACTTCTTCCTCAATCAAGAAAATACTTCAAAACAAATGAAAATAAAATAAAATGAAATAAATATTGTCTATATTCTTTCTCGTAACAAGAAACGACCCCTCAAAACAGGTATAACGCTTTTTCCTACTTGTTTTTAGCCTTCATAGCTCGTTTTCTTTCGGAGATTTCTCCTCTGACGTCAGTGTACCTCTGGAACATTAAGATTTCATAATTTCATCTTCATCGCTACAATTATAATCCTATAGAGAACAAAGTACGGAGGGTTACAAAACAGATTTATTTACAACATGGTGCTGGTGCCTAACACAGATACATAAATAATGGAGGACAGCTTCTACCGATCAGTATCATATATACCATACATATTCAACCTTATTTGATTTGGTTTGGTTTGGTTTGGTTTCTTTGTTTAATGGCATATAAACCTTTGTAGATTATTTAATGCCAAAGCCATTCTCCAAGAAGAACAATAGTGGTACTATTTAACCCATTGCTGGGAGGATAAGGGGGTTCATACCTTTCCCAAGGGTATTTGCCCGAAAGTGAACATAATAGCGCGACTGGAGTACGAACTCGCTTACTACGATTTCGTAGTCAACTCTATTTGAGAGAATAACATCAAGAGCTATGACTCTCTTCATCAAAAATGGAACTAATTGTTGTAAATATATGCAAGAAGCTTTGAAAGCCGACCACTTGTGAGGCATCCCGTCATTATTTAATGGTTATCAAGCTACGTTTGTGGATCAATTACAACTCAGTAGGATTTTTGATATTTATTAAGATGACATCATAGTGATTATAATCTCTTTGGCGTAGTCAACGTTTAAGTCAGATGCACTTTTATCAAAAATGTCCGTTGGAGTTTGTCGATACAACCTAATCAGTGTGCCGATAAACATGTTGAATAATAAGTGTTTTATTGCATTCTGCCGCTGTAATAGTTTAGAACATTCTACAGCAATATTCAGTCCTTCTTCATTTGAAGCTACTCTGTCCTTCCCTTCCAAGGGTCCTTAGTTCCCTTAGTTGCTGGCCAGATATTTGGGGTCACAGTCCTGCATTTTGAAGGTTCATCTGCTTCTTATCAAGTCAGTTTGTACAGTAGCGGACCTGTCAAGCCCAGCTGGACTCTATTACAGCAAATTCCAGGGGGGTTTGTATGGTGTCTTTTAGATATCCATAGCCCATGACCAAACATAAATAGAATTTTCAACCCATTGCAATATCGGTTTTCTATCCGGTACATCATCATCCCGGCATAACATGAAATGAGCGCGAAAAACTCTCTGTGTAGTAAATGCAGTCTTAAAAAGCACACGGTGGGCACTGGTCCAAGCAATGACTGGTCGTAACTGGTCGTATCTGAAAAAAAAAATGATAAAACATTCAGTAGATGGAGCTATTACTTGCCTAAGTTCGTTTGTACCACTCAGTTGACTGTTTAAAATATGGGAGGTATTTATGTCACCCCCTGTATGTATAAGATGTTAGTGTTAAGTCTTCAAAGTTGCCTTATTTATCGTGTAATTTTGTATGCTTGGTTTTTTGTCAATAACAATTCTTTTTTGCTATTAAAAGATTCAGAATACACCGACTTATCATTTACTGATATTCCTTTTATATTGATTTTGTAATTTCGTCCTGTAAAATAAGCGAAAGTTCAAAACTTCTGTTTTACCTAGATTTACGATATTTGTATTGCAGTTAACATTTCAGTTTTTGAACATTTAAATATTCGATTCGAAACTTCATAATCTAAAATACTTAAATGATTTTTTTTTTTCAGGTATGTGTAAAGTTTAATACTAAAAGCGTTTTTAATCAGTAAAATATTTACAGTGGTAAATGCACAAAAGAGTATAGCAATATAACTATATTTTTCAAGTATAACAAATAATAATTAAAAGGAAAAAAAAGGATAAAAAGTCATGGCTCTTAATCACACGCTAATGTGAAATTCAGAGTAGTGAACTTTTATCCTGATTTTTTTTAAATAGTATCCTATTTCATACTTGAAAAATATTGGGCAAATACATTTTTAAATATCTAAGTGGAATACTTAAATTTTTTACAAATTTTGAATCAAGTTAGATTTCCTATCGGCATCTGAAAATTAATATTTTTAAATGAAAGTATTGAGGAATAAATTTAAAAAAGATTTCTTGCTCTAAAACATAGCGTTTTAAAGTCCCTATAACCTCCACGGTAACTCTCCTCATTTATAGGCCAAAAACTCATTCATTACTATTATTACCAGGTCCACTATAACCCAATGTGGTAATACCTGTTAGGGTCCTATCAATGGGTCTAATATAACTGTCTAAAAATTATTTGTATTCGAGAGAACCGTATGCAAAACCTCTTAAGAAACTACACAAAAATGTAAATATAAATGTACAATAGGTGCGATTCCCTAACCCCCACGCATAAAATAAGCCTAGACGGGTTGACATGCTGTTAAGATAAATGAGAATTCTTGGTCGGAAATATATTTCGAATTTTATTGAAAATATATCTATTTTTTATACAGATGAATTTAGTTTGTGATCGAAAACATTTTGCAACTTTTGTGATGACAGCTCATTTTCTTGGAATGTTGTTTGGCTCCTTGCCAAGTGGATGGCTAGCAGACCGGTAAGTTAAAGATAAGACAGAAGCCATATTTTTACGAGGAATATTTAGATCATTGGTTCTTAACAAGGTCCCATATGGTCCCGTGTGACCATATAAGTTAGTTTTTTTTGGGGGGGGTTTCATGCAAACAAAATAGTAAATTGGTCGTCTACGACGATATGGAATCCATTGGCAGTGAATAGCACAAACGATAACATTATATTGTATTTTGAACCTTTGAAAAAACTTGCACGATGATATGCAAGCTCGGTTTAGTAAACTATTCAAGTTAAATATACCACGTTGAGTGACACTTCTTTTTAAAGTTAATATTTGTAGCTATCATTGAGAATATCATTCAATTAGAGTGATAAAATATTTCAAGAAAGATTTAAAAATGGGAAGCATAATTGTCTTTAATTGGAATCATTTTGAGATGAGGTTTCTTAATCTGAGAATTAATTTTTATTTATTGCGGACTTTTTTCCTCATCTTGGTAGTTTTTGTGTTGTTTCTTCTTTCACTACGTTTCGGCCAAATTTCACCTCTGGCCTTCTTCAGATGATTTACCGCGGCCTCGGATAGGAATGCTGAGTCTTGTAACCGTATATAGACAACAACTATGGAAGGCAGTAATTACTGGGGATACGGTTATAAGACTCAGCATTCCTATCCGAGGTCGCGGTAAATCACCTGAAGAAGGCCAGAGGTGAAATTTGGCCGAAAAGTAGTGAAAGAAGAAACAACACAAAAACTACCAAGATGAGGAAAATGTCCCCAATAAATAAGAATTAATTCTCGGGAAGCATAATGTTTGGAAAAGTTATAACACTGCAAAAAATATCTTATTCTAAGAGAAAACGCAATTGTATGTTACTACATTTTCTTCATCCTACTTTGTTGAATCTTGTTTCAGATGAGTTTTTAACTGACTATCAAAAGATTGAAACCAACTGGACAATGTACAAAGAAGTGATCTTTGAGTATCACTGACAAAGTTGGAACTGAATATTGCTAAACTAATAGACTAGCATCAATCATAGGGCTCACACTGAATAAAGTGACTCTAAAGTAATATCTTTTAAATGAATATATCCTTGTATATTTATGAATTTTAAGTTCCCTTGTTCCCTAATGGAGTTCACGAGTGCACATGTATTTTCCATAGAACTTAGTAAGTTGTTAAAATTTATGTACAGTAAATCAGTTATTCTTCTACAATACACAATTTTTTAACAATTCTTAATACAATTCCTTAAAATGTTTAACTATAAAGATACAATGTTCGAACATCAAATGGCTACTGGGGTCTAATAGAATAAAATAGGGATCTAACGGAGCTCTAAAGTAAAAATAATTGGTTGGGAACCATTGATATCATCATCATCATCATCAAGGCGTACTGATAGCACGGGGTTCCCTGACTCTCTCTCTCTCTCTCTCTCTCTCTCTCTCTCTCTCTCTAGCTCTTTCCCCCTCTCTCTCTCTCTCTCTCTCCCTCATTTTCTCTCTTCCTCTCTCTATCTATCTCCCTTCCTCTCTCTCACTTTTTTCTGTCCCTCCCTCTCGCTTTCCCTATCTCTCACTATTTTATTATGTTGTTCTTTAAATGTTGTGTGCGAAATTTATGTTACCGTTTTAATTCTTGAGTTTGGTTTTGATTTCAGTTTTGGTCGCAAAACCATAATTGTCTGCGGAGTTATTTTACAAGGGATTTGTTGTTTGACTATATCCAGAATGCAGAATATCTACGCCATTTTATCACTGAGATTTCTGGCGGCCGTTGGAGATTCTGGTGTCGTGATTCCATCGGCTGTGTTTGGTACGTCTTATAATAAAACGAACTTCTGATTCAAATAATTCTTAACACTTAATAAATGATCTGGTTTGTCACCACTCGAAGTATTAATATCATGAAATGAGTTAGCATGCTCAAGGGGGAGTCATCACGGAATAATGGCTAACGTGCTGGACTACGACATCGAAGTAAGTGAGTTCGAACTCTTGTCGCCCTATTACGTTCACTTTTGGACTAATACCTTTGGGAAAGGTTTGAACCTCACATCTCCTTAGCTATTGGTAAGATAGCACAATGGATGGAATTATCATTAAATAACCCACGAAGGTTTTAATGTCATTAAACAAAGAAACCAAACGATGCTCGGGAATTATCACAGCATTTATTTTAAAGAATAATATGTATTCATTTATCAACCATCTCTTCCGTCACGAGTAGAATGCAACACACGGTTAATTTTTAAGTAGAATAAAGCTGATTAGAATTCAAAGTTTTAATTCTCATTGACTGGTTGCCTAACCAATGCTAAATAATGCAGTCCGCCCGATTATTTACCAATATTTCACTTACACGAGATAAATATAATAAATAAACACAGATTTTTTAAAATTAAAGTTACGTAATGTATACCCGACGTTAAATATACAAATCAACTGCCAACTTTTGCCATTCGGCAAGTAAAGCTACGTGTTTCATCTAGGTTGATTCAACGAAACGAAACCGCACAGTAATACACGTCCACGTCAAGATTACACTACACTATGTGACTACTCATTTGTGACATAGAGAGAATTCTTACACAATAAGTTTTAGCTTGACTTTGGTTTGTTTGTTTAATGGCATATCAACCTTCGTGGCTTATTTAATACTAAAGTCATCCTTTTTTTAAGAACAATAATGATACTATTTAACCCATGCCTGAAAGGATAAGAAGAGGCATACTTTTCTCAATAGTTCCAAAGTGAACATATCATCGTGACTAGTATTCGAACTTGCTTACTACGATGTTAATATAATAGAATATTTTACATCTATTTCGGGGTGACTTCGTGGTGTAATTGTTAAAGCGATGGACTGCGGAATCGTAGTAAGCGAGTTCGAACTCCAGTCGCGCTATTACGTTCCTTTTCAGATAAATAGCCTTGGGAAAGGTATGTACCCCGTTATCCACCCAGCTATGGGTTAAATAGTACCACTACTGTTCTTCTAGAGGGATGGCTTTGGCACTAAATAACCTACAGAGGTTGATATACCATTAAACAAAAGAAACCAAACCAAACAAACATCTATTTCACGGTATTTATCAAGCAAAGCCGCGTGGCATTCTTCTTCTTCTCTAGATGACCTCTTACTTCGTACATACGCATTCTGTTTATACATATAATGCATTGAACACATTTTGTATTCTATGCGTTGTTAATTCCATTCTTCCTTTATCAACTATTAGATATCATCCTTCAAACATTTTTTGCTGCGTACTCTTTTATATTATCCTTGACCCAACTATCTTCTTTATCCGACGATAATATACAAGCAACCCAGACGAGGAAATCAGAAAAGAAACCTACCTCGTCAACCAAACTCTTATAGTCCAGTCGGTTGGGGCTGTAAAATACACGGACCACATCTCTGCAGAGCGATAAGACCCCTCCCATAACGCGTGTCCTGATATATGCCAATAAAAAAATCTGATAATGAGGCTCCAGTAATGCTGGAGCTTTATGGATTACAGAGTACTCCTTCATTGCCATCGTTCCTAGGTTCACCCAGTCCCGGAGTGGTAGCACCTGATAGGGTCCTATCTATGGGTCAAATACATCTGTTTAAACTGAGCGCAAACAAGGGATTTATGCTAAATTGAGTTATTTAAAATAGAACTGCTTGATTATCTAACTGTGTGTATATAAATGACTAATGTTTAATTGAATTTTTAGTGATACACGGCAACACTTCGAACCATTCAATTTTGTTGACACGCTAAACTGAATTATCAGAAATAGAACTGTTGGGTCATTTAACTGTATATATCTACAAAATATATTTTCAAATGATATATTTAATATATATGTAAAAGCAGGATTTGGCATTGAATAACAAACAATGGCAACCAATAAAACCAAACCAAACCAACCTCTTACTACTTTTACAACTACTACCTCTGATGGTCACTCTTTTCAAACTGGCTACTATTGCCTATGCTTCTTAACACCATCTTAAGTTAAGCAGTTCACAGTTACACTTGAAATCCTACCGGTGCCCATGCAGAATGTGTATCATCTTCCCGGCACCTAGAGTATCCAAGTAAATGTACTGTACAAATTGACATTCGAGTAATCTCAGATGCAGGAACGGGTTTCGCTAAAGGCTGAACTCACTTTTTTGAGTTTTCCTCCGTCCTTGGTCGATTACGTTACCAAGGCTAGAAAGTCCAGTCTGCTATACTATTTTGACCCTAGTTCATGCAGGGGTAGGAAGGGATGGATACGTGCCCTTCTTTTAAGGCTTAGATTAATGCTTGGCCATTAACATATTGTCTGCAATACTTTTTATCCCTTTTGTTTTCCAGGCGCGGAAATCTCATCGAAAGAGAAAAGGAAAGAAGCTGCTATTGCTTTGCATTTTGCATATTCCATCGGTTGTCTTTTTACTTCCTTACTGGCCTATTTCATCAGGAACTGGTCACTTCTACTGTTCGTCTTGTCCATTCATTCGCTACCGATGGCCCTTATTTACATTTGGTAGGTGTTTTTGAATTGTATGGCATGCTTGAGAAATCGCAAAAGTGTCTTGGAAGTTTATTCAACACTTTTTTACATGTGCCTATAATGCCGACAGAGCAAGTAATTTTTGGCACTGCCATTAATCATGTATTAAAACAACATACTCCTCTGGACCCCTTCATATGGACGAGCAAAAACCAGCTAGAACCTATATACAACAGCTCTGTGCCGATACAGGATATAGCCTTGAAGACCTCTAGGGAGAAATAGACGATAGAGACGGGTGGCGAGAGAGGATTAGGGAAATCCATGCTGGTAGCTCGACATGATGATGTGTTTTTGTGTGCTTACACTAAAAATTTCACTTTGTGTCGCCTCCTATCCTGACGAATGGTTGATAAATAGACGTCACGTGCAGGATGCGACACAAGATCTATTTTTCAGAGCATTATAGCTGGTTTTAATCAAGAGTCTTCCTTCTAAACAGGCTGCCGTACCAACCCTAAAGAACAGTCCGCCCACCTATTTACTTACAGCTGGGAGTTGGGAGAAGAGATGTGCTCGTGCTTTTTAAGGGCATTACTGTTTGGTGAAACATATACAGATTCGTTCAGGATTTGAACTCGATTCGTCCATTTCATCAGACGATAACCATTACGTCATACACGTACTACCACCGGGAAAAAAGTTATGGGGTTACCACACTTAAATGTATAGTCTCTTGGTTTTCATTTATTTAGCAGTTAATGAACTTATGAGAGATAAGATGAGAGATAAAACGTAAAACATTTTCCTTTAACAGTTGAACATTTTGGGTTGGGTTTCTTTTGTTTAATGGCATATTAACCTTTGTAGGTTATTTAACGCCAAAGCCTTTGTAAAATATTCCTTAAAAACTGAGATTAAATTATCTAAAAAATGTAGAGGAAAATATGAAATAACTCAAAGTTGAGAAAAATATCGAATTCATTTACATAAAAATTAGGATATAATATTTAGTTGCCTATCATCGAGTTTTTATGACTGCCTTGATTCTTTCAGACGAAGATTTCACTAGTTTGAAGCGAAATTCTTTACTCAAGACGTTCCAACTTTACTTATCCATATTTACCGACCCCTCCGCTTGGGCAGGATATGACACAAGGTCAATTTTTAAGTGGAGTGTAACAGGTTTGAATTCAGAGTTTTCCTTCTCCTAGACTAGTTGCCTCACCAAGGCTGAAGAGCCTAGTCTGCCCTACTATTTACCCATAGCTGGAGGGAGAATAATTGGATTCATACCTTTCCCCATATATGAAATGCGATCAGTCTCGTCCAGGATTTGAACTCGTATCGCCGTGTCCATTTCCTACGACGATAACCATTACACCACGGGCACAGCTTCCACTTTACTTACCGCTAGTGAATCAATCTTCTTGGGTTAATGGAGCCTCTCGATAGACAATTTTATAAAATTTCCACCATTTTTTCGCTGGGATTTTAATTTGGTGAAAATATTAATCTAAAGATTTTAAATATGATGTATAGATTCAACTAGATCTTAAAGGGAAAAGCTGAATTATAAACAATCTGATGATTAGGCACCAATAATGGTGGAGCCTTAGGGAATTCGGAGTCCCCCCTTCATTACCAACATTCTCCTGGTCAACTCTGGCCAGGAGGTGTAGCACCTGATAGGGTCCTATCTACGGGTCAAATAGAACCGTTTAACATTTAAACTGAGCGCAAACACATCACTTTTGCTAAATTGAATATTTGATCATTTAACTGTGTGTAAACAAATGACTGATGTTTAATTGAATTCTTAGTGATTCATAACAATACTTGGAACCGTTAAACTTTGTTAATTTATGCTTAATTAAATTAATAAAAATAGAATTGTTGGATCACTTAACGGTGTGTAGCTTAGAAATGTGTTTACAAATCATATTCCATATGTTGCTTTTCTTCGAGTTTTTCTTGGTTTCTTCTTCATTTTCTTCATCAGTCTCTTCTAGTGATTCATTATCACTTTCTTTCATATCCTGCTATGGAGATGAATCATATTTTCTGAAGCTACCTTGAAACATTTTTTATACTTTGGGGATTACTCGTTAATTCCTGCAAATACTAAAGTAAATCCAGCCAATGCTACTGTTATCCTATCTATATCTTGCAGAATAGATGTTGACTGGCTAACAGGATTAGCTAGACCTCGGTTGATATTGGGTCATGGGTGCATCTAATTTACATACGATATTCACCTCCTTGAACCAAGGAAGTTGTATGCTTTTGGATTCTTTGAGCTTCTGATTATTCTCGGAAACCTATACTTGTTTTTCATCGAGACTTTCTTGATTTCTTCTTATGTGTGATGTATGTCTGAGTTCATTTTCTTCGTCAATCTCTTTTAGCGATTCATTATCATTTTCTCCATACCTTGCTCTGTTTTTCTACAAAATCTCCTTCTGCTCTTCATTCCCCAATTCTTGCTCCATTTCTACGTTTTCGGATTCGATTCTGGATCTAGACTGATCCACATGAACCAGAGCGCACAACCCATTGTTCTCGGAATAGGAATTTTGCTTTGTAAGGATCGGATTTTTTTCTTTTCTTTACCAAACATTTATTTTTTTGGAAAATGACATGTTTATGGTGACTCTGATTTGTCTTACCGTTAACATAGACGGACTTTGTTTTCTTTCTGCGTGTGGAATCCTTTTGTAACTTAGAAGCAATTTTTGTAGGTCATTTTCTATGCTTTCATTAAATGGGGAAAATGCCTTCAACCTCATTTTCACAGTTTGCTCCATTCTGTCTAGACGTTTCCTTTAATGTGTGCACATAATTGTTTTATAGACTCGTATCTAGTCTCCATGAATTTAGTTCTCTCAGCAACAATTAGTCTTTTTTTTTTTTTTTTTTTTTTTTTTTTTTTGGCGTTTATTCTTTTCAGTTCCTTTTACAATCTCGTTAAATGTTAATTCTTTGGTTTCTCTTGTTGATATTTTCTTCAACGTTTCACAGCCTGCCATAGCCAGAAATCGGTCTGTGATTTCATTGTCTGCTCCGTAAACTTTTTCGTCTTTTAATTTCTTAACCTTTCTAACCCTGCGAAACAACTGATCCATATTTCTAATTGATCCACCAGGTTCAGCGTAATTAAGGATTCTGTAGGAGAAGCGATTGTTATGATGCATATATCTTTAAGAGTAGATAATGATTGGTTAACAGCATGAGCTAGACCCTAGTTGATATTGGGTTACTACATTTATGGGTGCATCTAATTTATATACAATACTACAGCTACAACAAAATGTTATCCTTGTGACAACGTTATTACATTTCCCATTTGTGGAGCTATTTGGTTAAAAGATGAATGAACTACAAAACTTGCTAACAAGTTCCATATTTTCAATATCTTTTCACTATAATTTCACTATATTTCTTTTTTTTTTCTTTAAAATCCTGTATGCAAGTCTTTGTTGGATACTAACACAAAATCGTCTTTTTCTTTTGTTTTCTTTAGGGTCCTACCTGAGTCACCACGTTGGTTATTAAGTGTAAAGAAACATAAGTCTGCTGGAAAGGTTTTCAACAAAATGGCGAAAATAAATAAAAGTAAATTCATATATAAACTGGAACAGGATATAGAAATATCAGAGAGCAGCCGTACCAGAACGGTGAAGCTGTGGAAAATGTTTACAATTCGACCTCTTCTGAAAAGAACACTAATTATGATGTTCAACTGGTAAAATCCTTTCGATTATGTATAGATTTTATTGAAATGTTACTTGAGTTAAGAAATGGTTAATACTAAAACTTGCTAACAATTGCTTCATGGCAAGGCTTATTTCTTATTAACTTTGGTTTAGTTTAGTGCAAATTATAATTAAGAAGCCAGAACTTAAATCGCTTATGAATGTTGCTTATACATGTATTCATAACCAAGATCCAGCCTCTCAAGTATTCATTCTCCCCCCTCTCTCTCTCTCTCTGTGTATATATATATATATATATGTATGTGTGTGTGTGTGTGTGTGTGTGTGTGTGTGTGTGTGTGTGTGTGTGTGTGTGTGTGTGTGTGTGAAAGAAATGTATCGTTTTTAAAACATTTCACTTAATATTGACCAGCAGAGCACGATAGAACCTAAAATAAATTATTTTACTTTTTCTGTTTGTTTTATTTCTAAGTTTTGTGTATTAAAAATTCAATCGTCAGAAGAAATATCTGAGTAAAATGAATGAAGGAGAATTAATAAATACTGAATATTCCTTGCACAATACAAAATGGCTACATGAGGTAGGAGCTGAAGTAAGGCGGTGAAAGAGAGAAAAAGATCTTCTACTATTGATTATAAAGTAATATTCAAAAAATTAGTAATAAAGAACCTACTAACTGCACAATATATATATATATATATATATATATATATATATATATATATATATATATAATTAAGTTATATATATGATTAAGTCAAGCTGACGTTACATATCCTTTGACTCTCTCTCGCCATCCATCGCTATCATTCATCGTTTCTGAGAGGTCTGGCTGCACAGACTTGATGTATTGAAGTCTTTGCTGGTCGGCCAACACTGGCATATCCATGTGAGGGAGTCCATCAGAGAATATCACTAATGAGTATGTCCTTGATTCTCTAGCTGCGCCCCGTATGTCTGGTTCGTCTAACTTGAATGGTTTGTGAGATGGGAGGTAGGTGGCCTTATGGCAGCTATTTTGTTAGGTGTTGCTTCCAGTATTTGATCAAAACAGCACGTAGCATTCTTCTATAGTTCCCATCAAGCTTTTTCTCGATGTGTTTTGTTAGCGTCTCTGTGGAGCATCCTTACTGTATTATGAACACAGATACACACACACAGGTATATATTTATAAGCTTAATTAAACTTTAGTAGTAGATACTAATTAAACCACGGAATTTTTATTGGTTCATCTCTTATACCTAATTTCCAGTGGACATCGTATTTTTTACTTTTGACTTTCCGAGGATCAATTCAGTATTTTAAAATTATACGATGCATTTAATTTTTCTACATTCATTTTGCGTCAACACACTTGGCTCTTTTGTCATTCTATATTTGTATTAGTTCCATGTTCTCTCTTCTCAAAATTCCATAATTCTTTTGTTCAATGTTTATATAAACAAATGACTATGTTTTTCACCATTTTAGAATTTGTTTAAATTTTCCTCGCTACACTGGAAAATAAACCCGTGTTCAATTCTGTTTTATTCGGTCGTCAACTGATCTTCTAAAATATGATACAAACTGTTAACAATTTTCACAATTTTATACATTCAGATTTCAAATAATTTCATCAGGTTGTGTGGTCAGATTCATACTTGATAACATTTAACTTAAAACATTGTCCTTTTCCTTTATATGAAAACTGAGCTCAAAAACAAATATCAAATACTGAAGCTAGCCAACAGAAAATATTCAGTTATGTTAAGTAACTTTAACTTAGGTCACAATCACATATTGGAAAGAACCTTTGCCATTATTGTTAAGATTTGCTTAAGTCATACTAAAAGCATCACTCACGCCAAATTACCGAAGTTAAACAGTGAAAAATCGGCTCAGTATTTAGAATTTTGACCATTTATAGTAAGATCAAATATCCTTAGCAATCTGAGGCCTGTGAGTAAAATTTAGTAAATAACAATTATCAAAAACACTTGCAGGTTTGGTTCAGACACAAGCGGCAATTATCTATATATTAGTGGGTAACTGCAGTTGCTTTGATACCAGAATGGCGTTAATTTACCAAATTATCGTAACGAGTTTGTAATAAAAATGTTAGTTCATCTTGTAGCAGAGGAGTCTATTGAATTATGTGATAAAAGGTTATTGTTAAAATGAATTATCGATAAAATAAACCAATTCGAATGCAAATAAAAGAATGTTAAATTGAACAGATGTTATCTTTTCATGTATTATTTTGTCAGTGATTATCAAAAGCAATTTTCTTTGTATAACCCGTTACCCTAAAGCTTATTTCATCTACAAATCTAAAGATGATCTATGACCCTAGTATATAATAGATACTCGATAGTCTTGTTGTTGGGGTTTAAAATAGTCTGACTCAATCCCCTGAAGAGAGATAAGGCTTTCTCACCACATCCCCAAAAAGAGTGTCTAGGTTAGGAAACTAAACTGTATCTGTTGAGACTCCAATTTTGGAGAAATCTGAGAAGTGTGAAGTACTCTATGGCCATTACTCCCAGGTCGATTTTGACTAAAAGTGATGCTATCTGTTAATTTCAGTCTATGAGTTAAATAGATCTGTTTAAAAATCATTGATACTCAATAGAACCGTGGGAAAATAAAATGTCTTAAAAAATAATTACACAAAAATGTAAATATGAACGCGTTTCCCTAACCTCTGGGCATAAAATAAGCATAGTCAGGTTGATATACCGTTAAAATCAATCAATCAATTCTGATGACTCAGGCTCACTTGCAGATTTGGGACGTGAAACTCAGAGTCATGAGTTTTTATCCTGTTTTTATTGTTATTCATTGTTATAGTTGAATTATATATATATATATATATATATATATATATATATATATATATATATATATATACGAAGGTAATTAAAAAAAAATAAGGTGAGTTTTTTAAATAAAATAAATTTACTTCGTCTCCTAATGTAAAGAAAGTGTCTGAATACTCCGACTGTCCACTTTCGAAATCCCAGAGGTTGGTAATGACTTCGTTCTGATTTAAGTCAGAATTGTCGGGAACATTTTAATTAAATACGAGGAATACCGAGAAAATACGGGGAGTCCCTATAGAATCGAGGATTAACATGCTGGACTGGGATATTGAAGTAAGAAAGTTCAAACTCTAGTCGCGCAATTATGATCAGCTTCCGACAAATACTTTTGATAAAGATATGAATCCCTACCCTACCCTCCTCAGATATGGATTAAATAGAACCACTACTCTTCTTCTACAAGGATGGCTTTGGTATTAAATAACCTATGATGGTAGATGTAAAATAGGACATCATAATGGGTTATTTAAACCTAATCAGAAAACAAAGAAAGAAAAGCAAATCTATTCATTAGGGCGGAGCGGTTATCGTCGTGTGACATAGAATCTGTGACCCGAGTTCAAATCCTTGACGCAGCCGTTTGCTTTTTACTTTCCCGCTATTGTCCAAAGGAAAAGAATAAAATATATCTCTTCTCCCCAACCTTTGGGTAGATAGAATGTTAGACTAGATTTTTTCGCCTTGGTAAAGCAATCAGTCTTGGAAAAGGAAAACTCTGAACTGAAACCTACGGCACTTCTCTTAAAAATTGACCCTGTGTCAGATCCTGTTCATGGTGGAGGGATTAGAAAGTTATTTACATAGGTGTGTGTGTGTGTGTGTGCGTGTTTGTGTGTGTGTGTGTGTGTGTGTGTGCAGCCGTGTAATTCCTGATTTGATCATCTTAATTTCCTCAATTCCTCAGGCCTGCAGTAAGTTTTGTGTACTATGGATTGACTATGAACATTGGTAATCTGGCCGGCAATATTTATACCAATTTCTTTTTCAATACTATCATCGAGTTCCCGGCTTACATCTTATGCATCCTGCTCCTAAACCGAATCGGGCGGAAGAAACTGTACACTTCATTTATGATTTTAGGAGGTATCACCGGCTCGATGGTTTTACTTCCTGCCCTTTATGCATCCAAAGGTAAGACATCATTAATCTTATACCTTTTTTTCCAGGGATATCAAAATGTTCTACATAAATAAATCCTTATATGTTGCTTTTTTTCCTTTTGATTTTATCATCTATGATATGTGGAGCTTTGTATTATTATACTCCATCTGGCAAATTTTTAACACTAGCTCTATCTGAAGTTTTTTTTATATGAAGTGAGAGTGACAGTAAAGGTCGTAAAAACTCTTCTAAGTATTCTTTATTATCTCAACAGTATTGTAGTCTCGATGATCTCGATTCATTCTCTGATTTTCAGTTCCCTCCGTCTCTTTTCCATTCATTTGATTGGTTTGATCTATTTGGGTTTTATGACATAGCAACTATTGTAGGTTATTTAATGCCAAATCCAGTTTATACATATACATTAAATATATATGATTTGTTTTTTCTTTTGCGTTTTATGACGTAGCAACCATTGTTGGTTATTTAATGCCAAATCCTGTTTATACATATACATTAAATATATATGATTTTTTTTCTTTTGCGTTTTATGACGTAGCAACCATTGTAGGTTATTTAATGCCAAATCCTGTTTATACATATACATTAGATATATATGATTTGGTTTGTTAGGTTTTATGACAGAGCAACCAATGTAGGTTATTTAATGCCAAATCCTGTTTATACATTAAATATATATATGATTTTTTTTTTCTTTTGCGTTTTATGACGTAGCAACCATTGTAGGTTATTTTATGCCAAATCCTGTTTATACATATACATTAGATATATATGATTTGGTTTGTTAGGTTTTATGACATATCAACCAATGTAGGTTATTTAATGCCAAATCCTGTTCATACATATATATAGTAAAGTAAAGCCAAGAAACCGGGACATTGACCTATTGGGTAGAGTGTTCACCAATGGTCCGGAAGACCAGGGTTCAATCTCAAAAAATGGTACTTGATGCCGCCTTGCTTAATATTATAAGGTAGGGACCAAGGGTAAAATGGAGCAATCCAGGGAAAGAAGTAGCGCCCTCCCCTACCCCTCGGTGTAGTAGCTACTGAAAAGGGAGCCTTCGGGTCATCCTCGACTACGGTCGCCAACTTTACTTTACTTATACATATTTATATTAAATATATATGACTTTTTTTGTGTTTTATGCCAAATAGCGTTTATACATATATATTAGTTATATGATTTGCAAACATTTTGTTGATAACATTTTGAAATGAGCCTGAGCTCTTTTTCTTTTTGAACACAGTTAAGTGGTTTCAAGTATTTCTATCTAATATGAATAATTCTATTTACAATTAATCATTTGTTTGCACACAGTTAAATGTTTTCAAGTATTGCTATGTGACAGTTACAATTTAACAGTCATTTGTTTGCACACATTTAATTGCAATTTTTACAATTGAACACCAATAATTCTATTCAATATTAATCATTTGTTTGCTGACAGTGTGGGAGTTACTTGTATTGCTATTTAACACTACTTTGTGTGCAAATGAATGAATAGTTTTGAATATAATAATATACATATAATAATACAGGAGCTTTGGGGAATGTGGAGTACCTCTTCATTGCCACTGCTCCCAGGTCCATCGACATTGAACTGTTTAACAATTAAACTGGGTGCAAACAAATGACTTATGCTAAATTGAATTGTTTGTGATATATAGCAATACTTGGAATCATGTGATTGTGTGCAAATGAATGAATTGTTTTAAATATAATATCAAATGATTCCAAGTATTGCTATGTATCACAAACAATTCAATTTAGCATAAGTCATTTGTTTGCACTCAGTTTAATTGTCAAACAGTTCAATGTCGATGGACCTGGGAGCAGTGGCAATGAAGAGGTACTCCACATTCTCCAAAGCTTCTGTATAATTGGAGCCTAACCATCAGATTGTTTTGTGTCATATCTCGGACACTCGTTAGTGGGTTGTCTTACTCCTCTGTATAGACGCAGTCAGTGTATTCTACAGCCCCAGTCGATTGGGCTAATAGATCTTTGAGGACCATTCAAAAGCCACCGACTACGACTGATATTACAGTAACTTTCATGCTCCACTGCTTTTGCAGCTCTCTAGTAAGATCCAGATATTTGTCTATCTTTTCGCTTTCTTTTATTTTCACTCCCTATAGAGTAAAAAATTTGCTCGATGATATTTTTTTCTTGTGAATGAGCACTATATTTGGTTTTCATATCAGGATTTGGTTGTCTGTTTGAATTTCAAACTCGTAAAGAAGTATTTTATTATTATTTTATTTTTTGCAAGTTTTCCACGCCAGCATCAGCTGATGGTCTTTCACTGGAGTCCGAATTGCAGCAAGTTTCCTCAGCGTTCCAGGACTCTTCTCAGTATTCTGATCAATGCTATGATGTGAATGGTCTCGATTTTTTCTCTGATTTCCAACTCTTCCAGTCCCCTTTTCAAGCAATTGGGGACTGTTCCAAGCACACCATCATATTTGGTATCACCGTTATTTTCATGTTCCATAGGTTTCTAAGTTCTCTGGCAAGGTCTAATTACTTGCCTCTATTTTTGCTTTCTTTGATTTTCACACTAGGGTCGGCTGGGTCAGCAAAATCTACTAGATGGCAATTTCTTTTTTTTTTTTTTCTTCAATTATCAATAGGTCTGGTCTTCTGGTCGGTATAAGGTGATCTGTGTGTATCTCAAAATCCCTAAAAATTTTATGTATCTCATTCTCGCGGACAGATTTTGGTTTATATATATACTATTTAGTAGTATGATCAAATTTCACTATCTTGCAAAATTCCCAGTGGATCACCTTTCCCACCCAGTCGTTTTTGTCTTATACTCCCTTTGCGCTAGTTTGCTACATTTGCGTATTATGATAATTTTTTTTCTCTATCACCACATAAATCTATATTTGCTATTTTGCAACATATTATTATTATTATTCTCTTCTGGGAGTTTTTCACACCAGCGTAAGCAGATGGTTTTCCCTAAAGTTTGAGAGACAGCAAGTCCTTTCAAGTTTCTAGGACTCTTCTCAGTATCCTGGCCGATCTTAATAATTCTGTAATCTGGATGGTCTCTCCTAGTTCTCTGATTTCAAAGCCTTCAAGTCCCTTAAAAAATCCTTTGGAGATTGTACTGAGCGCACCAATTACAATTGGTATCACATTCATATTCCATAGCCTTTTCGGCTCTCTAGCAATGTTCAGATTCTTATCTCTTTTTTCACTTTTTTCATATTTTTCTTTGTTGTCTGGTTAGAGGGCAAAATTCACGATTCGGCAGATTCACCTTTTTGGGTTGTCTGGCCGAGATTAGGCGGTCTGTGTGTAACTTGAAATCTCAGAGAACTTTGAGCGTATTATTATTATAGCAAGCTTTTTTACACCAGTTTTGCCCGGTCATTTTTGACTGAAGTCTAAATGGCAACAGGTTTCAGAACTCTCCACAGTATTCAAGCTGCTCTTTTCTTGGTCTTTGGAGACCGTTCCAAGGGATCTAACTACATTTGGTATCATCGCCATCTGTATGTCTCACAGCATTTCCAGTTCCCTGTCAAGATCCATGTATCTTTTCGTTTTTGTCCGTTTGTTTGTTTGTAATGAGATGCTGAAACGGCAAAACTAGTAGATGAATTGATATGTTGTGTGAATTGACTTGAGAACTGATATTTATTACAGGTTTGCAGTGGACAGTGACAGCCATGGCCATGTTTAGTAGACTGTGTGTTACAGGAACCTTCTCCATTATCTTCTTGTTTACTTGTGAACTCTATCCGACGTGCATCCGAAACGCCACTCTTGGGGCCATGTCAACATTTGGAAGAATTGGAGCAGCAATTTGTCCATATGTTCTGAGACTGGTAGGTAATGCTTTTCAATAAGAAATAAAAAAACATGGAGAATCAAATCTATCTCTTAAGTGAAAATGGTAGAAACATAAATTATTGGACATTTTAGTGAGTCCCAAACAATGTACATTTCGAACTTTGTTTTCTTGTTCATATACAAATATATATATATATAAAGTGAGTTGGCCGAGCGTAGTCAAGGGCAACCAGAATGCTCATTTTGCAATTGCTACTACACCGAGTTGTAAGAGAGGGCGCTACTCCTTTCCTTAAATTGCTCCACTTACTCTCGATCCGCACCTTATAGTGATTAGTGTTAAGCAAGGAGATATCAAGTACTATTTTTTTTAGTCTTTGGTGTGACTCGACCAGGGGTTATCCGGATCATTGGCAAATACTCTAACCATTATGCCAATGGGCCTGTTACACACACACACACATATATATATATATATATATATATATATATATATATATATATATATATATATATATATATGTGTGTGTGTGTGTGTTGAGTTGTTTTATCACTATGTTATTTTATATTTGAAAGATTGCGATATTGCTTTGCTTTTTCGTACATTGAACTTTGTTGAAATTTTACGAAATAAAAACTCTTCAAGCATTATATTTTAATCATAATCTCTCTCTCTCTCACTGACACACACACACACACACACACACACACACACACACACACACACACACACACATTTATATATCAACATCACAGATTCTGTCGATCCATCAAATCCTCGAAGGAGTTTATGCAAAAAATCTCGAGACAACACAATTGTTCATAGATTTCTCAAAGGCATTCGATTCCATACATAGAGGGAAGATGGAGCAAATACTTCTTGCATATGGTCTCCCCAAAGAAACTTTAAATGAAGCTTTATCAAAACTCGAAAGTAAATGTTCACTCACCTGATGGAGACACAGACTTCTTCATCATTGTAGCTGGAGTTTTACAAGGAGATACATTTGCACCATATCTGCTTATAATCTGCCTAGACCACGTACTTCGAACGTTGATAGATCTAATAAAAGAAATTGGCTTTACGCTAAAAATGGCAAGAAGCAGACGATATCCTGAAAAAAAAAATATAACAGACGCAGACTATGCAGATGATATAACACTTCGTGCAAATACACCTGCCCAAGCCGAATCCCTGCTGCATAAGTCTGAAGCAAGTAGCAGGGGGCATTAACCTCCACATGAACACAAATAAAACGGAGTACGTGTGTTTTAAGCAAGAAGGAGTCATCTCCACTCTAAGTGGCAAACCTCTGAAATTAGTTAACAAGTTCATGTACCTAGGGAACAGTGCCTCATCAGCTAAAAAGGATGTTAATATATGCCTAACGAAGACTTGAACTGCTATCGATAGATTATCAATCATATAGAACTCTGATCTATCCCATAAAATAAAACGGGATTTCTCCCACGCTGTGGCTGTTTCCATACTAATGTATGGATACACCACATTGATACTAACAAAATGCACCAAGAAAAAGCTTAACGGGAACAACACTAGAATGCTACGAGCTATATTAAACAAATACTAGAAGCTAAAATCCAAGAAACAATACCTGTACAGACTCTTTCCTTCCATCTCAAAAACCATCCAAAACGAACAAGACATGCGGTACACTGCTGAAGAAGCAAAGACGAACTCATAAGTGACGTTATTCTATGGACCTCTTTACATGGACAAGTCAGTGTTGTCCGGCCAACAATAACTTATTTTCATCAGTTCAGTGCGGACATAGGAAGTAGTTTGAAGGACCTGCCGGAAGCAATGGATGATAGGGACGGATGGAGAGAGAGAAAGAAAGAAAGAGTTAGGGAAATCCTTGCGTCAACGTGACTTGATATATATATATATATATATATATATGATATTGTCCTGCTTTTTCCTTTATTGAGCACAGGAAAAACTTTACGGATGAAAAAGTGTTTTTAATCCGTAGAATTTCTACAGTGCTCAATGCAGGAAATGCAGAGCAATATTACAATAGTGTTCAAATATAAAATAAGATAAAAATAAAACATGATAAAAACTAGCGACTTAATTTCACGTCGATCCTCATGTAAACTATTGCCCTGTTGGCTGGGGCTTTGGGGAATGCGGAGTATCTCTTCATTGCCATCGTTCCCAGGTCCACTCTGCCCCAGAGTGGTGACGCCTGATAGGGTCCTATCCATGGGTCAAATAGAACTCGTCAATAAAAGAAACATTGTGCTTCTGTTTGATAACACAACATTTGATAAGACCACATTCAGCAAGAATCACGTAGGAAAAAATGTTGTGTTTAGGTTTGTCTGTTCTGGCCTATCCCCATATTCAACAGACCTTGCACCAAATGATTTCTATCTTGTTCGTTCTGTGCAAAATGTTCTGAGGAACAAAAATTTTCTCATAAGGATCAGTTGAAAATGTTTGTTGAAAACTTCTTCAGCTGGAAAGCAGCTGAATTTTACATGAGAAGAATCAAAAAGCTACCTGGTAAATGGCAAAATGTAATTCAAAATGATGGCGATTATATACAATTGACTGAAACTAATTCAACGTTACATTAATCATGAATGAACTTTAGTTTACCAAAATGGAACTTATTCATAACTCAACCCAATATATTATATTCAAAACCTAGCTTTAAAAATAATTTATATTTTTCGGTTTCTTTGTTTAATGGCATATCAGCCCTCGTAGGTTATTTAATACCAAAGCAATCCTTGTAAAAAGAATAGTAGTGGTAATATTTAACCCATAGCTTGGTGAAGAGGTGTTTCACATCTTTTCGAATAATATTAGTCCGACAGTGAACGTACTAGTGCTGCTAGAGTTCGAACTCACTTACGTCTATGTCACAGTCCAGTTAGTTACAACGCCACGAGAACGCCCACTTTATTATTCTAAGCATGTATCTAAATGTAAGTGTTCACGCCCTAATCTCATGTGAGTATCGTGCGTAACGTATTTATTCCTCTTCTGTGCATATTTAAATTCAAACAGAATTATTAAAACCCTGTTATCTTTGGTTTGGTTTGGTTTTATGGCACACTAACTACTGTAGGTCACTAATGCAAAATCTGTTTTTATACATATAAACAATACTATTTCAAACAATTCAGTTTAGCATAAGTACACAGTTTAGTTCTATTCGACCCATAGATCGTATCCTATCAGGTGCCACCACTCCGGGCCAGAGTGGGCCTGGGAGCGATCGTAATGAAGGGGTGCTCCGCATTCCCTAAAGCTCCAGCCTTACTGGAATCTCACCATCATATTGTTTAGTGTAATATCCAGGACACTCATTGAGAAAGTTTTACCTCTCTGCTGAGATGCTGTTGTTAGCTTCTACAGCCGCAGCTGACTGGGTCTGATATCTTTGGTTTACTATGATGTAGCATCTGTCTGTCTGCTCACATTTTGGTGAGTATCAGTTACTTATTAAGTAATTTCCTTCTTGCAGTATATTAACCAGTACAACAAAACCTCTCCTTATTATCTTTGGTTTATAAAAGAAATGAACTTTCTATAAAGAATACTAAGGGGTATTCGATTATGTACGATACTTCATGTATATGTATTTGTTATTTCAAATATGAAAGCGAAAGAGGAACAGAGACAGAGACTGAGTAAAAGGCTTAGGTATGACACATCTGATAGTGAAGTTCCGGTTCTAGAGAGTGTGTAGTACTCCTTCATTTCCATTACTCCAAGATCCACTCTGACTAGAGGGGGTAGGAGCTGTTAGGATCCTATATATGGGTCAAATATATCTGTTTAAAAATCACTCGTATTCGATAGGACTGTGTGCAGAAAACAGCAACAACAAAACATACACAACAAATTTAAATATGAACATACAATGAACGTGATTCCATAACCTCTAGGCATCAAATAACCTTGAACGAGCCAATACCGTTAAAATTAACTGATATATCAAGAGAGAGAGAGAAAGAAAGAGAGAGAGGGGGGGATAGGGTATATAGAGATATTGATATAACTTGATATTTTTATTTAAAAAATAGCCCAGTCGGCTTGGGCTGTAGAAGACTCCGACTGCTTCTCTGCAGAGACGTAAGACTTCCCCAACGGGTGTTCTGGGTATGATATTAAACTATCTGAAGGTGATTCTCCAGTCAGTTAAATGTGTGCCTAAATTGATTTATTAGTATTACATAGCAATACTTGTAACCATTTCACATTGTGCAAACAAATGATTAATATCGAATAGAATCATTATTGTTAGATTGCAATAATTGAAATCATTTAACAGTAGAAACAATAGCAAAAGTAGTGTGCGAACTAATTACTTCTAACTTATTTAGAAATGAAAATACATACAAACTATGTGTTCAAACAAATGACTTACGTTAAATTCTGACTGTTATACAACAATACTTGAAGTATTTTACTGAGTGGAAATAAAAGGGGATCGGGCTTACTTAAAAATATTATCAACAAAATGTGTTTACAAATCATATGCTTAATATATAAGTATAAAGAGTATTTTCATTAAATAACCTAAAATGGTTGATATGCCATAAAATCCAACCAAACTAAACTAAAAAAGAAACAATATATATATATATATATATATATATTTTATTTTTATTTTTTTTTCTTAGTCTGATATGTTTCCAGGTCAAGTTGGGAAAAGTCTGCCTCTAGTTTTAATGGGATTTGTTTGCCTTTGTTCCGGCATCCTGGTTCAATTCCTACCAGAGACAAGCAACAGAGACTTAGAAGATAACTTTGAAGAACTCAAAACCTCAAATCACAAAACAAGGTGCGTTTAGTTTATATTTTTGTATCTAGTTTTATTTTGAATTGTCTGGTGATCTTGTCAAAGCAAACAAAAATGCCCTTAAAATGCTTTGAACTAGAGGGAAGTTTCAGGCTTTGAAGACTGGGGTAGCATATTTTGTTGTTCTTCCTTTTGGACTTAAACTATCAAAAATTTGTTTTTTATGCCCTTTAATTAATGGATCAAACTAATTGATATAACATGTCTAAAACCTACTTTTTCGAGGACTTCTGTCTTTAAGACACTAAAACAATGTAAATAAGATGTATACCAGTGTGAGCTGGAAAGTTCATATGCTATAAAGTTTAAATGATTCGTTATATCTGCTCTAGATGAAATCTAAGCACTGCTACAGGGATGGAAGAAATGTGTTGACCACAAGGAAGACTAAGTTAAAAAACGAAACCTCATTTGATTGGAGAGAGTCTCCGACGCGTAATGGTAAAAGCGCTGGACTGCAACCTCGATTAAAAAGAGTTTGAACTCCAGTCGTGCTATTACATTCCTTTTCAGACCACGACTCTTGGAAAAGGAATGGACCCCCGTATCCTCCCAGATATGAGTCAAGTATCATCATTGCTGTTCTTTTACAAGGATTAGTTTGTCATTAAATAACCCACGAAGGTTGATATGCCATTAAACAAAGAAACCAAACTAAACGTCATTTGGTTACATACCATAAAGACATCTTGGTCAGCGTATGTACTTTTCAGCTAATGCTCTTAAATTTATTAATTAAAAAAAGAAAAAGAATACAATTCAAACCTCTCTTTATGTCGCTGGGAATTCTTGCTAAATTCAGTCTGTTGACACCCCCTGTCGACTGATTATCTCCTGCGAAGGATAAAGACCCTCTCTCCAAAAATGAGGGTGTCTTGAGTATGACTCTAAACTTCATCAAACGTTAAGGCGTCAGTTCTAGAGATCTTTTGAGTGTAAAAACCCTTTCATTGTCATTACTCCCAGGCTCACTCTAATCCGGAGTGTCAGTACCTGTTAGGGTCCCATTTATGGGTCAAAGAAATTTGTTTAAAAGTTATTCCTATTCAGTTCGATTGTGTACAATTAATTTTAAAAAAAGACTGTTATGAAAGAACTATAGAAAAATATAAATATGAACGTACAATGAACACGAATCCCTAGATGAGTTGACATGCTATTAAAATCAATCAGCAATCAATCAATTGACCAGCCATAAATTTATTATTAGTCTACGTATAAGTCGGCACGATGAAGATTTAGGTCTTCAAAATTAAAACTATACCCTAATAGAGACGGTAATTAATAGCATAATACCCATCAAAATTGACATATTTATCTACCTATGGATCGTTACTTTTTTCGAGGATTTGGAAATGATCCAGTTTACTATACCAACGAAATTCTTCATTTAATAATAGCAATAAGCAATTCATATTCGTTTCAATTGTCTATGAATTTCTGTTGAGAAGTGACGATCATAAAGTATTTTCCCTCAAAGAAACTGCTTTGCCGTTGCTCATGTAAACTGTGATTGTAGTCTTTCTTATTTTAGATAGATTTATTAGTGAAATATATATATATATATATATATATATATATATATATATATATATATATATATATATATATATATTGCAATTAATTCTTACGCCTCTCCTAGGAGTTTTTTCAAGCCTTTCCTTGTGCTATCTTCTTAATCTAATCATTTGCTTTTTAGATGTTTTTGCATATAATATACCTGCTGCTAATTTTAATATCTTCTGTTATATTTCAGAGATGAAACAGACAAAGATTTCACTGTGTCTATTCAACTGGAACCAAAATGTTCTAAACGATGATACCAAAAAATGAATAAATAAACAAAAAAGAAAAAAAAAATTATGTCTGAGAGTGGTTCTGAATCCTTATTTACATATTCCGTGATTAATGGTTCTACTCAATGATTTTGATTTCATTTAAAGGTCATCAAGAAAGTCCTTTTTTTTTTTTTTTTTTAAATATGTTCAATGATAATCTGCAATGCTTGTTGGAGTTAAGAAAAAAATTCTGTTGTTAAAAAGCAAAAGCTTACTAGTGAAACAAACGATGTTCCGAGATTGTTAGCTATCATAAATTCATTTTATTCGAGGTATTATTCACCGTGTGAATATCACCAAACCATTTAACTAACCTTCCTATCTAGTTTTCTTTTTAGTAATGCTTTTTCGTACCTACGTAATTTTCTTTTAAATGTAGAGATATATTCTATACTCTGCATATTTACTTTGCTTTTTTGTTCATCATAAAAATTGTATCATTATTAAATGTATTTATTGCGTACCTTTTATTTTGTCTTTCATCCAACTATTTCCTTTAACTGGCACATTCCGAAACAACATCGTAAACAACTAAAGAACATAAAACAGCCCATGTTGGGGAATTGATAAGAACAGAGTGTGCCAATGTGGCCATGAGATCATCGTTGTCCCCAGTATTGGCCAACATATACATGGAATACTTAAAAGAAATGGCATTTGGATCAACATCACGAGAGACATCGATGTGGCTTAGATATGTTGAAAATACATTCATTCTCTAATCTCATCAAATAGACGTTCAAACACTTCTGGACAATGTGAACTCAATCCAACCATCTATACAGTTCACTATGGAGAAAGAACAAAACAACAAATTATTCTTCCTTAATGTATAAACGACTCCCAAAGAATAAGTTTCTGGTCATCCGTGTGACGAAGGCCAACCTTCATCGAAAAGTACAGCAACTTCAACTTCCACCATCCATATAATGTAAAGAGAGGTATCGTTTGTTGCCTACAACATCGAGAAGAAGCCATCAGTAGTGACACCAATTCATATCTAGAAGAACTAAAGAGCTTAAGAGACAAACTCTCCTGAAACAACTACCCAGGTAGCATAGGATCGGGTCCAAGAAATCTAGATCGAACGACAGAGAACAATTCTTGAAAACTTAGCATATCCGGTCAGCCTTTGCCGAAAAGATTCAAAAGATATGTAGTCCATATGATATCTGGATAATATTCAGGTGCTCGACTCTTCGAAAATATCTCCTCCGAGTCAAGCCACAACAGAATACAACATGACCAAGAATTTCAAATACTCCATCTCATGCAACTGTGGTAAAATATTCAAAGACGAGACATACCATTCACTAAAAGTATGGCTAGAGAAACATAAAAAAGTAAAAGTATGAGGTGAAATCGAAAAGGCGAGTATGGCTGACCATATATGGAAAGGAAATGGAAATCATCTGGCATGAAGTCAAAATAATAGATAGGAAAGAGCATAAGCGAATATGATGTCTTAAAGACGCGGTGCATATGTTGGGCAACATGGGAACCACTTATCAAAAAGGTTAGATGAAAAAAATGTAATAGGAACTAATGTAAAAATAAGTCCACAATAGAAATAAGTAGTCATTCATAGTGTTGATAAAAATATTAGGTTTATAAGTCACAAAAATTTACTCTGAATTGTAGTCTAACAGATATAGGGGGTTCGGTTAATGAACTTCTAAGTGAATTCATCGGAAGGTTGTAGGTTCAATCCTGACAACAGTTTAAAATAACAAGGAAAACTGACTGCAGCTTTATCTACCTGGTTAATGGAATTAAAATAGTCTACCCTCCTGATTTGAATAAAGGGTTCAGTTCGAAGTTCCGTTTAGGCTCCCGAGTTAAGGGAGACAAGAAGGACACATCGGCCGGAAGGTTGTGAATTTAATGATAAAGACAACAGGTCGAATACTCTAAGTAATAAAGTGTACCAAACTGTCCATACCAACAATACGGTAATTTTGATCCTTGACGTTCATAGAAAAATTCAATATCTTTTCTTGTCAGCGGAGCTTAGAATACGTTAACTGGAAAATGTAGTGTACTACTCAGGGTACCACTTTTGTGGTAACCTGTGTATGACACTACACTACATCAGGTGGTGAGGTTCTAGTGATGGAGGTCTGGGAAATGTGAAGTATCCGTTGACTGCCATTACTCACAAGTTCACTTTAAACTTGAAAAGTAGCTCCTCTTAAGGTCTTATCTATGGATTAAATAGGTCTATTTAAAAACTTTTTAATGCTTGATACCATATTACTGTGAGCAAATAGTTCTTTACTAAGGATGATTATTAATTACTTAAAACTACATAATTGCAAGCAAATTATTCGTGTTAGTTTTATTTTCCCAATTATTCTTATCTATGTGAAAATAAATAATGATTATTAAATCAAAATAGTCACATGAAACCATATTGTTTACAAGAACTGTGTAATTATGATTACAATCAAACACTTACAAATGAATCTAATTTTGGCATTAGATAACTATAACCCAGTTGCTGTGATGGTTGATTGTATTAATTATCTTATTATCTGGTTTAGTGGGGCCACGAGTTTTTCAGTTACCTGTTAAGTTATCTAAAATCTTTGAGCGGAAATGTAAATCAAATTGGAAAGTTCAAACAAGTTCACTAGCGAAGAACACAGGCAAACCAAATGTAAACAAAATGGATTCATGTCTTGTCACAGATTTGATTGGAGAAATGAAAACAGTGAATTTGGGGACACGTCATAGATGACCCCCCCCAAACTCCTAAGGAGTTGATATGACGTTAAACAAATCTCCAAACTAAGCCCTAAAGCAGTCTGTTAAGTGTATTGGAAAGGGATTTAAAGAAAAGGGATTTGAGAAAATATCAATAGAATGAAAGAATTAGAAAACAGAGAGGAAAAATGTTTTATTTCTTTAAGAAAGAAAAAATACTACAAGAAAAGTTACTGCAAAGTGATAGTCGGTGTGGTAGAAGGAAATGATTGAAAAATTTCAAATTAAAGGATGAATTTTTAGATATTTATGTTTTGTTGAGAAACACATAAAGTTAAGCATCGAAGAATAATGAGTAAGGTTTTCATCGACATCTGCTATTAAACCTTTTAATTCACAAAAACGTCCCACAAGATGTTTTGATTAATAATATCTTACCCCCAATAATCATCATTAAATTTACATGCAATAACCTTTTTTTTCTTTTTTGCTTACTGCATTGTAATTTCTTTTTCTCTTTCAGGTATTTTTAAGGTGGTTTTTGATACGTTTTAAGTATTTTTCAGATATTTTAAAGGCATTCTTATGATATTTTTAGGTATTTCAGATATTTTACATCTATTTTAGATCTATTTTCTTTTATCTTATTGTTTTTAGTTTTTGTCCCAAGATATACTTTCAGATTGTTGAAAAACAGAAAGAATAGGAAATAAAAAAGGAATCCTTCACAAAACTAAAACTGAGATCCCAATATCTGGAAACACGTTTGACATGGACATGGCCTTAATTGATTTGACCATGCTAACGGCTTGGCAGAAATCAAATTCCCAGCATTTAACTACTCCCTCAATGGCTATTTACACTATATTATTTGTATTAGTATATACCTAATAGTTAAGGCAATTCTTAGGTATATGAAGTATATAGGGATTCTTAAAAACGGTAGGTGCAGGAGAAAAAAGTGAAGTTGGTCTGACGGTTACCGGTACAGAAATTGGAATCGTTGAAACGAGTTCAGTTTTCTACTGAATGCTGTGTTAGGTTATCATGAGTTTATTGAAACATTTGTCCATTAAAGCATTTTTATGTCTTTATATAAATGAAAAAATGTATTGATAAGTGATTTCTTTCCCTTAAGAGCCACCATAGATTTTACGTTTTAGAAGACTGGATCATGTTTTCTGTTTAAATTCAAAATTTTAAAAAAAATTATGTTTTTTAAAATAATTTTTGTGATGAGTTATCCGAAGCGAAATGTTTCTGCTTTCCATATTTCTGAAAATTCTTCATATTGAAGGGTTCAAAGCCGTTTTAGCTTCTAATGGATATCCATCATTTTCACTGGAGAAGAAAAAAGAGAAAAAATGTATAAATTAGAATCAATAAATTAAGCGCATTGTAAATAACTAAAAATAAAAAATAAACATTTTAATAGGATACGATTGAAACTGATTTACAATGTCTTTCTCCCGCTATCTCTATGAAATCTATTAGCGTTTATGGTAATGATAGCAGAGACTTGAATAATGACTCATACCTGACAAATAGAACAAAAATGACAAACAATCCTTTAATATCATTTATTAGTCTTGTGAATTTCAGTGCCAGACGTTAATAAACCTGGGAAATATCTACCCTAACGAAATTTTTACACTTTATGAGATTCTCGTTAATTTGTTTCTTCACATCCAACACAATTACTTTTAAATATCCCACTTAGAGTTTAACAGATTGTTCTTGCTTCAACTGGGGTATATCAGATGATTATGGGAGAATGATTTCCCTCGTGCTCATTCACCTACTTTTTTTTTCAGTCAAACTTCAGAGGTTGCGATTGATTGGTTGAGATTCATATCCCAAAGATATGGGCCACCCTGTCAATGGGATTTAGAATACGCTGACTGCATCATCTGCAGAAAGTTAAGCACACGCCCACCACAAAAAAAAATGAGTGTCTCGAGTATGACATTAAAGATCAGCCGGTGGTGAGGCTCTTGTTCTGGAGATCTGGGTAGTGTGGAGTACCCTTTTGTTGCCATTGCTTCCAAGTAAACACAACGAGGAGTAGTAGTATCTCTTAAGAGCCTCAGCCCAGTCGGCTGGTGCTATAGAATACACCGATTGCATCCTTGCAGAGGAGGAAGACTCCCCAATGAGTGTCCTGGCAAAGACACTGAACAATCTGATGGTGAGGCTCCAGTAATGCTGGAGCTTTGGGAAATGCGAAGTGCCCCTTCATTGCCATCGCTCCCAGGTCCACTCTAGCCCGAAGTGGTAGCACCTGATAGGGTCCTATCCATGGCTCAAATAGAACTGTTTGACATTTAAACTGAGTGCGAACAAATGACTTATGCTAAATTTAATTGTTAGAATTAGAACTATTTTATCATTTAACCACGTGTAAATAAATGACTGTTGTTTGATTAAATTGTTAGTAATGCATAGCAATACTTGGAACTATTTAACTTTGTTGACTTATGTTTACAAATCATATTTATCTAGTTATACATCAATAAAGAGGGTTTGTCATTAAATAACCTACAATGGTTGATATGCCATAAAACCAATTGAAACCAAACCAATTTGAACAGCCCATTTATAGATCAAATAGAGTTGTTTGACAATTATTAGTATAGGATAGAAATGTATGAAATCATATAATTATGTTCAAACAAAAAAAAATTATTATTAGATAGAATTAGTAATGTTAGATAAGAATACTTGAAACCATATTGTATGCAAAATATTTTTATTAGGTTGGAATACTTGATACCATACACCAATGTGTAAACAAATTATTCTGGACGAAACAGTGTGCAAATGAATGATTCTAGAAAAAGCAGACTACAAGAAAATAATTCTAGACAGTGTATAAATAAATGATTCTAAACAAAACAGTGGGCTAAAATAATTCTAGACAAAACAGTGTAAAAACGAAACATTCTAGACCTTACAGTTTACAAAGAAATAATTCTAGATAAAACTGTACAAATAAATAATTATTGACAAAACAGGGTGCAAAGCAATGATTCTAGACCAAGCAGTTTACAAAAAAATAATTCTAGACAAAACAGTGTACAAACAAATAATTCAAGACAAAAACTGTACAAACAAAAAATTCTACAAAAAACAGTGTACAAACAAATGATTCTCGATGAAACACTGTGCAAAAAAATAATTCTAGATCTAAGAGTTTACAAACAAATTCTTGACAAAGCAATGTGAAAACAAATAATTCTAGACAAATAATATGCAAAAACCTTCTATCCAAAACAAATAATTCTAGATCTAACAGTTTGCAAACAAATAGTTTTAAATAAGACAATGTGCAAACACATGATTCTAGACGAAATAGTATGCAAACAAATAATTCTAGACAAAACAGTGTACAAACATAGGAATCTAGATTAAACAAGGTGCAAATAAATGATTCTAGACGAAACAAATGATCCTAGACTAAAAAGTAGCTACACAAATGATTCTAGAGAAGAAGTGTACAACCAAATAATTCTAGAAGAAATAGTGCACAAACAAAACTTCTACACAACGCAGTGTGCTAACAAATGATTCTTGATAAAATGTGGCTTCAAATGACCACAGATAAAACGGTAAACAAATGATCCTAAACAAAACAGTTTACAAACAAATGATTCTAGATGAAACAGTGTGAAAACAAATAATTATAGATCTAGCAGTTTATAAACAAAAAAGTCAAGACCAAAGAAATGCACTAACAAACGATTAAAACGAAAGTGTATGCAATCAGGAAATTCTAGACAAAACACTGTGCCAACAAATATTCTAGACCGAACTATTTACTAACAAATAATTCTAGATAAGACAGTGGACAAATAAATGATTCTAAATGAAACACGACTAAAAAATAATTCAACACCAAACAGTACAAACAAACGATTCTAAATGAAAAAGTGTACAAACAAATGATACTAAACGAAAGTGTGTACAAACAAATGATTTTCAATGAAAGTGTGTACAAACAAATGATTATAAATGAAAGTGTGTACAAAAAAATGATTTGAAATGAAAGTAGGTACAAACAAATGATTTTAATGAAAGTGTGTACAAACAAATGATCTAAATGAAAGTGTGTACAAACAAATGATTTAAAATGAAAGTGTGTACTAACAACTTATTCTTAATAAAAGTGTGTACAAACAAATGATCTAAATGAATGTGTGTACAAACAAATGATTCTAAATGAAAGTGTGGACAAAAAAAATGATACTAAATGAAAGTGTGTACAAACAAAGGATTCTAAATGAAAGTGTGTACAAAAAAAATGATACTAAATGAAGGTGAGTACAAACAAATGACACTAAATGAAAGTGTGTACAAACAAATGATACTAAATGAAAGTGTGTACAAACAAAAGATTCTAAATGAAAGTGTGTACAAATAAATTATTCTAAATGAAAGTCTGTACTAACAAATGATTCTAAATGAAAGTGTGTACAAACAAATGATTTTAAATGAAAGTACGTACAAACCAATATTCTAAATGAAAGTGTGTACAAACAAATGATTCTAAATGAAAGTGTGTACTAACAAATGATTCTATATGAAAGTGTGTACAAACAAATGATTCTAAATGAAAATGTGTACAAACAAATGATTCTAAATGAAAGTGTGTACAAACAAATGATTCTAAATGAAAGAATGTACAAACAAGTTATTTTAAATGAAAGTGTGTACAAACAAAAGATTCTAAATGAAAGTGTGTACAAATAAATTATTCTAAATGAAAGTCTATACTAACAAATGATTCTAAATGAAAGTGTGTACAAACAAATGATTTTAAATGAAAGTACGTACAAACAAATATTCTAAATAAAAGTGTGTACTAACAAATGATTCTATATGAAAGTGTGTACAAACAAATGATTTTCAATGAAAGTGTGTACAAACAAAGGATTCTAAATGAAAGTGTGTACAAAAAAAATGATACTAAATGAAGGTGAGTACAAACAAATGACACTAAATGAAAGTGTGTACAAACAAATGATACTAAATGAAAGTGTGTACAAACAAAAGATTCTAAATGAAAGTGTGTACGAATAAATTATTCTAAATGAAAGTCTGTACTAACAAATGATTCTAAATGAAAGTGTGTACAAACAAATGATTTTAAATGAAAGTACGTACAAACCAATATTCTAAATGAAAGTGTGTACAAACAAATGATTCTAAATGAAAGTTTGTACTAACAAATGATTCTATATGAAAGTGTGTACAAACAAATGATTCTAAATGAAAATGTGTACAAACAAATGATTCTAAATGAAAGTGTGTACAAACAAATGATTCTAAATGAAAGAATGTACAAACAAGTTATTTTAAATAAAAGTGTGTACAAACAAAAGATTCTAAATGAAAGTGTGTACAAATAAATTATTCTAAATGAAAGTCTGTACTAACAAATGATTCTAAATGAAAGTGTGTACAAACAAATGATTTTAAATGAAAGTACGTACAAACAAATATTCTAAATAAAAGTGTGTACTAACAAATGATTCTATATGAAAGTGTGTACAAACAAATGATTTTCAATGAAAGTGTGTACAAACAAATGATTATAAATGAAAGTGTGTAAAAAAAAATGATTTGAAATGAAAGTAGGTACAAACAAATGATTTTAATGAAAGTGTGTACAAACAAATGATCTAAATGAAAGTGTGTACAAACAAATGATTTAAAATGAAAGTGTGTACTAACAACTTATTCTTAATAAAAGTGTGTACAAATAAATGATCTAAATGAAAGTGTGTACAAACAAATGATTCTAAATGAAAGTGTGGACAAAAAAAATGATACTAAATGAAAGTGTGTACAAACAAAGGATTCTAAATGAAAGTGTGCACAAAAAAAATGATACTAAATGAAGGTGAGTACAAACAAATGACACTAAATGAAAGTGTGTACAAACAAAAGATTCTAAATGAAAGTGTGTACAAACAAATGATACTAAATGAAAGTGTGTACAAACGAATGATTCTAAAGGAAAGTGTGTACAAACAAATGATACTAAATGAAAGTGTGTACAAACAAAAGATTCTAAATGAGAGTGTGTACAAAAAAAATGATACTAAATGAAGGTCAGTACAAACAAATGACACTAAATGAAAGTGTGTACAAACAAATGATTCTAAATGAAAGTGTGTACAAACAAAAGATACTAAATGAAAGTGTGTACAAACGAATGATTCTAAATGAAAGTGTGTACAAACAAATGATACTAAATGAAAGTGTGTACAAACCACTGATCTAAATGAAAGTGTGTACAAACAAATGATTTTAAATGAAAGTGTGTACAAACAAAAGATTCTAAATGAAAGTGTGTACAAATAAATTATTCTAAATGAAAGTCTGTACTAACAAATGATTCTAAATGAAAGTGTGTACAAAAAAAATGATTTTAAATGGAAGTGTGTACAAACAAATGCTTCTAAATGAAAGTGTGTACAAACAAATGATTCTAAATGAAAGTGTGTACAAACAAATGATACTAAATGAAAGTGTGTACAAACGAATGATTCTAAATGAAAGTGTGTACAAACAAATGATACTAAATGAAAGTGTGTACAAACAAAGGATTCTAAATGAGAGTGTGTACAAAAAAAATGATACTAAATGAAGGTGAGTACAAATAAATGACACTAAATGAAAGTGTGTACAAACAAATGATTCTAAATGAAAGTGTGTACAAACAAAAGATACTAAATGAAAGTGTGTACAAACGAATGATTCTAAATGAAAGTGTGTACAAACAAATGATACTAAATGAAAGTGTGTACAAACAAATGATCTAAATGAAAGTGTGTACAAACAAATGATTTTAAATGAAAGTGTGTACAAACAAAAGATTCTAAATAAATGTGTGTACAAATAAATTATTCTAAATGAAAGTCTGTACTAACAAATGATTCTAAATGAAAGTGTGTACAAACAAATGATTTTAAATGAAAGTACGTACAAACAAATATTCTAAATGAAAGTGTGTACAAACAAATGATTCTAAATGAAAGTGTGTACAAACAAAAGATTCTAAATGAAAGTGTGTACAAATAAATTATTCTAAATGAAAGTCTGTACTAACAAATGATTCTACATAAAAGTGTGTACAAACAAATGATTCTAAATGAAAGTGTGCACAAAAAAAATGATACTAAATGAAAGTGTGTACAAACAAATGATTCTAAATGAAAGTGTGTACAAAAAATGATTCTAAATGAAAGTGTGTACAAACAAATGATTCTAAATGAAAGTGTGTACAAACAAATGATTCTAAATGAATGTCTGTACAAATAAATTATTCTAAATGAAAGTCTGTACTAACAAATGATTCTAAATGAAAGTGTGTACAAACAAATGATTTTAAATGAAAGTACGTACAAACAAATATTCTAAATGAAAGTGTGTACAAACAAATGATTCTAAATGAAAGTGTGTACTAACAAATAATTCGATATGAAAGTGTGTACAAAGAAATGATTCTAAGTGAAAGTGTGTACAAACAAATGATTCTAAATGAAAGTGTGTACAAACAAATGATACTAAATGAAAGAATGTACAAACAAATGATTTTAAATGAAAGTGTGTACTAACAAATGATTCTATATGAAAGTGTGTACAAACAAATGATTCTAAATGAAAGAGTGTACAAACAAATGATTCTAAATGAAAGTCTGTACAAAAAAATGACACTAAATGAAAGTGTGTACAAATAAATGATCTAAATAAATTGTGCACAAACAAATGATTCTTAATGAAAGTGTGTACAAAAAAAATGATTCTAAATTAAAGTGTGTACAAACAAATGATTCTAAATAAAAGTGTGTACAAACAAATGATACTAAATGAAAGTTTGTACAAACAAATAATTCTAAATGAAAGTTTGTACAAACAAATGATTCTAAATGAAAGTGTATACAAAAAAAATGATACTAAATGAAAGTGTGTACAAACAAATGATTCTAAATGAAAGTGCGTACAAACAAATGATTCTAAATGAAAGTGTGTACTAACAAATGATTTTAAATGAAAGTGTGTACAAACAAATGATTCTAAATGAAAGTGTGTACAAACAAATGATTCTAAATGAAAGTCTGTACAAACAAATGATCTAAATAAAGTGTGCACAAACAAATCATTCTAAATTAAAGTGTGTACAAAAAAAATGATTTTAAATGGAAGTGTGTACAAACAAATGCTTCTAAATGAAAGTGTGTACAAACAAATGATTATAAATCAAAGTGTGTACAAACAAATGATACTAAATGAAAGTGTGTACAAACAAATGATTCTAAATGAAAGTGTGTACAAACAAATGATTCTAAATAAAAGTGTGTACAAACAAATGATGTAAATAAATTGTGCACAAACAAATGATTCTAAATGAAAGTGTGTACAAAAAAAATGATTTTAAATGAAAGTGTGTACAAACAAATGCTTCTAAATGAAAGTGTGTACAAACAAATGATTCTAAATGAAAGTGTGTACTAACAAATGATTCTAAATGAAAGTGTGTACTAACAAATGATTCTAAATGAAAGTATGTCAAAACAAATGATTCTAAATGAAAGTGTGTTCAACAAAAATGGTACTAAATGAAAGTGTGTACGAACAAATGATACTAGATGAAAGTGTGTACAAACAAATGATTCTAAATGAAAGGATGTACAAACAAGTGATTCTAAATGAAAGTGTGTACAAACAAACGATATTAAAGAAAGTGTGTACAAAAAAAATGATACTAAATGAAAGTGTGTACAAACAAATGATTCTAAATGAAAGTGTGTACAAACAAATGATTCTAAATGAAAGTGTGTACAAACAAATGATTCTAAATGAAAGTGTCTACAACAAAAATGATACTAAATGAAAGTGTGTACAAACAAATCATACTAAATGAAAGTGTGTACAAACAAATGATCTAAATGAAAGTGTGTACAAACAAATGATTTTAAATGAAAGTGTGTACAAACAAATGATTCTAAATGAAAGTGTGTACAAAAAAGATGATACTAAATGAAAGTATGTACAAACAAATGATTCTAAATGAAAGTCTGTACAAAAAAAATTGATTCTAAATGAAAGTGTGTACAAACAAATGATTCTAAATGAAAGTGTGTACAAACAAATGATTCTAAATGAAAGTGTGTACAAACAAATGATTTAAATGAAGGTGTGTACAAACAAAATAATTTAAAATGAAAGTGTGTACTAACAAATGATTCTAAATGAAAGTGTGTACAAACAAATTATTCTAAATGAAAGTGTGTATGAACAAATGATCTAAATGAAAGTGTATACAAACAAATGATTCTAAATGAAAGTGTGTACAAACAAGTGATTCTAAATGAAAGTGTGTACAAACAATTGATACTAAAAGAAAGTGTGTACAAACAAATGTTTCTAAATGAAAATATGAACAAACATATAATTCTAAATGAAAGTGTGTACAAACAAATGATTCTAAATGAAAGTGTGTAAAAAAAAATAATACTAAATGAAAGTGTGTACAAACAAATGATACTAAATGAAAGTGTGTACAAACAAATAATACTTAATGAAAGTGTGTACAAACAAAAAGATACTAAATGAAAGTGTGTACAAACAAATAATCTAAATGAAAGTGTGTCCAAACAAATTATTTTAAATGATAGTGTGTACAAACAAATGATTCTAAAAGAAAGTGTGTACAAACAAATGATTCTAAATGAAAGTGTGTACAAAAAAATGATACTAAATGAAAGTGTGTACAAAAAAATGATACTAAATGAAAGTGTGTACAAACCAATGATTCTAAGTGAAAGTGTGTATTAAAAAAAAAGATCTAAATGAAAGTGTGTACAAACAAATGATTTTAAATGAAAGTGTGTACAAACAAATGATACTAAATGAGAGTGTGTACAAACAAAAGATTCTAAATGAAAGTGTGTACAAATAAATTATTCTAAATGAAAGTGTGTACTAACAAATGATTCTAAATGAAAGTGTGTACAAACAAATTATTCTAAATGAAAGTACGTACAAACAAATATTCTAAATGAAAGTGTGTACAAACAAATGATTTTTAAAGGAAAGTGTGTACTAACAAATGATTCCAAATGAATGTGTGTATGAACAAATGATTCTAAATAAAAGTGTGTACAAAGTAATGATTCTAAATGAAAGTGTGTACAAACAAATGATTCTAAATGAAAGTGTGTACAAACAAATGATTCTAAATGAAAGTGTGTCCAAACAAATTATTTTAAATGATAGTGTGTACAAACAAATTATTTTAAATGAAAGTGTGTACAAAAAAATGATACTAAATGAATGTGTGTATGAACAAATGATTCTAAATGAAAGTGTGTACAAAGTAATGATTCTAAATGAAAGTGTGTACAAACAAATGATTCTAAATGAAAGTGTGTACAAACAAATGATTCTAAATGAAAGTGTGTACAAACAAATTATTCTAAATGAAAGTGTTTACGAACAAATGATCTAAATGAATGTGTGTACAAACAAATGATTCTAAATGAAAGTGTGTACTAACAAATGATTCTAAATGAAAGTGTGTACAAACAAACGATACTAAAAGAAAGTGTGTACAAACAAATGTTTCTAAATGAAAATGTGAACAAACATATAATTCTAAATGAAAGTGTGTACAAACAAATGATTCTAAATGAAAGTGTGTAAAAAAAAAATTATACTAAATGAAAGTGTGTACAAACAAATGATTCTAAATGAAAGTGTGTACAAACAAATGATCTAAATGAAAGTGTGTACAAACAAATGATTCTAAATGAAAGTGTGTACTAACAAATGATTCTAAATGAAAGTGTGTACAAAGAAATGTTCTAAATGAAATTGTGTACAAACAAATGATCTAAATGAAAGTGTGTACAAACAAATGATTCTAAATGAAAGTGTGTACAAACAAAAGATTCTAAATGAAAGTGTGTACAAATAAATTATTCTAAATGAAAGTGTGTACTAACAAATGATTCTAAATGAAAGTGTGTACAAACAAATGATTTTAAATGAAAGTTCGTACAAACAAATATTCTAAATGAAAGTGTGTACAAACAAATGATTTTAAATGAAAGTGTGTACTAGCAAATGATTCTAAATGAAAGTGTGTACAAACAAATGATTCTAAATGAAAGTGTGTACAAACAAATGATTCTAAATGAATGTCTGTACAAACAAATGATCTAAATAAATTGTGCACAAACAAATCATTCTAAATGAAAGTGTGTAAAAAAAAATGATTTTAAATGGAAGTGTGTACAAACAAATGATTCTAAATGAAAGTGTGTACAAACAAATGATTCTAAATGAAAGTGTGTACAAACAAATGATACTAAATGAAAGTGTGTACAAACAAATGATTCTAAATGAAAGTGTGTACAAACAAATGATTCTAAATGAAAGTGTGTACAAACAAATGATTCTAAATGAAAGTCTGTACAAACAAATGATCTAAATAAAGTGTGCACAAACAAATGATTCTAAATGAAAGTGTGTACAAAAAAAATGATTTTAAATGAAAGTGTGTACAAACAAATTATTCTAAATGAAAGTGTGTACCAACAAATTATTCTAAATGAAAGTGTGTACAAATAAATGACTCTAAATGAAAGTGTGTACAAACAAATGATTCAAAATAAAGTGTGTACAAACAAATGATTCTAAATGAAAGTGTGTACTAACAAATGATTCTAAATTAAAGTGTGTTAAAACAAATGATTCTAAATGAAATTGTGTACAAACAAAAATTCTAAATGAAAGTGTGTACAAACAAATGATTCTAAATGAAAGTGTGTACAAAAAAAATGATTCTAAATGAAAGTGTGTACAAACAAATGATTCTAAATGAAAGTGTGTACAAAAAAATAATTCTAAATGAAAGTGGGTGCAAAAAAAATCATACTAAATGAAAATGTGTACAAACAAATGACTCTAAATGAAAGGGTGTACTAACAAATGATTTTAAATGAAAGTGTGTACAAATAAATTATTCTAAATGAAAGTGTGTACAAATAAATTATTCTAAATGAAAGTGTGTACTAACAAATGATTCTAAATGAAAGTGTGTACAACCAAATGATTTTAAATGAAAGTTCGTACAAACAAATATTCTAAATGAAAGTGTGTACAAACAAATGATTTTAAATGAAAGTGTGTACTAGCAAATGATTCTAAATGAAAGTGTGTACAAACAAATGATTCTAAATGAAAGTGTGTACAAACAAATTATTCTAAATGAAAGTGTGTACAAACAAATGATCTAAATAAATTGTGCACAAACAAATCATTGTAAATGAAAGTGTGTACAAAAAAATGATTTTAAATGGAAGTGTGTACAAACAAATGATTCTAAATGAAAGTGTGTACAAACAAATGATTCTAAATGAAAGTGTGTACAAACAAATGATTCTAAATGAAAGTGTGTACAAACAAATGATTCTAAATGAAAGTGTGTACAAACAAATGATTCTAAATGAAAGTGTGTACAAACAAATGATTCTAAATGAAAGTCTGTACAAACAAATGATTCTAAATGAAAGTGTGTACAAACAAATGATGTAAATAAATTGTGCACAAACAAATGATTCTAAATGAAAGTGTGTACAAATAAATGATTCTAAATGAAAGTGTGTACAAACAAATGATTCTAAATGAAAGTGTGTACAAACAAATGATTCTAAATGAAAGTGTGTACAAACAAATGATTCTAAATGAAAGTGTGTACTAACAAATGATTCTAAATGAAAGTGTGTCAAAACAAATGATTCTAAATGAAATTGTGTACAAACAAAAATTCTAAATGAAAATGTGTACAAACAAATGATTCTAAATGAAAGTGTGTACAAAAAAAATGATTCTAAATGAAAATGTGTACAAACAAATGATTCTAAATGAAAGTGTGTACAAAAAAATAATTCTAAATGAAAGTGGGTGCAAAAAAAATCATACTAAATGAAAATGTGTACAAACAAATGACTCTAAATGAAAGGGTGTACAAACAAATGATTTTAAATGAAAGTGTGTACAAACAAATGATTCTAAATGAAAGTGTGTACAAACAAATCATTCTAAATGAAAGTGTGTACAAACAAATGATTCTAAATGAAAGTGTGTACAAACAAATGATTCTAAATGAAAGAATGTACAAAAAAATGATTTTAAATGAGAGTGTGTACAAACAAATGATTCTAAATGAAAGTGTGTAAAAAAAATGATACTAAATGAAAGTGTGTACAAATAAATGATTCTAAATGAAAGTGTGTACAAAAAAAATGATCTAAATGAAAGTGTGTACAAACAAATGATTTTAAATGAAAGTGTGTACTAGCAAATGATTTTAAATGAAAGTGTGTACAAACAAATGATTCTAAATGATAGTGTGTACAAACAAATGATTCTAAATGAAAGTGTGTACAAACAAATGATTCTAAATGAAAGTGTGTACAAAAAAAATGATTTTAAATGAAAGTGTGTACAAAGAAATGATTCTAAATTAAAGTGTGTACAAACAAATGATTCCATATGAAAGTGTGTACAAACAAATGATTCTAAATGAAAGTGTGTACAAACAAATGATCTAAATGAAAGTGTGTACAAACAAATGATTCTAAATGAAAATGTGTACAAACAAAAGATTCTAAATGAAAGTGTGTACAAATAAATTATTCTAAATGAAAGTGTGTACTAACAAATGATTCTAAATGAAAGTGTGTAGAAACAAATGATTTTAAATGAAAGTACATACAAACAAATGATCTAAATGAAAGTGTGTACAAACAAATGATTTTAAATGAAAGTGTGTACTAACAAATGATTCTAAATGAAAGTGTGTACAAACAAATGATTCTAAATGAATGTGTGTACAAATAAATGATTTTAAATGAAAGTGTGTTCAAACAAATTATTTTAAATGAAAGTGTGTACAAAAAAAAATGATACTAAATGAAAGTGTGTACAAACAAATGATTCTAAATGAAAGTATGTACAAAACATTGTGCAAACAAATAATTCCAGAAAAAACCGTAAGCAAACAACTGATTCTTGATGAAATAGTGTGCAAATAAATCATTTTCGATGGATCAGTCTACATACAAGTGATTCTAGATGAAAGAATGTACAAACACATGATTCTGAACACTATAATGTGCATGTAGAATATTCTAGACAAAACAGTTTGCAAACAAATAATTCTAGACAAAACAGTATGCAAACAAATAATTCTAGAGAAAACAGTGTGCAAACAAATAATTCTAGTCCAAACTGTTTGCAATCAAATAATTCTAGAGAAAACAGTGTGCAAACAAATAATTCTAGACAAAACAGTGTGCAAACAAATAATTCTAGACAAAACAGTATGCAAACAAATAATTTTAGAGAAAACAGTGTGCAAACAAATAATTCTAGACAAAACAGTGTGCAAACAAATAATTCTAGACAAAATAGTATGCAAACAAATAATTCTAGAGAAAACAGTGTGCAAACAAATAATTCTAGACAAAACAGTTTGCAAACAAATAATTCTAGACAAAACAGTGTGCACACAAATAATTCCTAACAAAACTGTACAAATAAGTAATTCTTGACAAAACAGAGTACAAACAAATGATTCGAGATCTAACAGTCAATAAACAAATAATTCTTGACAAAGGATTATAGATTAAACATTGTACAAATAAATAATATCAGACAAAACGGTATACAACCAAATGATTTTAGATAAAACAATGTGCAAACAAATGAGTCTAAACAAATAGGAGAGTAATTTTTAAAGAAGTGCAACATTAAAAATTTTGTTATGATTATGATCAAACATTTCCACTTGAATAAATTTCGACTTTAAACAATCCATAAGGAGTTTATATGCTATTAAACAAATAAACCACACCCAATAAAATACACTGGTACATAGTGAACAATCAGATTTATAATAAGAAAAAATATGAAAACAAAAATGCTGGAAAGGTTTTCACCTTATCAACTCAAAGGTTGGCTTGAAAATATCGTCAAAAGTATCCTCCATAGGTCTGTTGGTGGTCTCGGGAAGGAAGAAATACGAGATACCAGCAATAATGCAGATACCGCCCATTACTATTAGAGGTAAACTGTTATCCACTCTTCCATGCGCAAAGGATCGCTTATGAAATAAAAAAAGAAAAATAGTTAAAATGTAAAGTTACGTATACATGTAATTGAATACCTACAGTAAATTAACAGCTGATAAGCAGTTCTTACAGGTTGTTTTTATAAGTCTGTTTCTGAAAGGCATTTAAAATCCCTGCGTCATATAATACTACTCTAAGAAAATAAAGTTATTTCTCTCTCTCTCTCTCTCTCTCTCTCTCTCTCTCTCTCTTCCACCTTTAGAATACAAATATTCTATACTGAAAGAAAAAGTGGTTAAATAGTGATTTATTAGGCTTCTCACGAGGCAAAATTGTGACACAAAGTCGTTTTACAGTGAGAGGTACCCTACAAAACGCGAGAAAAGGAAAAAAAAATGCTTAGTTACGTTAGCGTTCCTTTTCAGTGGCGCCTCAAGTGCCGGACACACACACAAACCTTATTCCTTTAAGACGAGGAGGCAAATGATGCTTGTCGGGAAAAACCCAGAAACTTAGCTATTATTAAATTTCACTCATCCTGCAAGAACACAAGGTGAGTATGGCAGTGATTAAATGAACTTTTTTATAAACTTATTAAGTAGTTTTTCACGAGAAATTTTAACACATGTACATGAATTTTATTTAGTTTAGAGAAAATTTCAATAAAACTATTGTTGTATTGAAGAAATGATACTCCTCTGTATAAAATAGACTATTCTTTTTGAAAATGAATATTGAAGATATTTTTCTCTGCCTCCCATAAGGTCAATGATCCGAAGGTCGGCTTAAAGTGGGGATTAGGGGAAGGGAGGAGAGGGCACGAGCCGAAGCTCGAACACTGCTGGTCATCGACCTACTTATTGCAATGTAGGCCTGATGAGCCTGGCTGGACTTGGACCCAAATCGATGCCACCTGGATCCAGATTTGGGTCCAGGCGATTGTGACACGATGGGTGGCATCCGTTTCTGTGGGTGTGGATGCCAGTCAGAGAATCCCTTTGTCTGTTTTGGCGCGAAACCCACCCAAAAGGCTTGTGCTTGAGATCTCCCACGAGACCGGACGTGGATGAGGGGAGGGATATCCGAGAGAGGACAGAAGGAGACAGTCAGAAGAAGGGAGCAGCAGAGACCAGTCGACTGAACAGGTCAGTCAAGAGATGAGTCAGGCAGAAAGGAGACCAGTCAACAGAAGTCAGATATGCGACTGCTAAGACCTGTTGACCTACAGATGCCGGATTGACCAATGCGAGAAGATGAGTCAGCATTCCTAGTGGTTTGTGGAAGTTTCGCGCAGATACACGCCCGCAATAGCCTGCAAATGCACGGAGAGCAGCACAAAAGTGTCACAAACTTCCCCCTTCTTGCGCTTGGAGCTAACCCAAGCCCGTGATTGTTTGTTCTTCTTTTCTTCCACCCACTCGGTTGTGTATTTTATGTGTTGGTAAAGCAATGTGAAATACCCCTTGCCATAGATGAGAAAAACCACTTGACGATTTTAGAATCGTCAAGTGGTTTTTCTCATCTATGGCAAGGGGTATTGTCACACATGTCTGAGTATAGCTTAAACTATACCACATAGTCCAGTGCAATACAAAGGTGTTAGTGATGCAGCTCGTCCACCCGAAGGTATCCTAGCCAAAGCCAGGGTCCTTTCGGCCTCGAGTCTGCCATTGATATTCGATACCCATCCGGCACGAATGCCAGACGGCTCAGCTAATGCCAGGTAAGTTGAATTTTCGAAGTTGAACTACAAAGTCCCAAAATCTGTCAAATTCTGCTGAAGCCACATTCTGTGGAAAAGCTAAAAAGCGAATTCAACTTTCAAAGTTGAATTAAAACATCTAAAGGCATATACTTTTGGTCAATTTTAGCTATTACCGAGGTCAAGCAGTAGAGCTTTCATTGTAGGAGCCGCTTTCTCCGAGGAATATGTCGCATATGCTGGGAAGTAAAAGAAGAAATTCAACTTGTCAAAGTTGAACTATAACGTCCAAAACATATACTTTAGCGGCAGAGCTTTCATAGCAAGCAGCCACTCTCAGTGGCTATTTTGAAGTAGAAAAAAACGAATTCAACTTTTCGAAGTTGAATTTTAGCTAGAGCCATAGTAGGCACGTTCGCTCTCCATCCTGCCGAGAAACCAAAGGAGGAAGCAAAAGGCACCCGCCCCACGTGTGCAACCCGCATACGGAGTCAGCTACTGGAGCTTTTTCTTCCACGTATTTTCGTACCAAAGTACTTAGCAAGGGCTTTTATGACAGGGATTTAAAAAAGGCGTCCAATCCAAATAAAGGATGCGAACAAAATAATAAAAATAAAAAGGAGACACATAATGTACCATCCTGAAATGCCATAAATTTTCAATAAGACTGTTATGGGGCAGTCACACGAAAAAGATTTAAATTGCAGATGCAAATCTCGAAAAACTACTTACTTTTAAACGCTTTGTAATTTTTAAAAAGCACTTTCGTGTAAATACACGAAAATTTTTATTTATACGTTGTTTTAGTCAAATCTATGTGTAAAGTTGACTTGAGTGAAGGTATTTGTTACTCGCCCCACCTAACGAGCAAGTGTGGCACAAGGCCTTTTTTAGGTGGGACCGTAGCCCATACGCGCCCGGAGTTCCCAAAAATGCCCTCGGCCCCGTCAGCATTCCCCTTGTTAGGGGTGCCTCAGGCGCCGGGCAATTAACCCAACCCTCCTCGAAAGGGGGTAAAAGTTTGGGGGAAGGCCCCCTCAGGCCGAAGGAAAATATTGCAGTCCCCAAGCCACACCCGGCCAGATCCGTGCCTTCGCCAACACGGCCGACCGAAATGATGGATTGGAGAGCGAAAAAAGTTGACTTGAGCGAAAGTCAAACTGGCAGTGTGAGACTGACTTAATATTCATAGAACCCGGTGAAAACCGGTGTTCGTGTATTAACGGAACAGTCTTAACGGTTATCCGTCCTCTTTACACTATGGAAACCAAAATGTGTAAATTAGCCTCTTTTTATACAAATAACAGGTTAAGTTTTTAAATTTCTTTTCCCAGGGCAAAAAAGCAAGATTAGAAAAGAATAATGGCTATTTTCTATACTTTTACAACATACATAGCAAATAAGAAAAAACACAAATTATCTAGGAACTCAATATGAGTTTCATATTATTATTCATGGTAGAAAAGTAAAGTTTAAATGGAATAATGACTACTTTCTATACTTTTACTGTACACGCAATTACGAAATAACATTCTATCGATGAAGAAAATATATGTAACATAGTGTTATCCAGGGCACAAAAGCAAAGTCTGAAAGAATGGCTATTTCCTATATTTTTACAAAATAAGCAATCAAAAATACCACATACTATCCAGGAAGAAAATGTATATTACAAAGTGTTATTCAGGGCACAGAAACAAAATTTGAAAGGACTAATAGCTGTTAATGTGGTGTAATAGTCGTCGTTGTGGGAAATGAACTCTGCGAACCAAGTTCAAATCCTGGATAAAGCTATTTACATTTCAAATAGCGCTAACCCTTAGGAAAGGTATGAATCCAATTATTATCCCTCCAACCATGGATAAATAGTTGGGCAGACTGGGTTCTTTAACCTTGGTGTGGCGATGAAAAACTCTGAATTTAAACCTGTAAAACTTCGCTTAAAAGTTGACCTTGTGTCGCTTTTTAATCATGCAGAAGTGTAGGGAAATCCATAGTGGTCATTTCCTTTACTTTCACAAGATAAGCAATTACAAAATAATTTATACTATCTAGGAACAAAATCTATGTTACATAAGGTAATTTATGGAAATCAATTTATCAAATAATTTCAATAATGATTTGCTTTTATTAAAGTTAGGATAATTATTTGTATCTAAAGGACGTTTTATTTCTTTTTGAACATTTTTTACAGCGGATAAACTGAACATTGCGTCCAGAAGATGGCTTCAGGTTCATTTGATGATCTCAGATACTCTCAAAAACCCGTAAAAATTAATGATCGTTTCGAATAAGATTTTACTTTTATTATCTATTATGCTTAGAGTTTTTTATTTATTAAACTCAATTTCTTTTCAAGTGGGTTTCTCTTACACTTTTTTAAAGCTCCTATTTTGCTAGGGATATTAAGCATCTAAATATACCAAATAAGCTTTTAAAGCGATTTCATAAATTCACATTTACTCGTGCGCTGTAAAGTTCCATGACATTAGCAGTCACTAAATTTGTCATTCCGATAACTCCCCAAATTATGTTAATAAGCCAATTCTTTAAAGTTTTGTTGATTGCTGTCTACTGACATAATCAGAAAGGGACCAAGAAATTCCAGAAAGACTTTACAATACCGAGCGTATTGTATGGGTTGATGGCTTTTAACACTCAACAATGTTTTACAGCTTTTTCTGTAAGTGGCAAATAAATCTCACTAATTATACATATCTGTTAGATAATTTTTCTTTTCACAGAAACATAATATACGGATGTACCAAAGAATCAAATTTTTATCTTCCACCCCCAGATGAGTGACATTCATATCATGTGAGTATCGCAAAATTGGAAATTATTTTGTCTCAAATTAGGATATGCAAATTGAAAAACAATAGAAAATAAACATGAAATACATTACTGTGACCTTGTAATTAAAAAAAATCAACACACCATTCCACAGGTATGGGGCAAATAGTGCGATAACTGTTCTTCTACAAGGATGGCTTTGGCATTGAATAATTTGTCATTAAATAGAAACCATAGCACTATTCATTTCAGGGTTTTACAACTGTGCAAAGCTAATCAGAGTGTAGTTCATCACCCACATTGCTGTTACCACTGGTGAAATGCATTACCTGCCAATAATCCACGATTTGGTCACCAAGGAAAATTCATGTGGGGTAGTGGTTTACATATTGGATAGTAACATCGCAGTGAGTGAGTTCAAACTACATTCGCGCCATAACGTTCAGTTTAAGATTAGTACCGTTGGGAAAGGTCCGAATCTCCTTATTTCTCTCAGCTATGAGTTAAGTATTACCCCCTACTGTTCTTCTACAAGGACAGATTTGACATTAAAATACCCACAAGGATGAGAGACTATTAAAAAAACGAAACGATACCAAGCCAAATCAACATACCATCATCGTAACGTAGGGAGCTATGATACCACCGAATCTAGCAAAGGTAGAAAGGGCTCCCAGTGAACCATTTCTCACGCAGGTAGGATATAATTCACAAGTGTGTAAGTAAATGATCCCAAATGTGCCAGTAATACACAATCTGTTAAAGGTAGCCAGTGCTGTTATAGTCCATTGTAAATCTGGATAAGAAAATAAAAATAAAATTGACAAACTAGAAAATATCAGGCAGACATTCGTATAAGCAGTTTCTCTTAAAATCTCTGTCAAAAGATGGCGGTAAAATCTTTGAAAACGGAAGTGGTCAGGCAATTTCCTATCCCGACCAACACACCCAACTAGCAGATTTTTTGGGGGGTGGGGTATCGACAACTGGTGTTATTTCTATTGAAGCCATCGATGCAAAAGTTTGAGTTTTAACAGTTAGATTTATGCTGTAGGTATTTGGTAGTGGTTGGTTTTACGTTTTCGAATCTTCATTTTTGGGACTTCTGTATTTTCTTTAAAAGATGCAGAGAGTTTCCTTCTTCCCATGAAGGACGGTTTAGAAACTTATTGACGTGACCGGCATAAAGTTCAATCCTAGGTCGAGCCAACGACTCAAAATATGGTGCTTGATGCCGCTTTGCTGAACACTCAGCATTATAAGGTAAGGATCAAAGTTAAAGTGGAGCAATCCAGAGAATGAAGTAACTCCCTCCCAAAAACCTCAGTGTGGTAGCTATAGAAAAGGGAGCCTTCGGGTTACCACTGAATAAGGTCACCAATTTTACATAAAAAAATTTGACGATATATTTTGTTATCTTATTAAATTAATATTGCTTTGAGAAAATTTTCACATAGTTTCGATGAGAAATTTTTTTTTTTAATTTTGAATGGCATTCAAGAGTTTTGTTGATTTCAGGATTTTTATTTTATGTGTGGAGTGGTTAATACATTTGCAACTTGAAGCCCGTCTTGTCATAGAAAATAAAATCGGTGACCAGAGTTCAAATCTTAAACGAGGCTGCTTGCATTTTACTTCACCGTTGTAATCATTAGCGAAGGACTGATCACAAATTAGGATATCAAATCAAGAAAAAGATGGCCCAGTTGGCTGGGGCCGCAGAGCACATCGACTGCTTCTCTGCAGAGAGATACGACTCCCTCATCGAGAGTGCTGGATATGACACTAAACAATTTAATGGTGAGCCTCCAGTAATGCTGGAGCTTTAGGAAATGCGGAGTAACCCTTTATTACCATCGCTCCCAGGTTTACTCGCGCCTGGAGTGATAGCACAAGATAGGGTCCTATCTGTGGGTTAAATAGAACCGAACAGCGTACTTACACTGAACTGAATTGTTTGAAATAGAACTGTTTTTAGATTTAACTGTGTGTAAACAAAAGCTGTACTCATGCTAAACTGAATTGTTTGAAATAGAACTGTTTTTACATTTAAATATGTGTAAACAAAAACTGTACTCATGCTAAACTAAATTGTTTGAAATATAATTATTTATATGTATAAAGAGTATTTGCATTGAATAACCTGTAATGGTTGATATGCCATGAAACCAAACCAAACTAAGACAAAGAAAACTTTAAGAAATTTCCTATTCTTTAGGACTTATGAAGATTTAATTGTTTTTTTAGAATATCATGAATTTTCGCTACAAGTAAGGGAACTTTTCCAACAATACACAAGAAAAATAATAACTTACCTTGAGTCTCTAAGCTATAAAGTTTCATAAAGATTTGTGACAATAATAAAAATTATGATTTTTTTCTTGTTTGTTTTTTTATTCTAATACTGTATGTGTAATTTAAGATTCAATTTGAATTGAGAATCTTCAAAAATAAACGAAAAAATATGCGTTTATCTCACCTTCTGAAGCGTATAAATCTGGAAAAACTGTCAGAATTCCGGCCAGTCCTCCAATAAGCATGAAAACGATGTACAACTTCTTTCTGCCGACTCGGTTCAATAAAAGAATACATATGATGTAAGCAGGAATTTCCACAAGAGCACCAAAGAAGTAATTCAAATAGATGTCTCCACTTAAATGTTCAGTGTTTAGCATCGATCCAAAATACACGAAACTTATGGTACTCCTAGGAATATATTTAAAAGAAAAAGATAGATAAAATGCTGAATACATTATACAAACGGGTCAAAGATCCAGATCATTCAACATACAAGATTCTTTAGAGCTCTCAGCAGACAACAGATTTATGGTACTCCAAGGAATATAGATAAAAGAAAAAGATAAATAAAATTTTCTAATTTAAAAAGGCTGAATACATTATGCAAATAGGCCACTCATTAAACATGTAAGATTCTTTAGAGCTCTCAGCAGACAACGGATTTATGGTACTCCAAGGAATATAGATAAAAGAAAAAGATAAAAAAAAAATTAAATTTAAAAAGGCTGAATACATTATGCAAATAGGCCATTCATTAAACATGTAAGATTCTTCAGGGCTCACAGTAAACAACGAACTTAGTAATGCAAACCATTTCTACTATGAAAGAAACAACAACTTGTAAATTGTTCTTTTATAGTAGAAAAGAAGCAAATGGATTGACAATGTCTGTTTATGGAAATTTCATTTGATATAAATCATGAATGGAAATCCGGCATTTGTAACCGGATTGAAAAACGAAAGCAGTTATCAAATTATTATGCGTATATTAACATCTAGTAATCATTAAAGATTATGGAACTTTTTCATTACAGGAGGCAATGTGATAGTTACTGAGCGTACGAAAATGAGACGCATTTGCAGTAACAGTTATCGTCGTAAGAAATGGAATCGATGACCTGAGTTCAAAACCTGGACGAGGTTGTTTTAGCTTCACTTCGCGTTAATGCTCTTGCGGAAAGACATTAATCCATCTATTGTTCGACTAGCTCAGTGAAAATAGTAGAACAGTTTGGGTTCTTTATCCTTTGGCCGTAACTGGTCTAGAAGAAGGAAAATTAAACTCAAACAAGACAAAAATTGATCTTGCGTAACTTTATGTCGTGGAGGCAAGTTCATTAAATAATTTTATGTAATACGAATACTGTCTAATTCTAGACTTGAACTTATCTCGTAAACTGTTTTGGTCGTTAGCCTAATCAGCTGGGGCCAATGAATACTCTGGCTGCATCTCTGCAGAGGGATAAAACCCTATCCCACCATTGAGTATCCTGGATATGATATTAAACCATCTGATGAAGAGGTTTCAGCCTTGGAGATTTCAGGAAGGTGGAGTACCCCTTCATTGCCACTGCTCCCATGTCCACTCTGACCTGGTGTGGTAGCGCCTGATAGGGTCATATCTATGGGTCAAATAGAGCAAACTATATGTGCAAATAAATGACTGATGTTAAATTGTGACTGTTACATGGCAGTACTTTAAACCATTTAACTGTGTGCAAAAATGAACTCAAGCTCGTTTAATAAATGATATCAACAAAATATTTTTACAAATCATATATATATATATATATATAAAGAGGACTTTGCATTAAATAAACTACAATGGTTGATATGCCATAAAACCAAACAAACTCAAATGATATAAATTCAATATATATGTATAAAGAGGATTTGGCATTAAATAACCAACAATGGTTGATATGCCATAAAACTAAGCCAAATCAAACCAAACCAATATTTTGGTCGTTGAGAAGCTTCTACCAAGAGTGACATGGGCAGGAATAGATTGTCGAAGCCCATTATTTTCAAGATCGTTTAATTCTAAGTTATATATATATATATATATATATATGGGAACGCAGCTGATTCCATTCAAAAAACTTAATTCTTTTGTGCAAAAAAAATATTTGACTTACCGCGAAAGATTTGAAGGATCAAAACCCAAAATAATTTTAGAAATCTTTTCTCTTCAAAAATATAAGAAACACTGTTTCTTAACCAATTAGATTAAAGATAAATCTTCGACTTTTTTTTAGCTACTTTTGAGCCTACATAAATAGTATAAGTAAGTGAAGAAGTAAATATTTCTTCAGTAAGTATGGAATTGTCTATATTTACTCAACTAACAGTGAGTAATAAATTATTTCTAACTCAAGTACCTTTCGTGTGTGTGTGTGTGTGTGTGTGAAAATTTACATCCTTTTCTTTTAAGAATACATTTCATTTCAACTTTCATTTTTTCTTAAATCAAGCGAATGTTTGTTTACATTCATGTTTGTGTTAAAGATATTCATCTGTCCCCAAATGATATATTATCAGCAGCAGTTCACACAAGTTAAGGCATAAATACATTTTTCTCTCACATGGTGACACACACAATATATGTCCCTTTATTTAAAACTAACAATTACTACTACTATACTTCATTGAACGAATCTTAAATATATCTATCAAAAATATCAGACTAATATTAATTTGCTCACAAGAAAAGATTTTGTACTTTTGTTTTTCAGTAAACTTTTCATTCGATTCAAAGAAATAAAATGTATAAAGTTTGTAGACGGTTTTTTTAACTATTCATTTTCTCCTTTATCCGCTATATATATATATATATATATATAAAGAGAATTTTTGGTGGTTGCTTTGGACAAAAGAAAAGAAAAGTTGTATTATCTGTTCTACTATGGTCACATGCACACAAACTAACATGTTCAAAAGTTCGTGCTAATGTTCTTACAACCTCTCTTCAACCCCCAGATATGGGAAAATAGTCTGGCAGAGTGGGTCCTTTAACCTTGTTTAGACAATCAAAGGAAAAAATCTGAATTCAAACCAGCTGTACTCTACTTGAAATTGATCTTGCCTCATATCCTGTCCGTAGTGGAGGAATAGAGTAAGAACATACCATAGTTAGAAAAATATTCGAATGAAGAAACTGGGACGAGAAAGATTGTGAAGGGCTAATCTTTCTAATCTGCTTATCTTGACTTTTAATTGCTTGGGATTCGGCACCCAACTATAATACATAAAACTACCAACACACCTTGCTATCTAACCTATCATGATCCGATGATTTTTGCATATTACAGTAACTCTAGAAATATTGCACTTGTTATCGAGACGTTGGTAAAAAAATAGTGTTTAAATACTATAAACATATATAAATATATAAATATAACATATAAATATAACATAAATATGTATATATATATAAAATTTTAACATAAAGGATAAAATTTTAGATCCAATTTGTAGCTTGATAAAGCTTTTAGTGATAAACAAATTGTTCTTACCAGTTAAACATTAGGATGAGGGTTCTTTTTAGAAGTTTTGGAATCGTGAATATTTTCCATAGCCTGACAGTTCGATCTTTGATTTCCGAGACTTCTATCTCGTCCATCGTGCAAATGAAATCGCGCTTGTTAACTTCGGCTATCTTTTTCAAAATTTTTTCGGCTTCTTTTTTCTTTTTCATGGTTAGAAGCCAACGTGGTGATTCTGGTAACACCCTAAAAATAGGAAAAATAACAAAACAAGGTTTTAGACCGTCCCTACAAACATTTGCATCATTCTGAAAGAAAAAAAGATAAAAGACAAACATCTTAGGCTTGGTCGAGAGCAGCGGAAATTATGGAATACATGGGTTATGGTCGTACTCTTAATCAGCACATGGAACTTTCTCCAAAACACACCTGGAATAAGATTGAAATAAGAACTATTAATAAAAAATAGATAAAACAGCACAGTAAGAGTTGGTAAGAATACTAATAAGAGTTCGTTGATTTGGCTATACCTTTTGGCCACTTGGTCCCTAACAATGGTTGTCAGACACCAGGGGTATAATAATATGTAAAAAAAATTATAATGACTTCAATAATGAGAGAAAGAATGTAGATAGCTTATCATATAGTGAGCTTTGCTGTTCCAGCAGACCAGAGTGTAAAGATAAAAGAAAGCGGAAAGATAAACAAATACTTGGATCTTACCAGAGAGCAGCAAAAGCTGTTGAACATGAAGGCGACGGTGATGCCAATTGTTGGTGAAAACCTTGTTACGGTCCTCCAAAAGCTTAAAAAAGAGACTGGGGAAATTGGAGATCAAAGGAAGAATCAAGACTATACAGATCACAGCATAGTTAAAATTAGCCAGAATACTTAGAAGAGTCCTGGATAACTGAGAAGACTTGCTCTCAATCACTTCAGTAAAAAAATGAACGGTTCAAACTGGCTTGAAAAGCTCGCATATGTTAATAATGATAATAATAATCACCATTTGTCGGGAAAGGTAAATTTAATAAATTAGACACAGGACTCTAGTCAGATTTTAGCACACAAGAGAGAGAGAGAGAGTTCTACCGCCTTTTTATTGACAAATAACAATAGTGGAACTTGTACTTCTGTTTTCCTTATACAATGGTGAGACAGATACGTTCAGTTTCTTAAAACTTAAGAACCAACTTACAACAATAACAACAACAATAATAATAATAATAATAATAATAATAATCTTGCCAAAGAGCTGAAAAGCTGGAAACATGAAGGTGGCGGTGGTACCAATTGTTGTAAGGTCTCTTGGAACGGTTCTCAAAGGCCTGGAAAAGAGACCAGAGGAGTGGAGATCAAAGTTAGAATCAATACCATCCAGACTGCAGCACTTATAAAATCAGCTAGAATACTTAGAAGAGTACTGGATAGCTGACGAGACTTGCTTTAACTCCAACTTCAGTGAAATCGAAAAAAAAAAAAAAACTGGTGTGAAAAACTCACTAACAGACCTGGGCTGTGCCCCTCGTTAGATATTCGGGACCCTTTTTGACGTGAACCATAGAAGAACTTAAGAAAATGGACCAATGAACAATAAAACTAATGACCATGCATAAGGCATTACTTCCCAGACATGACGTTGACAGACTATATGGATCAAGAAAGAAAGGAAGAAGAGGACTTGCTAGCATTGACAACAGCGTTGATGCATCGATAAAACGATTCGAGGACTACACGAAGGAGGACTGATTACTGCCATCAGAAACGATACTGACAACATGATGAGCAACAGAATGACAATAACTAGGAAACAAAAATAGGAAGAAAACCAACTCTACGGGCGTTTTAAAGGACTAATAAACATCTCACACGAGAAAATCTGAACGTGTCTAAGAAAAGGAAACCTTAAGATAGAAACAGAATCTCTCCTAATAGCAGCATAAAACAACACCATAAGAACCAATCATATCAAAGCGAGAATAGATAAAACGCAACAAAATAGAAAATGTAGGCTATGTAGTGACAGAGACGAAACCACCAATAACATAATAAGCGAATACAGCAAATTAGCACAGAAGGAGTATAAGACTAGACACGACTGAATGGGCAAGTTGATCCTCAAGGAGATGAGAAAGAAATTCAAATTTGACCATATGAACAAATGGTATATGCACAACCTCGCATTTCTCCTTGAAAATGACACACATAAACTCCTATGGGACTTTGACATACAAACGGATCACCTAATCTCGGCCAGAAGACCAGACCTTATAATAATCCACAAAAAAAGAGAACTTGCAAAATTGTCGACTTTACTGTCTCGACTGACCACATAATAAAACTGAAAGAATGTGAAAAGAAGGATAAGTACTTAGGCCTTGCAAGGGAGTTGAAAAAAACTATGGAACATGATGGTGACAATTATATCAATCGTGATTGGTGCTAAAGGATTATTAAAAGGACTGGAGGACTTGGAAGCTGGAGGACGAGTGGAGACCATCCAAACTACAGCATTATTGAGAACGGCCAAAATACTGAGAAGAGTCCTGGAGATTTGATGGGAATTGCTGTCACTCAAACTCCAGGGAAAAACCATTAGCTAAAACTGCTGTGAAAAACTCTCAAGGATTAAATAATAATAATAATAATAATAATAATAATAATAATAATAATAATAATAATAATAAGAAGAAGAAGAAGAAGAAGAAGAAGAAGAAGAAAATTTTGTATTCTTATCTATTTTTCTAATTCCAAAATCAAATTTCACTAAATATCTATTTGAAAGAGTCTGAAAACTGCATTTCTTTAAAAAAAATATTAATTTAGTTTTTGAGACTGATTTCTTGGAAGGACAAACTGACTGATGGATATAATGAGCATTAAATGAAACATCTTTTATTTTTTGTTTGCCAATATTGAATCTCTCGAGATAAAAATAAAGCATTTCGATTACATCAATCCGATTCTTGGCACAGTGAGAGAGAAAAAGAATGCGGGAGAGAGAGAGAGAAAGAGAGGGAGTAAGAGATAAAGAAAAAGAAAGAGAGAGAAAAACAAATGAATGAATGACAAAGAGTGAAAAAAAAGGATAGACGGAAATTGTTATTCGTATTTCTATTCAATAAATCCCTTGTCAACAAATCCATATCTTCTAAAATGCCCAAGCAGCCTTTTAAGCAGGATGATATGTAGAGAGAGAGAGAGAGAGAGAGAGAGAGAGAGAGAGAGAGAGAGAGAGAGAGAGAGAGAGAAGAAAGAAAGACTAAAGTAGAGAAATCACAGAAAACTAGACGCAAAACTATCAATACTATAAAGGAGTGCAGCTAAAGGATTCTGAAGGAGACAATATATATATATATATATATATATATATATGCATGCGAGGGTCATTCAATAAATAAGGGTAATTTTGTACAAAGAATTGGCTATTCGAAACATTGTTGACAGCTGTACTTTTTTTTCAAGAAAATCAATAGTGATGGGCCCTTTCATGTCCCAGAAGACTGTCCGCATGACCTTCTTTACTGACCTTTACGTCCAGGACTTATTCCACTCTTTTGACTCTCTTTTCGACTCAGGTTCGTAATGGTAAACCTTTGTGTAGACCTTTTGTAAACACTTTTTTTTACCAAAACATGCTTTTTTGTACACATTACACATTCTTCTGTAAATTTCACATGGTTTGTATTTTTATACCCTAAAAATTTGATGACAGACCTCTGTTTAACCGGGAGCACTGTGACTGAATTGCCGCTATTTTGAAGAGTCTCCAAAGAAATATCTTCACTAGATTGAAATAATATCTGCTATAAACCAATTCTAATCAATGCAGAATTTACATTAATGGAAAAAAAATTCTGAAGAAGAAAATTATTTTGCTTTTATCAAAAGATTTCCCTTATTTATTGAATAAACATCGTGTATATAAATTAAGATAGCGCCGACTCAGAGTCAACGGTGCTTGTTGACTATCAGTTTCTCGCTGATGGAATCATCACACCAAAAAAAGGTATAGGCAAGAAACTGACAGTCGCCAACCGCCGTTCACACTTTGTCACTGATATCCTAACTTAGACATATATAGTTTATCATCGATATAACGAACTCTTTATTTATGGATATAGAAAACGATTGCTGTTGGTCCAATGAGAGAAAAGTAAATAGTTTAAAAGGGATATGGCCGAAAACGTATTTTTTCGTACATTATCATTATGAGTTAAGACGGTGTCGACTCAGAGTCAACGGTGCTTGCTGACTATCAGTTTCTTGCTGATGGAATCATCACACCAAAACATGTATAGGCAAGAAACTGACAGTCGCCAAGCACCGTTCACACTTTGTCGCTGATATCCTAATTTAGACATATAGCGTTTATCATCGATATAACAAACTCTTTATTGATAGATATAGAAAACCATATATGAAAGATTGCTGTTGGTCCAATGAGAGAAAAGTAAATAGTTTAAAATGAATATGTCCGCAAATGTATTTTTTCGTATATTATCATTATTCCGTATGCTTGTACGACATGTCTTTCGAATATTCTAGTCCTCCTCAAGCGTAGAAAGTCCGAAACATGAATTGCATAATTATGTGGATCAATAATAAATAAAATAGAATAAAATAAATACCAAATTTGAAATCATTTGCTGACCTTTTCATTTGAATATATATATATATATATATACTCGCACACAGTAAGTTGTGAAATATGAATGAAAATCCAAATCCATATGGTTAAAAAAAGGATTAATAATTACGATTCGTCAAATACCACGAAAAAACTGGAGGCACTCTTGGTGAAACGGTTAACTTCGTAGGAAATGAACAAGGCAACTCGAGTTCAAATCCTGGACAAGTTTGTTTGCCTTTCATATACTGCCGATACCCTTGGGAAAAATAGACATTCAACTATTCTCCCTCCAACAATTGGACAGACTTGGATCTTTAACCTTGGTATGGCAAGGGGTCTAAAAGAAGAAAAACTCTATATTCAAATATATTAAATTACGCTTAAAATATCTGTCGTATTCTCTCTCTGTGACCGAGAGGTGAGTAAATACATACTACAATGAAACAACGAACCGGTTGCTTTTATATAACTCCGTTTTTTATATATTTCCGTTTTGAGCCAAATTACTAACAAAGAATATTAATTAATAAATTTAAATAGATTTAAATCAGTGATTATTGAATCGACACTTATATCTTATTATATGATTAATGAATCACAACAAATATAATTTTTCAATATTGAACTTTTGTTATGTATTGTAATGTCAAAATATAAAATTTTAAATATCCCAAGAAATTCATATTTTGCGTCTGCTAACATTCCCTTATCAATAAAAGTATATATATATATATATATATATATATATATATATATATATATATAAAATTAAGTCATAGATAATTTCCGTTTTAGTAGAATATAATTTATTCATGGATAACTTAACAATGATTGGATATCAATCAATTGTACACTAGTCATTATTTTGACTCATTTCTTGTCATTTACCAGACCATCTGTTGACTCCTCTCGAGTAAAATTCAGCTGATTTTGAGATCAATAAATTTTCTGCAAACGTTTTCACTCGATCTTCCTGAGAAAATTTTTTTCTCATTAAGAGCATTTGGTTGAGAACGAAAAAGATGGAAATCACTTGTTGCAAGATCTTGTGAATATGGTGGATATGACAAAACAAACCATTCTAAATCAAATATTTTTCCTACGTGATTCTTTCTGAATATGTGCTATATAATTAAGGTAATGATTTTTATATCAATCATTTTTCGTTAATTATATTTTATCATTTAGTTTGGTAAGGCGTTGAACAACTCTGTGTCTCCTAGTTCATGTACTATAATCAGATGATGCGGTCTTACACCTGCTCGGAAAGGATATGACAATCATCATCTGTCATAATAAACCCCCAAACAGAAAATGGGGCTGGACGGCCGTTGGAGTGAAAAGAGTGGGTGGTTGACGTCGTGCTCAGAAGAGATGATCCAGGGATTTTGAGGATTTTGAAAAGACAGTTGAGTTCGACTGTTGAAGCGTGCAGCTGAGCTTTTCGGATCTGATCAAAACAGATCAGTTTGGGTCTCTACCGAGAGAGATTAGTTGAGATCTTAGACATCACAAGGTGCGCCTTGCGTGGGGAGGGGTCAGTATAGTATGGTTAGCATAGGCTTTTATGATTTGTGTCTCTCTTCTCGTGTCACTAAGGACTGAAGGTAGAAAGAAATGAACCCGTTCGTATCCGAAACGACAGGGTCGGCCAGTATTTGTATTATTATTGGTGTATATTCACACTTTATTATAACACAACATATGGCCTTGTGTTATCTGAGAGAGGCCTAATGTTTTTTTCCGATAGACGAGTGCAGAGCATTTTCTTAAAAGATTTTCAAACACACGTTGTAGCTGTTAGGAGTATAAGTCTGTATTGAATGTCTGATTGCAGTTTAAAATGTCAAAATGAATAATACCACGTTGACCCCACCATACTCAGCATAGGTTTTCTTTCGTGAATTTCCACCTTTGAGGCAGGCTGCAGAGATTCATTCTTGTCAATCCATTTCTTTTTGAGTTGAGCATTGTAATAAAAGACACGTTTTTCATCACCAGTAATGATATTCCTGAGAAAAGGGTCATTTTTGTGCCTTAAAAGGATACTTGGATATGCATCTTTATTCTCACAAAGAGAATAAGGAAACTAAATGCCCAGTTTGCTTTCTTTTCTTATCATTTTCATTTGGTGGCAGAGTGTGGATTGGGATGTGTTGGGGCCAAATGCTAATTCTTGAGTACCTGTGCACCGATTGCATTTCACCAATACTCTTAAAGCGTCTTAATCAAAATCTGATGAGTGTCTTGATCTGGGATCATCTGTCAATGAAGTATTGGATTGGGATGTGTTGGGGCCAAATGCTAATTCTTGAGTACTTGTGCAACGATTGCATTCCACCAATACTCTTAAAGCGTCTTAATCAATTAATTTGGTGGCAGAGTGTGGATTGGGATGTGTTGGGGCCAAATGCTAATTCTTGAGTACTTGTGCACCGATTGCATTCCACCAATACTCTTAAGTTCCTCCATTTTTTGAGTTGTGAGATCATGGAGGAAATTATGATGAGCACTTTCACAACTGAAATAAGAATGACCGATGAAGACACTCTTTAAGTAGGTAATTTCTGGTTATGTATTTACAATTTGATTTTAAAAACCAGAAATTATTCATGACTCAACCCAACACACACACACACACACACACACACACACACACACACACACACACACACACAAACATATATATATATATATATATATATATATATATATATAGGTGGGGTTCTGGCGTAACTGTTAGCGTAGTTGGGAATGGACACGCCCTCTTGAGTTCATATCCGAAACGAGGTTGTTTGTATATCACATAGCGCTAAGACCCTTAGGAAAAGTATGCATCCAACGATTCTTCTTCTAGACTTGTTTTTTTTTTTTTGGCCTTGCCACAGCTACCAGTCACCGAAAAAGAAAATTCTAAATTTAAGCCATCAGTACTCCGCTTAGAAATTCATCTGATAAGTCGTCATGCTCGTATGAGGGGTTGAATACACACATACATACATACATACATACATACATACATACATACATACATAAAAAATACTTCAACTTGATTCGTTAATCAAGCTTATATTTCATTATTAATGAAAAGTATAAAAAAAAGTCACAAAAAATGTAGAGGGTTGTAAACAAATTTTATAATAGAAAACTGACCTGTATTGTTCGCTATAATTTGTCATGTAAATGTGTGTATAAAATGTATAGACATATAAACTACTTATATAAAAAAGATTATTATTTCACATTAATCTATAATAGTCTAGATTAAAATAGTCTAAGAAATCAAAAGGGACATGTAGAGAAAGGAGAGACTAACAAACGAATGGAGTCGCAATTGTTTGAAGACTCCATTATTTTTTGCCAAATATTTTCTCAAAATAAAAAGAAGATATTCCATTAACCCCTGAATGTAAAATTACTCAAATATTATTTATATAAAACGCTTACATAAAAAAAAAATCACGCTTATCGTCGTAGGAAATGGAATCGGCGCGCCGAGTTCAAATCCTGGACGGGGTTCTTTGCGTTTCATTTCACGTTAATGTCCTGGCAAGAACCCATCTGTTCTCCATCCAGCAATGGGCAAATAGTAGGGAAGAGGCAAGTTATTTACCCTTGGTAAGGAAACCGTCCCAAGAGATGGAAAATTCAAAATTCCAACGAGCTGCACTCCGATTAAAAATTGGCCTTATGTCACATCCTGCTCGTGCCAGAGGGGTTCGGTTGATTAATGGGTGGGTCAAAATGATCTGACACTTTTTTTTAGTTTTAATAATAATAGAATAAATAATGAAAAAAAGGGTTTTTATTTTCCGAATGTACATAAGTTAATATTTGGTTTTATTTCGTTTCGGGTTACTCATTTAGATTGGACAGGCCGGTATCATGAATTCACTGAGGAAATGTTTATCAAGAACGAGTCAGTAATTGCAATTTAGAGATGATTCCATGTGTACTTTGGACTTGGTAGACATGGTGCTGTACCTACTCGAAACACGATTTTATTATATGTCACTAACTTCAAAGCTTCTGAATCAGCATTAAAACGGAAAATCAAACCAAAAGATCAAATTTGTCGAGAAATTGTTGTCATTCCACATGAAATGATTTGTCGAGCTATGGACAACTTTCGCGAACGTCTTCGCTTGTGTGTGGACAATAACCGCAAACTGATGTAATTTTTAAAATGAAATTAAAAAAATGGCATCATATGTGTATTTGGAAAATAAAACCACTTTTGTCATTATCTATTCTAATTTGCTCTTATTAAAGCTACAAATGTGTCAGATCCTTTTGACCCACCTTGAACAAAATTAATATTGAAGATGAATTAATAAAGAAGTCAAAAGAATTATCCATCTGGAAAACTGCCAACAGGTCATATCTGACGTCACAGTCGATCAAACAGGCTGATTGCATAGAAATAGAGATAGACAGAAAAGAAAGTGACAGAAAGAGAATTTGAAATTTTTTATCTTACCACATGTAAAGCACCGCCGTTGGTATTGATGGTAAGGAAACCACTAGAACGATGTTTATCCAGGTTCGGGTGTAATACGCTAATATGGTCAAAATGAAATATCCGAAGGTGAAAAACATTTGAAGAGAGATGGAAGCTGAAGTCCTTTTTTTCGTTGAAGTGATTTCAGTTCCTATTAGATAAAAAAAAGTAAAATAAAAGCAATAAAATTAGTTTGAGATTTGCTATAGTTAGAGTTTAATAAAACAAATACCTTAAAGCAGACAGCAAGACGCATCCCTCCCTGCGTTAATTCAGATTATACAGAGTTCATGTATTTTAATCTCCTCATTAAATTGCAAACCTTTGAAATTAGTAAACTATGTCACATAGCTCGGTAGCAATATCTCATCTACTGAAAGCGATGTCAACATACGCATAGGAAAGGCACTTGTGGTGTAATGGTATTCATCGTTGGAAATGGACACGGCGATCCGAGTTCAAATCCTGAACGAAGCTGTTTGCATATCACTTAGCGTTAGTACCCTTGGGAAAGGTATGAATCAACATTTCTATTCCCAGATATAGCTAAATAATAGAACATAGTTGACTCTTTAACTAAGCTATGCCCTCTGTTCTAGAAGGAAAACACTGAATTTAAACCTGTTGATTTATAAAATTGAACTTGTGACACATACTGCATGTCTGGAGAGGTTGGGTAAATACGCATACAAAAGGCATGCTATTAATATGTTAAGGACCATAAGGAAATCTGATCTCTCTGATTAAATAAAGTAGGAGTTCTTCCAAACTGTAGATTTTTCAGTACAATTGTATACTTCCGTCACATTGACTTGTGAAACACTTTAAGAAAAAATCTTGATAGGAACTACACAAGAATGCTACGAGCTGTTTTGAACAAATACTGGAAGCAGCAGCCTTCTAAATGGCAGCTGTACGGCAACGTATCTCCAGTACCACAAAGCATATAAGTAAGATGAACAAGACAAGCTGGTGTGATACTATACTTGTCACAGCACCAAATGTGATACTATGCTTGTCACGGTACTTTATTGTGGCCTTGGTTCCGTGAATACTACATACGTTTCCGGGTAGTTGGTTTATCGATTCTCCTTGTGCTCACGTTGTGTTTGAAAGATCCACAGATGGGGAATGAAACAATCCATTCGAAACTTCATCTGACGGTTGGGGTCATTCGTTGAAGCAAGTTGCCTGGGTGCAGAGGCGCCTCTGGTGGGGTAATGGTTAGCAAACTCGACTAGCAAACCTACACGAGTGAGTTCGAGTCTCATTGGGTGCCTCTTTCATATGGCCTTGTGCCACATCTAAGCAAAAAGCTTGGTAAATTTCCAAGTTTCCTGGGTGCCGGCAACTCAAAGACAAGAAAATCTCTACGTTACCAATTATTTATTAAAACGTATTGGAGTAACAATGATATATCCAATATATTTGTTGAGAGAAATTGTCGTTTTATTATCCAGTCTGCATACAGTTTTCAAGCTATCATTGAAGCACAAAAGAGAGAGAGAGAGAAAGAAAGAAAGAGAGAGAACTTGTAAGTATATTTGAACAGATACACCCACTACCCTCTGTCGCTTCCCTGAAGGGCTCTGTAACCGACTCAACTCGACTCTCAACTTAAATCAACTTCTCAACTGACTACTTTTCATTTGACTACTTTTGAAAATTTTTATATATTCTAAATTAAGTATATCATTAGTGTGATGTCATCTCACTAAGTTATTGCGTCAGATCATGATCATCACATGTGTCCCTAACATTCCTTATGTTTCTATTTTACCTCAATCCAACTTGGGACACAACATAAATCCATTCTATTTACGTTTGGCTTTCCTGTCACGAGATGACAGGTGTCCCCTGTCATATGTTCGCACATGAACGCGCTTGACTTTTCCAATTTGATTTACATTTCCACTCAAAGATTTTAGCTAACTGAAAGACCCCCTAAATAATCGGCGACCTGACCAAACTGAATAATAAAATAATTAATGCAATTACCCATCACAAGTAAGTATTTTATACTAGGCACTGCTAGAGAAGTAAGCATGAACTCATAAGCGACGTTCTATTGTGGACTCTCACACATGAACACACCAGTATTAACCGGCCAGTAAAAACTTTCCCCCATCAGCTCTGTGTGGACATTGGGTGCCATCTTGATGACTTTCAAGATCGATCATTGAACGCGACGGACAGTGAGCGAGAGAGTGAAGTGAATCTGTGTTGTAGGCATAACATGATGATGATCATGATGATGAGTTAACAAGGTAATCTCACAGAACTTTCCTTACTGCTTCTAAGTTCGATCCTTACCGTCTACCCCAAATTCCAACCCCAACAGTGAAGAAATATTTTGTTTCATTTTTTATAACTATATAATTATAGGGTGTTTGATTAGTTAAATATATTTGTTCTTTGTGTTATTTTGGCTGCTATTAGGTTGAGAACTCTAATTATTATCTATCAAATTGAGTCATAAATAATTTTCGTTTTAAAAAGCAAGTTGGAACAACACATTTCAAAATTAAAATGTCTTAAAGGCATCCGGAAATTATCTGTTTAGAAAGAGCAAGTTGGAACTACACATTTAAAAATTCCAATGTCTTAAAGGCATCCGGAAATTATCTGTTTAGAAAGAGCAAGTTGGAACTACACATTTAAAGATTCCAATGTCTTAAAGGCATCCGGAAATTATCTCTTTAGAAAGAGCAAGTTGGAACTACACATTTAAAGATTCCAATGTCTTAAAGGCATCCGGAAATTATCTGTTTAGAAAGAGCAAGTTGGAACTACACATTTAAAAATTCCAATGTCTTAAAGGCATCCGGAAATTATCTGTTTAGAAAGAGCAAGTTGGAACTACACATTTAAAAATTCCAATGTCTTAAAGGCATCCGGAAATTATCTGTTTAGAAAGAGCAAGTTGGAACTACACATTTAAAAATTCCAATGTCTTAAAGGCATCCGGAAATTATGTTTAAAAAGAGCCTTCATCGGTCATTCTTATTAAGCAGTGAAACGGTGCGCCTCATAATTTTATATATGATCACACTCCCCAAAAATGAATTTGGTTTAGCTTGGTTTGGTTTTGGGGCATATCAACCATTGTCGGTTATTTAATGCCAAAAACAGTTCTATTTCAAACAATTCACTTTAGTATAAGTACAGAGTTTAGTTCTACTTAACCCATAGAGAGGACCCTATCAGTTTCTACCACTCCGGACCAAAGTGGACCTGGGAGTGATGGCAATGAAAGCGTACTTTGCATTCCCCAAATCTCAAACATTACTAGAGCCTCAACATCAGGTTATTTAGTGTTATATTCAGAACACTCGTTGGGGGAGTCTTACTACTCTGCAGCGATGTATTCTATTCCCCCAGTCGACTGGGCTAACAAAAATGGAGGAACTGAAAGTGCATATTTGATTTGTAATGTCCTAGAGAAATATTAATCACTCAGAGAATTTTGTAGAGAACGAAAAAGATGGAAATCACTTGTTCTAAAACTTGGGGAATAGAGTTAATGGGGTAGAATAAACCAGCCGAAATCGAATATTTTCCCTCCATGATTCTTACTGAACGTGGCCTTGAATTATCAAGAGAAGTACAACGTTTTTACAATTGACGAGTGACGGTACAATTTAACCAATAAATGGAGGGATAAAGGGGTTCATATCTTTCCCAATAGTACCAGTCGGGAAGTCAACGTAATAGTGAGACTGGAGATTGAACTCTCTCACTTCGAGGCTGCAGGCCAGCATTTTTGCTGTCAAAGTGGAGGTAAGAACTGATCAAACGATAGCCCCCCTACACAAAGCAGAAGTCGGATTAGAGTGTTTTGTGAATCCCAATAAGAGACAATGGGATTTCTCAATTGGTCATCTTTTAGTGACTGGGGTACGAGGACACAAACGTTTGCGTGACCGGAGGACAAAGGACGATTTAAAGATACGAGAAGTGTCGATTCATACTCGAAGGAAGAAGCTACCAAACACGTTGTATCCGTTATTCCTTTCCACCAACTTTGACTATCTCATAGACTTGTACAAAGAGAATAAAGTAACAGAGGTCCTATCGTTTGAGGAGAGTTGTGTGTGTGTGTGTGTGTGTGTGTGTGTGTGTGTGTGTGTGTGTGTGTGTGTGTGTGTGTGTGTGTGTGTGTTTCTCTTTTTCCATCTGACTATTTGCCATTACCAACGTTGCAGTCGTAAATGACCATGCTACAATTTTCGATGATTGAATTTTAAAAAAATCTTACCAAAAACAACGGATGGGATATAAGAACCAGCACCTCCGATGGCAGTTAAAAAGCGGAGTATGAGAACGGCATTGATGTTCATTATTTGTGAGGACAGAATTCCGGAAATACCTTGTAGCATTAGAGCCGCGATGATGACTGTCTTGCGTCCAAACCTGAAAAAGTCGTAAAGCTATGTTAATATGTGTCAGAAGAGCCAATAATAAAAAAAAACGAAAGGTGCGTTATTCATCGATAAAACATATAAGAAACAAAGGCATAATATTTTTTTAAGTTTTTAGCAGCGATGGTGACAGTTTTGTGTCCAAATCTCTATTTATGTGTACATAAAATTACAAAATACAATTAAGTAGTAAAAAATATAATTAAATACATGCAATAACCATGTATGTAAAACGATAAGTCAAGTAATTTATTCAAGGAATGAAGAAAAGTTATCGTCTCAACCAATAAAACGATCACTTCTTTTTGAAAATTTATTGAACCTTCTGAGAAGGTTTAAAGAAACTTTGGAAATAATGTTTTCAGTGTCATATGTGGAATCGGATGTACAACTAATGGCGGGAGATCCTCCCCTTTTTAATTGGGCCGAGAACTTTTCAGGAATCTCTCTTAAGCACAAGCTTGTTATTCAATTATCAAAGTTTACCACACACACATACACACATACATACACACAAATACACACACGTACGTACGCATATAGAAAAGACTTTGCATATGCTCTGACGAGCCAAAATATTATGAACAATTGCCTAATTAGGTCTTGTTATTCATGTGTACTCGAACGGTTACGAATTCTTGTTGAACAGTTCAAACAAAACAACTCTTTGGAGCACTTTGAGCCACAATTAAATAAAGCTTAGTGAATAAAATCAAAACAAGTCTTATACAAAGAAATAAAACCTCTAAGGGTTTCTTTGTGATATGGTGCCAAAGTTTTAACATCAGTGTCTTTCATTACTTCATGTTCTGTAGAGGGGTGTCTGCAAAGCGAACTTGTAGGTCCAAAACATCTCGTAAATTTTGTGTGAAATTTAAATCCGTAGAGCAAAGATTCTTCATGTTCCTGAAACCATTTCATCACAATTTAATGTCGTGCCATTGTAGAACTTTGCCATTCAAGGGGTGTACCTGGTTCTCAATGATGTTTGGTACGCAACAAACATGAAAGATATTACCCAGCGTTTCTCAGTATGACATGGCCAAACGCACACAGCCTCCACCGGCAATTTCTTCTCTCACAGGGCATCATGATGCTATCATTTTTTCGTCCACGGGACTCATTCGACTAGTTTACATTCTTCCATTGATGCAAAGTCGTTTGGTACTCAAGTTATGCCACGTGCATGTGCAACGTTTTTTAAAACAATGGAACATATATATATATATATATACACCGAGAAGGTAATGTACAAGGCAACCGTTTTCCCAATGGAAAACAGAAAAGACATAAAAGTATACTTTGGAATTTCTGCTGGAAATTGGAAGCTGAGGTTTTATGTATAGGCATTATATTTTTAACCCTTCCTTAAGAAACCAAACAGCCCTTTCTAAATGTTTGTGGAGATTGAAGGATAGTGGCCTTACACCATTAGAAGGAATTTTTTTAAAAGATCTACTACCCCAAGTAATTTCAGGAGTAGATATAATCTCTTTCTAAAAGAAAAAATTAGTATTATAAAATATGGAAATACTAATAATTAACTAAATAAAAGAAATTAATAGGTATTTAAATGTCGCAATAAAAATAGATATAAGCTTATGAGAAATGACTTTAAGCTTTATATATATATATATATATTTGTATGTATATGAACATATGTATAAAAAAGCAACAACAACAACTTATATATATGTATATATTGTTACGACACCTTGTGCCCATCGGGCTAGCAGGTTACCAAGTCCACCAATTAAAGCCGGACACAGACGTTAGCTGTGGTTTGCCGAACGCAATTTAATATCACAGATATCACTAACTCCCAAGCAAAACCACATTTTAAAGCTACTAGGCGAGTTCTACGTGAATTATTAAAAGTCAACACAGCTAACTGGTTTGCTTTCCCTCTCAAATACAAGGTCTTCGACAAACACGATTCTTCCACAAGAAAATAAGGACTCTGAACTCCCGTGTTTAAGTTAACAGGATTAATAACAATATTCTTTTATTGCAAAAAAGAAAGAAGTAAAGAAACAAAACAATTCAGGCAAAAGTCAGGAGCGAGAAAGTCTTTCTGTATCCCAGAGGAGCCTCCACTAAAATATCCGTATCCTGGACTAAGCCCCTCATAAAATATCTTTTAATGGCGGACGGTGAGACGGTAGTTCGATAACGATCGACAGAGTCCGCTTTCCTGCAGACTATGGGATTTAATCGCAGAGCTCGCTCCGAATCTCAAGTTTATCATTTTAGTATGGATGCAGCAGGGTAAAGTTGAATATACTTAAATTGTATGTTACTTACTTGGGATTTTGTGGAGTTTATTCTTCTCTGATTTTTCTTTCGTTATTGGGTTTCCATAACACGTTGGTGGAAGGATACACGTCTTATTTCTGATAAGACCAGCATTAATTATTGTTCCTTTCCTCGTGGACAAGTCTTTCCTTTGGGTATTCGTTTAACTAGACTTACCATGTCTCGGAATGATAAGTTCTTTCTTTTCTCTCAGGTTCCTCTGCGCGGCATTATTTTGGAATTTGGGTTTCTTCATATCCCGAAATATGTTCTTGGTTTTTCGACGAACAAAGGCAACTCCTTATGCGTCTTCATCCCTCGAGGAATAAACGGCAACTAGCTAAGCGTCTTCACCCGGTGATGAATGAGTGACAACTAACTTATTTTCCGTAGTTTGAAAATTCCCCACGTGTTGGTTTTTTTGGCAGACTCTTACTCAGTACCAAATATAGTCGAGGGGCCTTCTTTGCTGACGCACATATGGCTAATAGAGAGTGAGGCCCCCACATGCCTACCTCACCTTGTAATGATATAGAGGGTGGGAGAGAGAGAGACAGCCTCTTTCCATGCCACTATACTGTAATTCTTGCTTACTGCTATTGTCCGCTGACGGTCAAATGTATTAAGGTGTCATATTTCCTCGTCACAGTATGTTTAGATTGAATTAAAGTAAATGTACTTTGGAGTTGAGTATATATGCTATAAGATTTGATATAAATTAACTTTTATATCTTAAACAACTAGTTTTTATTTATTTATCTAAATTATGTAATAAGCGACATAAGGTAATAATTTATTTTGATTACAGAGTGCATATAATGAATGATATTTTTGTTGTATTTAGTAATTATTAATATTGGTTAGAATGATTAGCTAATGGTATTGATTATTTAATGTCAGTTATTAAGTAATAAAATATTGTGGCAGTCGATGTCTGTAGTTGTTTTTATTTTTGTTGGCATTGATGTTATTAATATTTATAATAAAAATGTTTTGATGATTAGTTTATAATATTAATAGGTTTAACGATTAGTAGTAATAATTGTAATAGTACAAGGATCATTAAATAAGTTTCCAGACTTTTTTCATATGGGCACTTTTATTGATAGTACACACATGAAACTCTAGTCCCCTTCGAAGTAATCTCCTCCGGCTGCAATGCACTTGTTGTACCATTCAAACAATTTCTGGAACGCCCCATGGAAGTCCTCTTGTGTGAGCGTGTCAATGACCTTCATCACAGCCTCTTTCATCTCCTCAATTGTCTCATAACGACAGCCTCTGAGCTTAGGGAATAAGCAAAAGTCACAGGGAGCAACGTATGGACTATAGGGAGGATGAGGAACTGTGTTCATGCCCACCTTTGTCAAATTGTCTGTGACAAGGATGGAGTTGTGGACTGGTGCATTGTCCTGCTGGAAATTCCACTGACTCGATTTCAAGAGTGCTGGCCTCTTCCCTAGGAATCTCTTCCTGGACTCCCTTAAAACCTCAACATAGTAGCCCTAACCCTAACCCTTTGGCTAATCAACTTTGGTGTATTGACTTCTTTACTCCTCCCACACCTCTCATCATCCCTCACAGACTCCCTGCCTTCCTTGAATCTCTTATGCCACTCAAAAATTGATGCTCGATTCATGCAAGATGCTTCAAAAGCAGTCTGAAGCATTCCATAAGTTTATGTGGCATTTTTACAAGTTTAAAACAGAATTTTATTGCATATAGTTCTTCTAAAGTGTCCTCATGTCTGATTGCATTTTTGAAATTCACCAGCTGTGACAATCAGGCTTTAGTAGAGTGTATTCCAATTCCTGCTGTAGCTGTTCATTTGAAACTGAAATAATAAAAATTAGTCAGTCGTCTCATAGGATGTATAGTAATAACATACTGAATTTTCAAGAGCCTATGACAATTTTAAATGGCTGTACAAAAAAAGTCTGGAAACTTATTGAATGCACCATGTAATATTAATGGTGATGATAATTCTTAATATGGTATTATCAATAATACTTGGTATGATTTTATTTATGAATTTAAGGACTTGAACTTTAGTAATAATATTGGCCTAATGAGGTGTGTGTTCTCCAATGGTCTAGGAAATGGTGGTTCAATCCCAGGTTGAGTCATACCAAAGACTCAAAAAATGGTACTTGATGCTGCCTTGCTTAACAATCATTTTAAAGTAGGAATCAAGGGTAAGTGGAGCAATGCAGGGAATGGAGTAGTGCCCTTCCCTACACCTTGGTGTAGTAGCTATAGAAAAGGAAGCCTTTCGGTTACCCTCAATTGATAATTTGAATATTATGATAATGTGTATGATATAATTGCAATCTTGAGGATATATAATATTACGTTGTATTTTTTTATAATTCTACATAATGTTTTAACAGTAACTTGTATAATTTTTAATTTTACTTTTAATGTGATCAATTATATGGAATAGTATTTAAATGTATAATTTTTATTGTCATTTTATTAATGTGACCAATTATATTGAATAGTATAAAAATATTTGTAGAACAATTTTTTTTGTTTTTTTGATAAAATTGTATTGATATAAAATATAATATTTCATAATATAATTTAATTTTGTAAAGAGGTTATTCATTCCCATGTAAGTTGTTTAAAGTAGATAATTTTCTCTCCCCAAATCAATTTATTCCTTTATTCTATGTTTTTACTCATCTCCTTCATTTGGGTTTAAAAGTTTGTTTGCCATTACATAAAAAGATAAGTGGAAATGAAAGAGAAGTCAAAAATTGATACATCTTGATACATGAATTGAATGTCATTTGTCAACCAGATAGGAAAAACAAATCGTCTGGTCTTTACTAAATAAAAAAATAAAAATGAAAAAGCAAATGAAATATGGGTTAGGAAGATAGAGTGGCCAGAATTTTGTGGGGTTTTCTAAATCTTCATTAGAAATTTCTCATTATTTCTTTGTCAAAAGATTCAGATATGATATTTTAAAAATATAGGGTCAGCTGAAATAAATATTATTACAAAAAATATGAGTAATTTTGAATGGTTTCTCTTTTATATGGAATTATTTGATGAGTAGTTTAATTTGTTATGATTTTACATTGAGCCCTTTTTGGATTTTGAATTACATTGATATTGTAGATAGAAAATTCAAAAAGAGAATTGTTCCCTCCATCGGCTGACTTGGTGTTGGATTGACAATATATATATATATATATATATATATATATATATATATATATATATATATATATATATATATATATATATCTCATTACAGTGCTTAACAGCTGTATTATCTATAATAAAGAAATTAAAAACACATTGTAACATGTAAATGAAGTTTGTGTTTCATACTGCTTATGTCAACGAAAGACCTATAAATGAAAAAGTCAGATGTATCGAATACAAGCTCACCTGAGGATCAAAAGTGCAAAACTCTAAGTCAAAAGTTTTTATATCTTGAAATATATTGTGACATTGATCAGCATTTTGGTGCGTTGAGCCCAATGAATATTTTACAGATGAAAAATGGTTTTAACATTAAAATTTAATCATATTTATGACTGCATATATATATATACATATATATATATATGATCCCCTGAAGAAATATACTGATTTCAACCAGTATATAGCCAAAATGTGAAAAATATTTGAAGAAAAAGACAAATCATTAACGTTCAAACAAAAAATATTAAAATATTTGGAAAAAAATAGACTGATATTTAAAATTCTGCCAAGAAATATTTGAAATATGAAAATACTTGAAAAAAATTGATTCTCTTTAAAATTCAACCAGGGAATTTTAAAATAGTGAATTATTTTTAAAATACTACTAATCTTCCAAAATTCAACAAAATACTTTTTAAAATATAAAAATATTTGAAAAGGTTGATAGATGTTTAGAATTTTACAAGAAATTATTTAAAATATTAAGATATTTGAAAAAAATTGACTAATCTTTAAAATTCAACCAGGAAATGTTTGAAATATTAAAATATTGAAAGAATTAACTAATCTTTAAAATTCACTTGGGAAATATTTGAAATATTAGAATATTGAAGAAAATAGACTAATCTTTCAAATTCCATCAGGAAATATTTAGAATATTTAAAAAAAAAGGATAATTTTTAAAATTCACCCAGGAAATGTTCAAAATATTAAAATATTTGAAAAATAGACTAATTTTTAAAATTCAACCAAGAAATATTTAAAATCTTAAAATATTGAAAAAGTAGATCAATCTTTAAAATTCAAACAGGAAATATTCAAAGCATTTGAAAAAATAAACTAATGCTAATATTTAACATGGAAATATACTAAATATTAAAAAAAAAATGGCTTACATTTGAAATTCAAGTAGAAAATATTCAGATATGTGAAAAAATAGACTTATGTTTGAAATTTAATGATGAAATATGCAAAATATTAAATTATGTGAAAAAATAAACTTATGTGTAAAATTCAATCAGAAAATATTCTCCATATCTAAATATTTGAAATTAAAATAGACTCATGTTAAAAGTTAAAAACTGAATAAAACCAAAATATGTAAATATTAGAAAACATAGACTGATGTTTAAAATCAAATAAGAAATATTTTAGATCTTCAAAAATGAGAAAAAATAGATAAATCTTTAAAATTCAATCAGGAAATTTGTAAAATATTAAAATATTGAAAAAATAGACTAATCTTTAAAATTCCACCAGGAAATATCTAAAATATTAAAATATTGAAAAAACAGACTAATCTTTAAAATTCAACCACGAAAAAAACAAAATATTTTAATATTAGAAAAAAAAAGATTAATGTTTAAACATAAAAAAAAAGAATTTTGAATATTCAAATATGAGAAAAAATAGACTAATATTCAAAATTCAAACAGGAAATATTCAAAATATTCAAATGTAAGAAAAATAGACTAATGTTTAAAACATGAATGGGAAAGATCCAAAATATCTAAAAATGAGAAAAAAATAGAGTAATGTTTAGAATTTAAATAGAAAATATTTTGAATATTCAAATATTAGAAAAAAATAGACTAATCCTAACTAATTTCTGTTTCTCAAGGTGAAAAGAAAGTTCATGTTTTTAGTGATGTATATTGCAATTAACAGTTAAGTTTGCTGCTTGATATGGAACTATAAAAATCACTCTACCAGAGATTGATGTCAAATTAAAAGATAAATTCAAATAAATTCAAAGTTTCAATAATTGGCACAATAATATCTTCTGGCGATCATTTCCTTGGATTAACCTACGCTGCCTGCATCATGAATGAAATAGTTACTTACTGGTGCTGGAGTTTATAGTTTGATTCTTGGTACAAGTCGAAATTTTCTAATATTCATTTTCAATATAAATAAGTAAACAAGTTTTTACTTGAAAGTGTGATTTATCACGGCTATCTGAACAGAATTAATGATGGTCTTATACAATGTTTTGCAAGTCAAAAGAGTGAAAACTACATATCCAGAGAGCAAATGATAAAATAGATATACAAATGGAAGCTTTTAGATTATAGAAGAAATGAACATTCTATGTTTAAAAACATAAATACAACCTAAATTCTAAAAAATAAAACTCTTGGAAGATTCTGGCAATTTTTTTGGTAACTTTAGTAGAAAATATTTTCCAAACAAAAGATAAAAGTTAATGACCTACTATTTAGAACAAATCTGTTTTTCCTTGTTCTTCACCTTCTTCTTAATGTATAAAAGATATATAATGTATATAAGATATATATTCTTATTAATGTAGTCATTAATTTTTCTCACTTCAGAAAATATCTGATTTATTGTTATTGTTTTATTCAATAATTGTTTGAATAATAAAAAAATCATTTTTCCTCTTTTATAACTTTTATCATCACTGATTTTATTATCCTTATTAATTATAGCAATATTATTACCATCATTATTTCTTATACTATTGTTACGATTTTATCCAACTTGGATGTAGTATTGTGTTATTTAAATATAATCTTTATATCTTATGTCAATAAAGAAAATTTAATCATTCCTTATACAAGATTAATCAAAAAAATCTCTTCACTTTGATTGTCCATAAACAAAAAAAAGGCAACATAGATCTAATTTTGTTTTAAGAAAGAACAATATTTACCATTTAGTTTTATTCCTGTAATCACCCCCACCCAAGGATTATATCATGTAAATACTTGCCCTCACAAGCTCTACACTTCTGAAGCCTCCTGCTGAAGTTCTGCAATGCTTGTCAAGCCATTAACTCTGTTATTGCCGGAATTTCTTAACAAATAAGATCTTTCAGTTTTTCAGTTGTCTACAGCCTATGTTTAAAGAGATGAGCCTTCAGGTGTTTCCTGAAGAAGTAATCACAAAGGGAATGATTTAGTGTGTGAGCTGAATATGGAATGTCACTACATAGGTGTCCAGGGAAAAGTTGTCTCAGAATTTATATTTTCGTATTCCTCACCATGTTGGCAACTGAAATGGTATGGCTACTGCCACTGCTGCTGAAATGCATTCTTCCCACCCACTCTGGGTGCCTCAGGTAATGTAATAGTTAACAAGCAAAACTAGCAAATATTCACGAGTGAGTCTAAGTCTCACTGGGTGCCCTATTCATACGACATTGTGCCACATCTAAGTAAAAAGCTTTGTAAATTATTACTTCCCACCTGCTATCCTCAACGCCTGCAATCTTACATCCAAGATATTATTCTGCCGAACCCCGCCAAATAAAAGATAAATGTTAATGAAATACTGCTTAAAAAATATAAACATAATAAATCAAATCAATCAGCTTTTTATCCATTATGCCACGGGGGTTCCCCATCACCTTTTTTTCATCATTTAGAAACGAGCAAATGTTTATGAAGTTTTAAATAAACCCATTTGAAACGTATCTTAAAATTAACAGAAAATCTTTTAATTGTATTCTTTAAAAACATCTCCTTTTTACTTCAAGATTTAACGTTTTTACTTCGAGTATCTACTAATATATCATACCTTTCTTAATGACTACAAATGATTGAATAAGTAAAAATTGGACAACTGTGAAATTACATCAAGAGTTACAAAGAGACGAAGCAATATTAGTATTTCTACCTTTATTTGCTATTTTTACTTATCTATCATTTAAGAAAATATTCCAACGTAAATAATGAATAAAAATTTTTTAATTCCATTTTTCCGTTAGTGTGTCTTTTTACATGCAAATTTTTAAAAACTGACAAAAATTCTATTTGTTTTTAATAACATAATAATTGCTTTTTTCTTTTTTAACTCAATGAATAGATATAAATAAACAAAACCTTTATTAAGAAAAGCAAATCGATTATTATTTTCATAGAGTATATTTTTAAAAAATTCAGAATTAAATTTTAGATGTATTAGATTTGCAAAATATACTATAAAAAGTTTTCACAGGTCCTAACTCCACTCGGTATAAACTCAAGCTGTGGTCTAAAAGATCGTTACGAGTTTAAGGGTTAGAAATTATTTTACTTACTTTATAACTAAGCAATTTGAGAATAAGTTACCCCTTGAAAAAAGAAACCAACAAAAAACAATTGCTTACTTATAAAAATCACAAAAGGTCAGATTAGAAATCAACAAAAAAAACAGTGGAGATAATTTCTTTTGTCCAAATTTGGACAATTGAACTTATTTTCTCAGTTGTTCACAGAACCTTTCAACAGATACATTATCCAGGTGTAAAATGAATTCCCATAAGGTTAGAAATTATTGTATTAGTCTCTTTTATTGGTAATAAAAAGCAAAATGGTATAAAAAAAAATTATTTATGGAGTTCTTGTCAGATCTTCTTTAAAAATACATCTCATATCTCTTGTTTTCGTCGAGTAGTGCAAATCACAGCAGGTTGGACTCCTTGCAAATCTGACTGACTGATACAAGTCTTTAGACCAAATACTGCTGTCAGAGATAACTGATCACACACACACACACACACACACACACACACACACACACACACACACACACACACACACATATATATATACATATAAATATATATATACGGCCACCAACTACCCATCTAAAAAAACATCCAAACTAAACGAGTAAAACATGATTGACACTGCTGGAGAAGTAAGGGCGAACTGATAAGCAATGTATTCCAGTGGACTCTTTCACACAAACGAGCAAGTGTTGGTTGATCAGCTAGAATCTATCTATAAAAGTTCTGTACTGATGTAGGATGTAACGTGGAAGACCTGCTATGAGCGATTGACGAATGGTAAGAAAGGATCAGGGAAATCCGAGCTTGTGGCACACACACACACACACACACACACACACACACACACACACACACACACATATATATATATATATATATATATATATATATATATATATATATATATATATATAAAATTCTAAAAAAAGTCACATAGCGGAAAGGAGAAGGAAGAATCCTGATTGAAGAATTTACTCCGAGAAACAATCCCTGGATTGTGCTA
>OY757924.1:50179435-50259435 GCA_963585895.1 Sepioteuthis lessoniana | reverse complement strand
TCGATTGGCATGAAAATATTGATAAAAAGAAAAAGGAATAGAAAAAAGTTATGAATAAAAAAAATGTCGAAGAAAGATTTGCATTGTCCAAATCATAACAATATTGAAAACAGGTGCGGCTGATTTGAGGAGACTTGCAACCGCTGAATCTTAAGCAACAACTACCAAACAATAATAATAATAATAATAATAATAATAATAATAAATATTAATAATCATCGCAAGGTAATAATAATAATAATAATAATAATAATAATAATCATCGCGAGGAATAATGATATAAATAATAGTAATAATAATACTCGCAATGTATAATAATAATGATGATAAAATACTTGCAAGGTATAATAATGATAATTATAACTTGCAAGGTGGAATAATAATAATAATAATAATAATAATAATAATAATAATAATAATAATAATAATAATAATAATTCCAAAGGATACGAGGTATATAAAAACTAAGTGAGTACAAATAAACTGAGATGCATTTAAATTAGTGATTCTAAATGTGGGTCTTGAGGCTCACAAATGGATCTGAGAAATGATTAACATGGGCCTGGAGTTGGCACTTAAAATGGGCCTACACCGAACACTCCCAAAACTTGAGGGAAGATATGAAAAGAAGATTTAGAGATATCATTGAAATCATCCTGCCTAAATGGATTAGGGACATGATACGTTTTGATTTGGTTTGGTTTAGTTTGGTTTTATGACATATCAACCGTTGTAGGTTTTTCAATGCCAAATCCATTTTAATATATATAAACAGTTCTATTTAAAACAATTTAATTTAGCATAAATACATTGTTTTGTGCTATTTAACCCATAGATTGGACCCAACCAAGTGCGACCACTCCGGGCCAGAGTGGACCTAGAAGCAATGGCTAATGAAGTAGCAGGTTGGCTGTGGTGGAATTTTCTGTTGCAAATGATGTACTCATAAAAACACCTATTTTATTGATGATTAAAAAGAGAGATTTACGCCTGAAGACGAACTAATGTTTGGAAGTTTAACTTAACAATTTGATTGATAGACACCAAGCAGAAGAATAGTCATTAGTCAAGATTTATATTTTATACTAGATTTTGCTTTTGTAAATAAAATGTACGTTTCTGAAGCTGTAGAATACACCGACTGCATCTCTGCCGAGGAGTAAGACAAGTGTCCTGAATTTGACACTAAACAATACTGGCACTTTCGGGATTACATAGAAACCCTAGAACTGTTTGACATTTAAAACTGTGTGCAAACAAATGACTTATGCTAAATTAAGTTGTTAGAAATAGAACTGTTTGATCATTTAACAGAGAGTAAACAAGTGACGGATGTCTAATTGAACTGTTAGTGATACATAGCAATGCTTGGAACAATTTAACTTTGTTGACTTATGCTAAATTGAATTGTTAGAAATGAATCTGTTGATTATTCAACTAAGTGTGACCAAATGATTGATTTTTAATTGAATTGTTAATCATAGGTAGCTATACTTGGAACCATTTAAATGTGTGTAAACGGATGAATAGTGTTGAATAGAATTATAAGTATTAAATAGCAATACTTGTAACCACTTTATTGTGTGCAAACAAATGATTAATATTGAATAGAATTATAATTGCTAGATACTAATAATTGAAACCATTTAACTGTGTAGAAACAATAATGATACTAGAGTGTAAACAAATTAGTTCTAACTCATTTGAAAATGAAATTACCGACAAATTCATCTCTTACATATCATGAATATTTATTCAACTGTGTGCAAACAAATATGTGATGTTAAATAGTAAGTGTTACATAACAATATTTGATACCATTTAACTCTGTGTGAAGTATTTTTCTATTACATGGAATTCAATTTGTACTAGTGTGGGCCCGAAATTGTTTAACCCTCAAAATACGCCACAAGAAAAAAAAAGATTAAGAAACACTGATTTAAATGCCATGCGCTGAAAGTACCAGAGATATTAACCCTGGCAAAAAAAAAAAAAAAAATGAACTCGCCACTCTTAAAAAAACGTTTCTTATTTTTAATCCCTGAAAAATAAACAAAACCAATTTATTTGATTGACAAATTTCTGGTTATATAGAACATACCTTTAATTAATTGAAATGATTTATTGTAATTATTATCCAGATTTTTTTCAACATAAGTGGTAGAAAAAAATTATGTAATCACTATATTCTGAAAATATGAAAAATAAGGGAAGAAACGTTATCTACGAGTGGTAAGTTCATATTTTTTCCAGGGATTGAATAGAAATTTAGCATGTCACAAGATTCTTAAAAAAACTACACAATTTCATTGTAGTGAATTATAGTTATTTGATAAGTTAATCATAGTCTGTCGCTCGGACACAGTCTCAGCGTAGTCAGTCAGGAAAAGCTGACTATTCTAATGCACTGTAAAATCATTGCGTTGTGGTATACGCAATTAGTTATTAGAACAAATCATTATATATATATATATATATATATAAAAGCATACCTAACCCCTCCAACGCGGGCGGGATGTGACACAAAGTCAATATATATACAAGTATACCTAACCCCTCCACCATAGGCTGGATGTGACACAAGGTCAACTTTTAAGCGGAGCTTCAATTCAGAGTTTTTCTTCTAGACACCTTGCCTAACCAAGGCTAAAGAACCTAATCAGTTCAACTATTTTACTCATTACTGGGGGGGGGCGAGAATAGTCATTCATGCATTTCTCATGGGCATTAGCGCGAAGTGAAATTCAGACAACCTCGTCCGGGATTTAAACTCTGGTCACCATTTCTGTTTTCTAAGGCAATAAACGTTACACTAAGCACGCCGCCAGAACAAATCATTATAGCATTTTATTGTATATGTGATTCTCCCATCCCATCACGTTTTTATCTTAGTCTACTATAGGAAATCCAAAAGTCAGTGAAAGTAATTTAATGTGCTGGCAAAGAAAGTTGAATTCAAAATTGTCCTTCTCCTGGACGGATTACCTATAAAAGTTAGAATCCAGTCAGCTCTATCTTTAACCATACTCGGTATAAAAAGAGAAGAATCAATTCCAATTAAAAAGGTCTTAGTGTGAAGTGAACGTAAACATCCTCAGTAGGAATTTGAATTTTCCGTACCAATAACCATTGTACTAGATATGAGAAGAGTTGTCTTCTGTCAGGTTCACGGCCATATTTGGCCTTTTAGTTTATTCATTTTTTGTTTATCGGGGGCGGTCGGCAAACCGAAAACTCCTTTTGTTAAGACAGCGGTGTGAATAACCACCACTGAGGATCGAAGTCAATACATTAGCGAATAGGTCTGCGTAACGAGCTTCCTAAATATCGTACTACAAAAAGTGCTCTTCTTCATAAAGCTTAGTTCAGTGCAGGACAAGCCACAAAAGATTGGCATGCGGTATGGATCAAACTCTTGACGCCATAGTTATCGTTTGCTAGACTTGTATATTATTGTAGTATATTAGTCTATATTTGCTAAAGAAATTTTAGAATTAGTTGTAATAATTAAGCATCGAAATAGAAGTTTTTATTTTTCATTTAAAATCTGAAAAAAGATGTATGCACGGTTGAGCTGTTGCCGAGACATAGAGACTGATGTCTAGACGTCCAGACCAATTTGAAAGAAAAATTATACAGCCAGTTTCAGTGGAGTCGGCGACGATATTATTATACAACATTCACCAATGGGAATATATTTCAGTATGAATTGATCAATACATAGATAGTATAGGTAGAACACAGGATTGTTCAAGTGCAACAGTCTTCATACTCCCAAGACCTTGCTCGTTGGTACTTGTCTTTTTTCTAAATTAAAAATCAATCTCAAGGGCAAGATTTTGGGGACGTTAAAAGAAATAAAATGGTACAGGTTCACATCATCTCAAAAGAGGAATTTCATAAGTGTTTCGACATTGGAATAAGTGTACTGAATGCCGAAGGAAAAATTAATGTTTCGTTAACTTTTCTCTTCTGTCTTGGTAAATACAGCTTCAATTTCGATACCTTTTTAACAGAAGTTTTTGGTGAAACACTGAATTATGCAAGTAAAGTGCAAACTATACTCATCAGACCTAGCTCCATGGGAATTTTTTTCTTGGTTCTTAAACTGAAAAATCATCCCGTGTGTCAGATTTTACAACGTGGAAGATACTGAAAGAAATACGATGGCATAGCTTTAGGCCATATAAAAACAGAAGTTTCAGAGGTGGAACAAATGCAAAATTAGCTGAAACATATGTGTCGTATGTCAAGAGAACTATTTCGAAGAAAATGTTTCATTCATTGTTCATTTCTCACTTGGTAAATAAAGCTTTAGTCTCGATAAGTTACGAATACACAACGTATATTGAATTCATTATCATCATCTTCATGTCGTGCTGCTAGCACAGATTTCCTTGACTCTCTCTCACCATTCGTTTCTAATATCCATCGCTTCCGGCAAGGTCTTTTAGACTACATCCGGTGTCCATACAGTGATATTGTAGATAGGTTCTAATTGGTCATCCAACATTTGTACGTCCATGTGGAGAACTGTTGTATAGCCATGACCAACTATACTAACACATATGCATATGCATGCAAAATCATAACGACACAATAAAAACGAGCGACACAGTCTTTTAGAAAAATATACCTCTCACTTTATTGAAAGGATTGAGTGTGAGAGGGAGTTGGATACCAAACAGAACTGCAATATATTGACCCCCACTCTATTGGCCATAACCACGTTTCTTTCCCGTTCTTATGGGCTGCTCAACCCGGGGCCTGGGGGCCCCGCCTCTTTGGGTGCTGGTTTTTGCATCTTATCTCTAACTCGTCTGATCCCCAAATGGTCTGATCTCCAAACTGATTGAATTTCCTGTGCACTGCGTTATATAATAGTTCAACGCCCACCTTCTTCTTGTGGGCGTCACAATTTCTCACTCATTCAACCTGTTCACGGTCAAGGTTATAATATCCTGATCGACCGGATGCACCTGTTATTTACACAGGTGAATTTCCTATTTTGACAGCGCGGCCTTAGGTCAATATACAACAGAACGTCACTTATGAGTTTGTCCTTACTTCTCTTGCAGTGGAAATTTACTAAGCTTTTTGCTTAGATGTGGCACAAGGCCATATGAAAGGGGCACCCAATGAGACTCGAACTCACTCGTTTAGGTTTGCTAGCCGAGCTTGCTAACCATTACACAACCAGAGGCGCCTTTACTTCTCTTGCCGTGTCCCGTATGTCTTGATCGTCTTATTTGAATGGTTTTAGAGATGGACGGTAGGTGGCCGTACAGCTACTCTTTTGTGGGATGTTTCGAAGACTTGTTCAATATAGCTCGTAGCATTCTTGTGCAATTTCCATCAAGCTTTTTGTCTATACCCTTAGTCAGCGTCCATGTGGTGCATTCTTATAGTAGAATTGACACTACTGCTACTTGGAAAGAATTGCGTTTTATCTTATCGGATAAGTTTGACCTCTATATGATCGATAACCATCAATAACAGGCCATGCCTTCGCTAGGCACATATTGATGTAACTCTCAGTAGATGAGACGCTGCTTCCAAGGTATGTGAACTTGTCCTCTAGTTTCAGAGAACTGCCATTTAGTGTGTAACTGACTTCTTTTTTATTATTGAATTAAAATAGCATATTATTAGAGTATATTGGAAAAATATTATCAAGGTAAATAAATAAAAATATTTTTCGTACTAAGAATCGAAACTGAATTTTAGTTGTTTCTGTAATAATATTTCTGTAATAATCTTTCTGTAATAATCTTTATAATGAAAAAAGACTCGTATATATTTCTCTTAAAATCTTTATCTATTGCGAACAGCATATTTATTACGCCTGTAATATTTGCAAACGATTATTACTTATATAATATGATGAAAAAGTATCGGACAAAAGAAATAAATTGAAGCTATAAATAGATATTATATAACTTGAAAAATATAAGTCGTTCAGATAAAACTGACTCATCTCTTTCAACTGGAGTTCAAGTGTGGCGTATTATAATCATAGCTGGAATATTATGAAAAAGTATGGGACAAGAGAAATAAATTGAAGATGCTGCATATACGCATTTCATCAATTGAGAAAAATATACTTTTAGATAAAACTGACTCATTCTTTTCACGTGGAATTAAATTGTTGTATCTAACCATCTCCGTCAGTAATGTTTTTTTTCTTTAAGAAAGAAGCGGGAAAAAATTAAAAAAAAAAACAAGTGGGCCTTGTCCCAGGGATAGCAAACCCTGCGGTAGCACGTCTCCCGTTGCACCAAAGAGAAAAGTCGGAGTAGTCAGACATGTGAATAGCTCAGGGGCACGGAGACAGGTAATTTTAGCTTGTGCATCCCAACATGGGCCCTCTCGTTAAATAGGTTAATGCTCGTAAAAAGTAATAAATATAAGTATTTGAACAAGCGCAAAATCTGTTTTTATATCTTAATATCACAGAGGCCACGACGGATTTTGAGCAGAGTGGATCCAACTTAACTCCCTAGTTCCGACACTCTTCCAAATATAAATGAGAATTTGCCTTTTTTAATCTCAATTCATTCTGAATTCGATTTCAAAACGATAAGAATACTTTTTTTGTTCATTTAATGATCTAATTTGGTTTTAAAATTTATTTCCCGAAATGTAGAATTCATAACGATAAAATTTTGTTTTACTTGTTTAATGTTCCTATTCAAGTGGAAGCAAATTATCTGTTTGTTCAAATATCCGGCCACTTATGCACTATCTCTAAAACCATCCAAATTAGACAAACAAGACATGCGAGGTACTGCCGGAGAAGCAAGAACGAATACTTAAGTGACGTTCTCTTATGGACACCTTCACATGGACGTGCCAGTGTTGGCTGACCAACAAGAACCTAACATACAATTGTACAGATACAGGATGTAGACTGGAAGACCTGCTGGGAACGATGTGTGTTAGGAACAAATGGCAAGAGAGAGAGAGAGAGTGAGTCAGGGAAATCAGTGCGAGCTGCACGACCTGATGATATATATATATATATATATATATATATATAAGTTGGTGACCGTAGTCGAGGGTGACCCGAAGGCTCGCTTTTCAATAGCTACTACACCGAAGTGTAAGAGAGGGTGCAACTCCTTTCCCTGGATTGCTCCATTTTACTCTTGATACGTACCTTATAATACAGAGTTTTAAGTAAGGAGATATAAAGTACTATTTTTTGAGTCTTTGTTAAGACTCGATCTGGGATTGAACCCCTGGCTTCCGGGCCGTTAGCGAATATACTACCCACCTGACCGATGGGCCGGTAGAGGCCTATAAAATGTTTATTGTGAGCAAATGTTTTCCCGTTTTGGAAAAATTCTTTTTTAAAAATAATAATTGGATATTAAGAACAAAATAATAACATTGTCTTAAATGTAACATTTGGGAGATTTAACCATGAAAAAAGGAGTAGACATCAATTATTTTACTCGTTGATAAATTATGGGTTAGCATCTGTATGGAAAGTCTTAAAGAAAAATTGCTTAATCCATTACACTGTAAGTAATGTGGTCAAAAGAAGAACTGAAGAAACGCATTCTCAAGTGAAACATCAACTATTGGAAACTTCTGAAGGAGAAAAGAGATCGGTTATCAAAAGTAATCAAAATCGTCATTCAACTATTAGATACGCAGTCAAGATGATGAATATATCTGAATATTATGTGAAAAGTGCTAAAAAATGTTGTATATAAACAAATAGTGACAAGAAAGCAACCAGTATTCCTTTTATAAGAAAAGAACGATTAATCACCAATGTCAGTGTGATGAAAAAAGATTGAACTGGACCAAAGAGTTTTCCCAGAAATAAAATAATTTTCACTAATCAATTATATGGTGTAACGAAAGAAAATTCTGCCGGTTTTCTTATTCAAGACAGATTTAATTTTGGAGGAATAAAAATAAATCCAGATTGTCTGCAGGAAACGGTCAAACATAGAGGTATATGAATAAAGATTTGGTTTGGTTTGGTTTCTTTGTTTAATGGCATATCAACCTTCGTAGGTTATTTAATGCCAAAGCCACTCGTCTAGAACAGTAGTTGTACTATTTAACCCATAGCTGGGAGGATAAGGGGTTTTATACCTTTCCTAAGAGTATTTGTCCGAAAGTGAACTGGAGTTCGAACTCGCTTACTACGATTCCGCGGTCCAGCGCTTTGGCCATTACACCATGACGATGCCCCCTAAAGATTTGGGTGACAGTTTGCACAAGAAGATCAGCGTTAATATTCCTTGAAAATCATCTGAATGGATCCAAATACAATAAAATAGTTGAAAACTATCTAGGTCTTATTTAGTTTAGTGCAGGAATCAATGAGAACTTTTTTAAGAAAATGGAGCTCCATATCTAACCTGGAAAAGTAAGTTTTTTGTGGCGTAGTGGCTAACATGCTGAACTGCGACATCTTAGTAAGTGAGTTTGAGCTTCAATTGCGCTATTATGTTCACTTTTATTACCGAGGAAGGACTATAAAACCCCTTATCCCATAAACCATGGATTAAATAGTACGACTATTGTCCTTCGTATTAAATAATCCACGAAGATTGATATTCCATTAAATAAAGTAATCGAAACAGAAACAGTAGTGGAAAAGAATCAATGATACAGGTGTTTAACGCTACGGGACCAAATGAACGTAAGTTTAGCACTACGACATGTCGAAATTAATAACACAATACAAATGCAAAACGACACTGTTATTTCATGATACGAAAATTTATTGCCCCAACTCTTTTAAAAGTAGTTTCCGAAACGAAACAGAAATAGACAAAAAGAATTGCTTGAGTCCATTTCATGGGCAGAAACTATAACCCAGGACAGGAGAAACGAATAACCATAGACTTAAGCATTTCTTATTCCCCTCTTCGCACTGTCAGTCCAGGCTCTGTCTCTGACTGCAAGCGACCCCAGCTCCAACTGACCAACTCTTATTCCTCTGCGTCTTAGAAATGTTCTTGTATATTTTCTTCTAATTATTTTTTACTAATCTTTTTAATGACACGTAATCACGAAAACTTTTTAGTGACACGTCATTGCTAATATCATCTGACACCCATCCAAATGTTTATTCTTAATATTTCCATTGCAGTAGATTTCAAAACAAACCTGTCAATTCTTTATTCTGGCCGGAGCTGACACGCAAATGAAAGAATAAGGTCAACCCAAGTCCTGACCTTTTGACCTAAGAAGTCAAAATTTTTTTTTTATCTAGCACACAATTAATCACTAAAAACTAAAATAATTAATTAAGATCCCTAATTATATTACAGGTGTTGCAAATCCCTTATTCAAATTGTGAAAGCATCTAAACCAGGGCTTCTCAAAATCTTTACTTGATGCAAACCTTGTAACCAAATTTAATTTCCATTCACTCCCAAATAATTGAATATTAAATTACAAGGCATTACCAATTTACCAGTGTTTAATACAATTTACATGAGAAGAGAACCAGTAAACTATAAATTCAAACAAACCTTTAATTCTTGAATTATTTTTTCATGAGAAGGATAGGTTTGGTGGCCATTGAGAAGATCTCGAATATTTGGTTGCAGGTTTGTGAGTTCGAACCGCAAATTTATACGTTCTACGTTCCAAGGGCATCTTTGTTTGCTTAGGAAATAATTCACATAATTAAATCCAGATTTCACCATATTCAACATTGGAAAAGCATGTAAAATGAACTCAACAATTGCACAAAGATTGGGATATATTGCTAGTTTTCGTTATCTGTCAACTAGTCTCGGTGATCCAATGACATGTTCCCCTTGTTATAAAGGGATTTATAAATTCAATCTAATAAGTTCACCTCCTATTGACTCTTATCCTTTTATTCACCCAACCAAAATTCTATTCGCCCCCGGTCATCTTTGAGAAGCCCTGGTCTAGACAGAAAGTTGCATGCAAGATCATCAAGCCTTATCTTATCTTACCTAAAAACATATTGTTTGAAGAAAAGGAAAAACATGAAACAATCAATAATTTGAAAAAAATACATGCTGGATGGAATCAAGCTAGTAAAAATTATCGAAAGGAGAATCAAAAACAAGATAATTTTGTCCACTTTTTGTGCTTGATGAATCTTGTTTCTTTATCGATTCGATGACGACCATTAACTAAGCCGAAGTTTAGCAAATGGACTACATATGTAGTTTATTTCTAGTGGTGAAAGCTTGTGTAGGACCAGCCTCATTTTTTAGATGAACTGATTACAAAAGAATAGTGCAATCCTCAAGTTTCATGTTTAGATTTTTTTGTTCTTTTTGACTGATCATGTTACTAAGGTTAAAGAGTTTACTATTTCCATCATAATCGACTGGAGAAGAGACAGATTTTCGCCTTTCTCAAGAAGATTATCCCGCAGTGGGGCGAAAACAGCTTCAATTTGAATTTAGATTGATATCCGTTACTCCACACGCACCTCTTTTAAAAAGAATATTCATGAACAACTGCATTTATTTTCCCTGGTTGAAAAATTTTCATCGGCCGTTGTATAAACAAAGATACGCAAAAGTATTGGATAGCCTTTTTTAAGGGAATAATAATTACTATTATTAGTAATGATCTAAAACTTAAGATGAATATAATAAATACTTAGGATATACTGTGTCTAAGGAGAAATAAAGAAATTTTTTCTTTACTCAAGAATTTATAGATAAATACAAAAAAGTAATAAGAAGTTTTGAATATATTCCGTAGAAATAAATGAAGTAGGTAAAAACTGAAGTTTGAGATTAACTTCGACTTAGATTATTAATTGGCAACTTTCTGCCGACCAATCAGAACATGTATTGCGCCATGACAGACAGCTGACAGCGTCTACAGGTACTAGCTTGTGTGATACAAAGGTGCTTTCTCAAGAATAAAAAGTAAATATACCAAAATAGCTTATTCCGGAGTAGCTAACCATGATTGCTAAGCACTGCGCTTTGGTAGGCGCCCAATAATCCCTGAAAAAATCAATATATCAAGTGAAGAAAGACTGACTACTTTGAAAATCAATATGTAAAATTCTGGTCTTCGGATCGAACACCAACTTCTGGCACCGGTAGGAGATGCGCAACAACTAAACGAGAATGAATTGTAGAAATTTTATAAAATTGAGGTATATGAATAGCAGGAAGAATGTATAGCACCCTAAATAAACTATAATTCACAATCATATAATCCTAGTTAAACTATGATTATATAATTATATTGATAAATCTAGCAGATGATTCTACTTAAAAATGCTAGCATACAATCTAATTTGACTTGTCCTTTCTGGTTTTGGACAAGCTTGCGATACGCTATAAAACAAATTAAAGAGAATGAAAAGGATTTTTAAAAATGATGATTGAATTTCTGCCGATAAGAGTAATTATTAAAAATATCAGAGATACTTACATCACTAGTGATCGTTTTTTGAAAGATCGATTTATCATAGACCCAGGAATTACAATTGCTTAGCGTCTGGTTTCTCGGCAAGCTCTTGTTAACATAAAGATGACATTTACTGTATGCAGGTTCCCCTTCCACCATCTCTTCAGGAATGTATTCTTTAATAAGTTTTGCGTGATTTTCACTCTGCACTTTGTAAGTGTCATTTGTCAAATCAGGAATAGCACACCTTCACATGAAAAAGAAAAAGGAGAACATGACATTTTTAGACATATTTTATTGATTATATAATTATGTAAATATAAATATATGAAAAAAAGTGTATTCAGAGGAAGAGTTTATATTAGATTTGGTTTGGCTTCTTTGTTTAATGGCATTATCTAATGCCAAAGCCATTCTCCTAGAAGAACAGTCGTGGTACTATTTAACCCATAGCTGGGAGGATAAGGGGGTTCATAAATTTCCCAAGGGTATTTGCCAGAAAGTGAACGTAAGAGCGAACTGGAGTACGAACTCGCTTACTACGATTCCGCAGTCCATCACTTTAACCATTACACCTTTATATTAGAATATTCTCCCATTGTTTAGCGTTTCGTTATATATATATATATATATATATATATCACAATGATAATGTGATGTAACAGCTTAATTATTTTCAAATTTTAAAATGAAACGGAAAAATGAGAATATATATAAAACAGTAATAGATTTTTATAATCTTTTTCATTTCATTTTTTAAATGAAGGTGCTTGTGGAGAAATTGTTATTGTCATAGGAAATGGACTTGACAAACTGAGTTCAAATCTTGGATAAAGCTGTTTGCATTTCACATAGCGATAATACTCACGGGAAAGGTATAAATCCCGCTTTGGATAAATAGTAGGGCAGACTGAGCACTGCAGGGTTAGGAGAAGGAAAACTCTGAATTCAAACCTGTTGAGCTCTGCTTAACAATCGACCTTGTGTCTCATCCGGCTAGTGTGGAGGGGTCGGTATATATATATTTGCATTAGTTTTAACTGGTGTTTTTTCATTGATGTCCGAGTGACAGCACGTCTTCTCAGGTCTCCAGGACTCTCCTGAGTATTCTAGCTGATCATAAAAGTGCTGTAATCAGGATAGTTTTGATTCTTCATCTGATCTTCCCAGTCTCTTTTTTAAGCTTTTGGAGACCATTCCAAGTGCAGCTACTATACATTGTATCACCGTCATCCTCATCTTTCATAGCTTTCTCAGTTCTCTGACAGGATCAAAGTATTTGTCTATCTTTTCGTTATTTTTATGTGTGTGTGTGTGTGTGTGTGTGTGTGTGTGTGTGTGTGTGTGTATTTTCAATCTATATCTCCCCGAAAAGAGAAAATCCACTGGGTCACAAGCTTTTTTTCCCTAGTTAATTAATACGAGGTCGGGACTACTGGCTAGAATTAGGTGAATCGTTTCTATCTCAGAACTCCAGAAAATTCATGCGTCGAATTTTCTCGAACAAATTCATGTCTGTAAATATAACATTTTCCACTATGGTCAAATTTTAATCTCTTGCGAAATTCCCGGAGGATAACCTTTCCCACCCATTCATGCATAGTTTTGTACTTTTTGCCAGTTTGTTACATTTGCTATTTATGTGATTAACCGTTTTATCTTGACCTTGATCTGGTTGTCTCGTTTTAGTTTGGGGATTAGTTTGTATTCGAAAGTCCCTAAGAATTTATGTGATTAACCGTTTTATCTTGACCTTGATCTGGTTGTCTCGTTTTAGTTTGTATTCGAAAGTCCCTAAGAATTTATTTGTCTTATTCTAACATTGCAAGTGGATAATACCGAAGCGCAAATTCATGATAGAAAAAATCCAGCACTGAGAACTAAAACGAGTTAACGAAGTTCAACACCTAGTCTGGTAGGCTAGGTTTAACAAGATATGCTTGATATAGCAGTCTATTCAGCCAACCAGTACTTGCTGAAGTCACGAGATTCGATCGATCATCTAAGTGATGGCCGGACCTGGCTGGACAATGCTGCCTACGCGAGGGGAATTTGGTGTTCCGTGAACCCTAATGAAAGACGATATATTACTCTCCCCCCCTCTCTCTCTCCTTTGGTGGCTGGGGTACGAGGGGACAAGTGTTTGCGTCAAGGGATACTGTGTGACCCTTTCAAAGATACAGTAAGAGACGCTTCCTACTAGAATTATAAAAATCTTCCTGTTCGTCGTGCTCGTTATCCATGTCCACTGACTTCTACTGCCTCAGAAGTTGAACGAAGTGAATAAAACAAATGAAGGTTGTTTTTTCGTTGAGGCAAGTTGTGTTTTTGTGTTATCCCCTGCTACATATATTTGACTGTACTATCCAAAACTAGTTCCAGCATTTTCAGAATTGTCTTGTTCTTTGAAATAAAGCCCAGAAATCGACCCCCATCAACTATTGATTAAAATGTTTTAAGACACATAGCAAAGCCTGAGGGCACCTCGGGTGGTGTAATGGTTAGCAATGTAGACTAGCAAACCTGCACGAGTGAGTTCGAATCATATTGGGTGCCCCATTCATGCAGCCTTGTGTTACATCTAAACAACAAAAAAAAAAAGCTTAGTAAATTACCACATAGCAAAGCCTGATCAGCAGCACTTCAAAAGTGGAGCAAGAGACAGCAAATCTGGGAACAGATAAAATCATACATTTCCCAAGGGCACTAGCGCATAATGAAACTTAAACAACCTTGTGCAGTATTTGAACTCTGTTCACCGATTCCATTTCATACAGGAAGAGTCCCTATTGCGTTGTGACTAACTGTAGCGGATGGGGTATAGATATTTGACTATCGGGATTTAATTTTCGGATATCTCTAAACTAGAATTATTTTTATATTAAACAGGGTTAGAGATATAGTCGCCGCTTACAGTTGTCCTAATACGCTAAAATAAGTACTGATAAAAGTAGATATGAATACAAACTAGAATATTACAAATTATTAGGCTTTTGACAGACATGCAAAACAATAAAATTAAACACACACAAAAAATAAACAGCAATAACAAAATTTGTAGGTCTATATATATATATATATATATATATATATATATATATATATAAGTTTTATGTGAAATAATTGGATTGTGAATAGCAAGTTTACAATGAAATATTTTACGAACAGAAGTAAATGGCTTTCTTTTTGGTCCCCTTTTATAAGAAATTTATATTTAGAAATTTTTTTAAATGTGTTTGCTTTAGTTAATTTTTACTCACAAAGTCTGGTAGTGGTTGATAATCTTGTGGATTTATGTTTCAATCGTTCAAGGCTATTCTCCGTTAAAGATCCTTCGTTGCTTGCTTATAATTTCTTCCAAAAGGCGTTGCCTAAGATCAACTAAGTTTTTTTTGGGGGAAAGGGGAATATCAAATCTAGAAACAGGAAGTGACAAGGGGTCATAAATCAAATTTCTTCCAGACAATTTGTCTAGCACTATCGATGTTCTTTGGACTTACTGGTGCTAATTTTGTTACATTCACTATCATATATTTAATGCTGTTGAAAATCTGTGGCTTTTTAGAGAACAAATGACTGTAAGTCTCTTTGTTCAAACTTTATTATTATTATTATTATTATTATTATTATTATTATTATTATTATTATTATTATTATTATTCAATGTATATCTATATTTATTTAAAAACATTTTAAATTTGGGGTCCCATATAATTAAGAGGGAGTGTTGCTACTGTTCTTTTACAAGGATAGTTTTGGCATTAAATTACCCACAAAGGTTTGTATGTCAATAAACGAAGAAACCAAACATAAAATTGCTTTTTAAAATCAGATTTAAAAATGTATAAAACTGAACAGTTGATACACGGAATATTACATCAACTTGAAAAAAAACCTGGAGTTCTCCAAAGATTCCTCAATAAATCTTAGTTTATTTAAAATTGAATATATTTCTGTATGTACTCTAATTATATAAGTAATCTATTATATTTCAACAACACCTAGTGAGGAGTAAAGTAAAAACAGTTTTAGGGGTTAAAAAATGTTGATTGCCTCTCCTGATGAAATGTAGGACAACCTCATAAAAAAACTGCATCTGGTGGTAAGGCTCAAGTTCTGGAGCTCTAGAGAGTGTGAATAACCCCTTCATTGCTATTACTCCGATGTATCTGTTCGGTTTCCATTAGTGGGTAAATAGATGTTAAAAATTATGTGTATTGAATTGGAATACTTGATATCATATATTACCCAGTCGGCTGGGGCTGTAGAATACACTACAGAGGAGTAAGATCCACTCCCAATGAGTGTCCTGGATATGACACTAAACAATCTGATGGTGAGGTTCCAGTGATGCTGGAGCATTGGGGAATGCGGAGCACCCTTCATTACCATTGCTCCCAGGTCCATTCTCGCCCGGAATGGTAGCACCTGATAGGGCCTTATCTATGGGTTACTAACTAACTGCATACCTATGCTAAACTGAATTGTTTGAATTAGAATTGTTTGACTAAACTGAATAGCTTGAAATAGAAATGTTTTTGACAAATAAACTGTACTTACATTTAAACTGCGCGCTTACACTAATCTGAATTGCTTAATATAGAACTGTTTTGACATTTAACTGTGTGTAAACACAATCTGTACTTATACTAAACTGAATTAGCTGAATTAGAACTGTTTGAATAAACTGAATAGCTTGAAATAGAAATGTTTTTGACAATTAAATTATGTACACATGCTAAACTGAATTGTTTGAAATAGAACTATTTGCATAAAAATTGATTTGGCGTTAAATAACCTGCAAAGGGTAATATGCCATAGAACCCAAGCAACCAAACCTTGATATCACATAAAGTAAAAGTTGGCGACCATAATCGAGGGTGACCCGAAGGTTCCCTTTTCGATAGCTACTACACCAACGTGTAGGGGGGCGCTACTCCTTCCTTGGATTGCTCCACTTTACCCTTGATCCATACCTTATAATGCTGAGTGTTAAGCAAGAAAGCATCAAGTACCATTTTTTGAGTCTTTGGTATGACTCGACCTGGGATTGAACCCTGGTCTCCCGGGCCATTGGCGAACACTCTAACCGCTATGCCAATGTCTGGTAATTAAACACATAACTCTGAATTATTAAGCAAATTTACATGAAGATATAATAATTTAGTAAATATTATTATTAGTTACTTGAAACCATATAGCTGTGAGTAAAAAAATTACTTTAATTAAGTAGAAATTAGTTGAATTCATATAACCAGTATTATACAGGAATACTTGAACACATACAAGTAGATGCAAATTATTTGTATTAGATACGTTTTAGTTTGTTTTCTTAGTTTAATAGTATATCAACCTTTGACGGTTATTTCATATCAACTTCATTCTTGTAGAAGAACAGTAGAGGTACAATTTAACACATAGTAGGGTGATAAGGGCATTAATACCTTTCCTGAGGGTATTAGTAAAAGAAAATTGAGTGACCAGAGTTCGAACTCACTTACTACGATGTCATAATCTAGCACATTAGCCACTGGGAATCTCCACAGGGATATATAACTATGAGTAAAAAAAAAAGACTCTTAAGAAACAACTACACATAACATGGTAATATAAATGTGCAATGAACGAAATTCCCAAACCTCTTGGCATGAAATAACCCCAAACGGGTTGATATGCTATTAAAATTAATCAATGAAATCTGCGTATCTTCAAAATATGTAATTTAGGTAAATGGTGACTGTCGTTTCTATTTTAATTTGAAATCTAAAATAAAACATATTTCATTATAACTGCCGGGTTGGCTGAAGTCGGCAGGGTCCAGCGTTGGTTGTAGTTGGACTCAAGCGCTGGCGACATGTACGTCACGGCTTCTGATGACTAACTGCTGGTCGACTACATTTGTTGTACGTCCCATCAATCGGACGAGTGTAGCACAATGCCTTTTTAAGGTGCGTCCGAGCAAAGGGCCGTAGCCCAGACACACCCAGCATTCCCAAAAATCCCTCGGGGTCCGTCGGCATTTTCCCTAAAAATAAGCTCCTCAGGCGCCATGCGATAAACTTAGCCTCTCTGAGGAAGGTTATAGTCTGGCAAACGGACCTCTAAGGCTCAAGGAACATGTCAGTCTCGACTGCGTGACATAAATACTTGGCTTCCCGGGCACCAACGCCAGGCTGCGTCGAACGCCGCCAGAGCCTCGCCAGAGCACGACCGGTCTAAGTATATCGAATCTCCTGTTAAATGCAGTACGCCGCTTATATTTCTTGTGTGCTCATATTCGCATGGCTCGAGTGTGTGTGTGTGTGTGTGTGTGTGTGTGTGTGAGTGTGTAAATATGTATATCTATGAGCCAGCAGTGTTACTTCGTTAGGACGTCTCCAAATGACACTCTTCCAGCCACCATACAATAACAAAACACACGTCTAGTTAATTATGAAAAATACCTTACTAGGACCAGAAAATTTTAAATTGATAAAAACGCAGGAGTTTCACGAAGGCAAATTACTGATTGCTATAAAAAGCGAGACGTCCGTGCATCTGTTCATTTTGTGAAACGGGAAAGAAAGTTGGATATGCAAACATTTCTGCGATCTTTTGCTATTATTATTGGCTCTCACACTCGTAGCTTTTGTCGGAAGTGTGGAAACAGTCACAAAAAAAAAAAAATAAATAAATAAATAAATAAAAATAAAAAGAGAGGGAGAAGAAAAGGAAACTGGTTAAAAGACAGAAAGAGTATGGCTGGCAGAAAGAAGACAGAAAGAAAAAAAAAACATATATCATTTTTAAAACTTACAACAAATTTTTAATATTTTAAAAGTTTTAATGGTATCTTTAAATGAAAGCTAATCGTTTCAAATTACTTTTTGGTGTAGTGGCGAACGTGCTGGACTGCGATATCATAGTAAGCGAGTTCAAAATCCAGTCGCGCTATTGCGTTCACTTTCGGACAAATACACTTGAAAAAGGTATAAACATCAGCTATGGATTAAATAGTATTACAATCGTTCTTCTAAAAAATGATTTTGACATTAAATAACTCGCGATGGTTGACATGCCATAAAAACAAAGAAAACGAACCACATCAGACTGTTTTGTTCATAATGACATACAAAACATTCAATGTACCATATAACTAGGTTAATATATTTCTTATCATCTACAGGATAATTACTATATAAACCACTCGTAAAATCATTTCATTATATTCTTAAACTAAAATGTTGTATATTATATTTCTTTTTAAATGTTTCTGAAACAATATAGCAGTTTCCATTATCTTTTAAGTATAAGCAGTTGTATAAATTTACCTCCACCACGGGCAAGGTGCGATGTAGGGTCAATCAGGTTTGAATTTAGAATTTTTCTTTAAAATTAGTTGTCTTCAAAGGATAAACAATCTAGTCTGCATTGCTAATTGACCCATAACTGGTGGAAGAAGAAATGAATTCATGAATTTCAAAGAGCATTAGCGTGAAGGGAAATGCAAACAGCTTCGCCCGGGATTTGAACTCAAGACACCGATTCCATTTCCTACTACGATAACCATGACGCTAAGTCTGCCTCAAAAGTATAAGCAGTTATAAAACCACATTAAGATAAAATATGTAACTTAACATCTTTCATTGTAATTTTATGTCATCTCTGGAGAAAAAAAATTATGTAACTGATGATAAAAATGAGAACTCTTTACTATTCAATGTAAATGTTTCTTATCTAAAATTAACAAGGGGAGTCTCCATGGTGTAGTAGTTAATGAATTGGACAGCAACATCGTAGAACGTGAATTCAAACTCCAGTCACGCTATTATGTTCACTTTCAAACTCATACCTTTGATAAAGATATGAACCCCGTTGTCTTCCCAGATATGGGTTAAATAGTATCACAACTGTCCTCTGAATGGATGGCTTTGGCATTAAATAGCGTATCAAAGTTGATATACCATTAAACAAAGACACTAAGCTATCAGTGACGAAAATTTATTAAACTTGCAAGTTCTTTTAAAATTGTCGAATTCTTCTTATCCCATATTTAATAAAAAGTCTCTGAAAAAATATCTTGGTCTTTTTAAGAGGTGGATCTACATTTTTGTTTTTCAACGAGGGAGTTCTGGAGTTAAAACTCTTAGAGTTATGTCCGCAACTTTAATGAACTTTTTACTTCTATTTTTACCTAATATTTTGTATGGAATTATACTATGATATAATTTTATTTTCTACACACCTTTTCTCATAAAGTAGAGCAAAACTTTTAAAGCTATGTGGAGTAAAATCACTTTCGGAGCCCCACTGGCATTAGAGTTTCTGAAACTTGAGCTTCTTTAGTTTCATTGTAGAATTCATCCTTGGTCTTTTTTCCTGATTCCGCCTTTTAGTTGGCTTGTGGACCAAAACACTGTTATAAACTAACAAATTTTGTTTGATACTAAGCAAGGAGAACTGCCACTACAACTTACAAACTGTTGAATGATAGACTTCAGTTGTTACAACTGCTAGAAATTAGAAATTAAAAGCAAAATGCGGTTGTATCTGGTGGTGTAATGTTTAGCAAGCTAGACTAACAATGCTTTACAGGTGTGTTCGGGTCTCATTGGTTTATACGGCTTTGCATCACATTTAAGCCAGAAGTTTAGTTAATTACAAATTAAAAAGAAAATGAGGCAAATATTTTACCTGTATTTTATTGTTGGAATGATGAAAACCATACTCCCGATTTGTAATCCATCAAATATTGTGGAAGTATACAATAAAATGAGTATAAATTTTTGGTAGCGTCCACATCCACCAACAGATTTGATCACTTCTTCGTACTTCATACTTTTTTTTATGTATTTCTCAGCTTTCCTGTCTGTAAATAGAAAAAAAACACCGTGTAAAGAATTAAATCACAACGAGGCTCCTTTCGAGAACAGGAAATGCAATATGTGACTGTACCTCGTTCGCTCCTCGTTTAATAAATACAAACAGTGTATACCTGCAGCTGAATATTTGTATGCGTAGTCTTTCAGTAAACGATCGATTTAACATGTAAATCATGTAAATAGGTATACTAGTTGACAAGGTCCAATAACTTCAACCATTTAGCTTTTAACTATTAAATAAATTTTGTCGTTTGAATCAAAATGTGGAGGAACTTAACAAGGTTTCTTTATTAATATCCTTCGCTCCACAAGTCTTACTTTAAACAGTATTGTTACTCCTGAGATGAATTTTATCTTCACACGACAATCCTCACCTTTGACTAAACAACAAAGCTAAATTCCCAATAAGTTTGTTTGTTTTTATTTTATGGCATATCAAATTTTGTAGGTTATTTAATGCCAAATCCATTTTTATACAAACTAATAGTTCTATTTCAAACAATTCAGTTTAGCATAAGTAAAAGTAAGTAAAGTTGGTGACCATAGTCGAGGGTAACCCGAAGGCCTCCTTTTCGATAGCTATTACACCAAGGTATAGGGGAAGGCGTTACTTCTTTCCCTGGATTGCTCCACTTTACCCTTGATCCTTACCCTATAAAGCTTAGTGTTAAGCAAGGAGGCATCAAGTACCATTTTTTGAGTCTTTGGTATGACTCGACACAGTTTAATTCCCGAAAACATTTCTATTTCAAACTATTCAGTTTAGTCTAACGGTTCTAATTAAAACAATTCTGTTTAGTATAAGTATAGTTTTTGTTTACACACAGTTAAATGTCAAAACAGTTCTATTTCAAACAATTCAGTTTAACTTAAGCACACAGTTTAGTTCTATTTGGCCTATTGATAGGACCCTGTCAGGTGCTTCCACTACGGTCCAGAGTAGACCTGGGAGCGATGGCAATGAAGGGGTGCTCTGTATTCCCCAAAGATCCAGCATTACTGGAACCTCATCAACAGATTGTTTAATGTCATATCCAGGACAATCGTTGGGAGAGTCTTACTCCTCTGCAAAGAAGCAGTCGGTGTATTCTACAGCCCCAGCCGACTGGGCAATCCCGATAAGAATTAAATGTATCATAGTCAGTCATAACAAGTAAAATACGTAAGTGTAATCAGTGTAATAGGTAAGTGTAATAAGCGTAATATTAATAAGTTCAACACGCACAATTAAATGTGATACGTAAGTGTACAGATAAGTGTAATACGTAAGCTTGATAAGAGTAATAACGTGTAATGACCAAGTGTAACAAATAAGTGTAAAATATTAATAGTGTATTACGTAAAAATAAATGTAATATGGTTTTATATTTAAGTATAATAATAAAAGTAATATTAATCAGTATAATGCGTAAGTGCGATGCGTAAGTGTAATAATTGTAAGTGTATTACGTAAATGTAATAAGTGTAATACGTTAACCCGAGGTTAAATCCTGGATGGTGCAGTTTGTGTTTTGCTTCGTGCTAATGCCCTTGGGAAAGACATGAATATTTCACTTCTCCTCTTTCACCATCAATAGGCAAACAGTATAGAAGATTTGGTTCTTTAGCTTTGGTTTGGTAACTAATCAAGGAGAAGGAAAACTCTGGTTAAAAAATAACACACACACACATACATACATATATGTATATATTATATACACTACGGGTGAACAGTAATGGGTATGTCCCATTCCTCATAAATACATTGGACGCTATTGTGAGGGCGGGTAATTTGCTGTCTCGGACGACGGCAGTTACTCGGTCGAGGCTGTCAGATGCCTGGACCTAATTTTAAAAAGGGCTTGTGCCATACTCTCCTGTTTAGTGGTGTGTGCGACAACTAGCGTAATTTGCTGACGAAGAAGTCAACACTAGCAGTGGGTACCTTCTTCCCACAGTTGGTGAGTATTGTATTTGTTTAATGTAATAAAGTTTTCCAGTCCATTTATAACCTTTGTTTTTGTTATTTCTCATTCAGTAAGCTTTTTGTTAGGTTACAACAATATATATATATATATATATATATATATATATATATATATATATATCAACTATCTGTCTGAATGGTCGTTTTATTTTAGATCTATGGATCTGAACAATTTAATATTAGTCGAACAACATTTCTGCACAAACATCACGACTTCAACAGAAATGCATAAAATGAATAATTAAAAAATAGAAAAAGAAAGAAAACAAATGGATGAAATGCCTGAAATCATATGTACCATTTAGTTTTAATATGGAACTTAATCATCTGGCCTTGAAATGAAAATTTGACAACGACAAACATTTATACAAGTAAAATAAAAAAGAAAAAAAAAAACACGACAGATCGCCTCCTGAAAATAACGCTGAAAAAATCAATATAAACAAACAAGCTGATAAAGTCACGGCTAAATTGAAACGCACTCCTCCCATATATAATGAAACACACATTACAGCTGGTGCTCTCACCACTGGGTCAGTGTTCACCAATGATCCAGTAGGACCGGGGTTCGATCCCAGGCCGATTCATGCCAAAGACTCTAAAAATGGTGCTTGATGTTTCCTTGATTAACCCTCAATATTAAAAGGTATTGATACAGGGTAAGTGTGTTGTATATTGACCCTTGATCAAGCCGTCAATCAGAGATTCTATAAACAGGACACACTGATGAAAATAAGCAGGAGCAGTTACGTTATTGATCGGAAATGGTGGGCGTTTAGAAATGATATATGCAGATGCCAAGTAAAAGTCCCAGTCAGTTTGAGTCACTGGAGTCTTGGAGTCTCAGCTTGGGCAGCGACCCACAGCGGGCTTCAGGTTGAGTGCTCCCGGCCTAGAGGCATAAGAAGTGCCAAGTGGGGTCTTGAAGATAACACAGCGTGGTATGGTCAAGACAAGTTAAGGGACAATATGGCCGTCTGTCTTTGTTTCTCTCTCACACACCACAGAAGGTTGGACTTCTAGAAAAATAAAGAGAGTTATATATTCTATAAAGAAGTGTTGTGTTTCTTCCTTCATCATGAGTATATAACAAGGGAAACAATCCAGGGAAAGGGGCAGCCCCCTCACGTACACCTTAGTAGAGTAGCTATTGAAAAAGGAGCCTTTGGGTCTCCCTCGATTACAGTCGACTGATAGACGCTGACAAAACGGTTGGAGAAGAAGCTAGACGGCAATTACACAAGAATGCTGCGAGCAATCTTGAACAAATCCTGGCGGCAACACCCCACAAGACAGCAGCTATACGGCCACCTGCCTCCTGACTCGAAAACTATCCAAGTTAGACGAACCAGACATGCAGGACACTACTGGAGAAGCAGGGACGAGCTCATACTCTTATGGACCCCCACATATGGCCGGGCAAAAGCAGGACGACCAGCACGAACATACATTCAGCAGCTATGTGAGGATATGGAATGTAGCCCTGAGGACCTTCCAGAGGCGATGAACGATATGGAAAAGTGGCGAGAGAGGGTCAGAGATATCCGTGCTAGTGGCACGACATGATGATATATATATATATATATATATATATATATATATATATATATATATATATATATCAGGGGCAGAGATGGGACTAGTGCTACTCGTGCCCGGCACGACCAATAACTCGGTCAATGTTATTTAAAATGGATTAAAAATCATCCATTAATTTCAAGCAAACATACTTAGTCTGATCTCAATTAAATTACGTATCTATTCAAGTTTCGATAACTAAGTAGCCAAAAGTTCATAAATATATCTGGGAATAATACAACGATGCTGTTTTGAACGGATGGTGTTTGTCCGGCCACCGTCAGATCCATTGAACATCCCATAAAATCGGCTATAATGTTGAACACGCGTAATCCGTGCCCAGCACAAGACCCTTATAACAGTAATGTTAGAGAAATCTCGCTTTTGGCTGTAGCCAATGGCAAAAGAAGTCAATATACCGTGCTCAAAAAAATTAGCACAATGTAACTGCTGATGCCTGTCTTGGGGAGAGGGAGAGAGAGAGAGAGAGAGAGAGAGAGAGAGAGAGAGAGAGAGAGAGAGAGAGAGGATAGCAGATTATAGCCGTCGCCGACGTCATCATCATCGCTATGGTAAATGTTGGTTAAACGGCGTGTTTTAATTCGTTTTTCCACTAACAGATCTCTATTTCTTTAATGAATGTTGCATATATTACATTCTGTAACTAAAATTTGTTCATTTGAATACATTTTCAACAAATAATCTTTATTTTAAGCGAAATTGAAACTACTAGCTGTGTCTGTGTATTTTTCGTAGATTTCTATGATTCAAAATTCACGAATAAACCATTCCTTAATATAAAAAAAAAAACGATTGTGAAGTGCTAATAAAAAATCAATCATTTGATTATTTTATAATTCCATGAGACAAATGACCTGGAGAGTTGTGGACTTAATTGCTAACCTGGTTAGTTGTCATTGTCATCAATTTCTTTATTCTAATAAACATATTTTTCTCGTCATAGTAATGAACATCTCTTTTCTTCTATATTTTTGAAAGGAAAAAAAAATCTTATCTACTGTATTAACAAGACTACAAATTATATAGTATCTTGATTGTTTACAAAAAAAAACACCATGCAAGGTACGTTAGTCAATCTGTGCTATACAATGGAGAATCACGCAATGGCAACTATGATGACTTACTTTGGGTCCACGGACCACGGGTTGGGAACTGAAGTTGACAGAGGGCGGGGGTGGGGACACGAGTAGCAAAAATAGGCTCGAGTCGCCACTGATATATATATATATATATATATAGATGTAAGACCAACTAAAGACACTTTGATCAGATAACATTCTTCATTAAGGGAATGGATATGCTATGCCAACAGTACATTATATATATATATATATATATATATATATATATATATATATATTATCCAACACTAAGTTAGACAATAATGGGAATGATTCTATGTAAGAATTTTCATTCTTCAATATTCATGTAATTCAAAATCCAAAAGAAAGATCTATGTAAAATAATAATTAAAATACGGAGCAAATAATTCTATATAAAAGAAAATCCTTTCAAAATCACTTACATTTTTTTTTTTCAGCAGACCCTAAACTATTTTAAAATGTTAGATCTGCATCTTCAGACAAAGAAATAACGAGAAATTTCTAATGAAGATTTAGAAAAACCAACAAAGTTCAGGCTACCCTATCTTTCTAACCCAAATTTCAATATTTTTTTTTATTAATTTTTTTTTTTTAAATAAAGACCAGATCATTTGTTTTTCCTGTCTGGTTGACAAATGACATTCAATTCATGTATCAAGATGTATCAATTGTTGACTTCTCTTTCCTTTTCACCTCATTTTTATCTAATATCAAACAAACTTTTAAAAGCAAATGAAGGAAATAAATAAAAATAAAGACATTTGGGTAGAGAAAATTATCTACTATAAACAATTTATATGGGTATTAATAACTTCTTGAGAAAATTAAATTATATTATAAAATATTACAATGTATATTAATATTATTTTATCAAAATAATTGTCATGCTAATATTTTTATACTACTCAATATTATTGGTCACATTGATAAAATAAAAGTAAAGATTATACCAGTTAGTGTTAAGACTATTATCTTAAATTATAAAGAAATACAACACAATATTAAATATCATAAAGATACCAATTATATCTTACGAATTACCATACTATTCATATAATTACTAACCTTCAAATCCTTAAATTAATAATAAAAACATACCAAGTATTATTGATCATAGCATATTTAGAATTATCATCACAATTTATATTACAATTAAAATTATTACTACTAATCGTCAAACAAATTATTATTATAAAAAATCATCAACTCATTATTATTATAAATATTAATTGCATCGATGCCAACAAAAGCAATAACAAACATCAACAACTACCACAATGTTATTCATAACATTCATAAAATCCCCGATTTTTGCCAGATATACAATATATATATATATATATATATATATATATATATATAATATACAATATATGATATATACAAGATACAATACATAATATATATACAATAATATAATATGTATACAATATACAATATATACAATATAATATATATATTCAATAAATAATATACAATATATATATATATACCGGGACATTGGCCCAGCGGTTAGAGTGTTCGCCAATGGCCCGGGAGACCAGGTCGAGTCATACCAAAGACTTTAAAAATGGTACTTGATACCACCTTGCTTAACACTCAGCATTATAAGGTACGGTTCAAGGGTAAAGTGGAGCAATCCTGGGAATGGAGTAGCGCCCTCCCCTACACCTTGGTGTAGTAGCTATCGAAAAGGGAGCCTTCGGGTCACCCTCGACTATGGTCGCTAACTTTACTTACTAAACTTATATATATATATATATATATATATATATATATATATATATATATATATATATATAATATACAATATATATACCATAATATAGTATATATACGATGCACAATATATATATTCAATATGATATATATAAAATATATATAAAAAATACATACAGTGTATATATACAATACACACACACACACACACACACACACACACATATATATATATATCTTTGAACAAATGAAAACGTCGACTGAAAGTTAAAACCAATGCTTAATCTTTTAACAGCTGAAATCATGAAGACATTTTCTGGGAAAATCCTAGATATTTTGATTCTAATACACTGCTGCTATGAGATCCATGTTAATTCAAATCAAAATTTAATGACTTCCTGTATTTACCAACGAAACGAAAAGTTCTTTAGTCATGAAATAATGAATATCTTTAATAAAGTAAATCCTATTCTAATTTAATGAATTCTTATTTAGTTTGTTTTTATAACCTGAACGAACAAAGTTTTTTTTTTTTGCCTGTTTTTTTCCTTTTGCTATATCTCCCAACGCATTCTTCGTGTATCATTTCATTATTATATAAGAACGAATATTTTAGTTGATTATTAGTTAGTTTTAAAAACATTACAAAGAAATTATCAATAAAATAAGTAATGTTTTATTTCATTTAATTTGTGCCAATCCAACATCAAACAATAATCCGTTACCATACTTTCATTGGAAATCCTTGGAAGCGCTTTTCAGTAACGAGAATATTTTGATGGAAACAATTCGTCGATATTTGTCTTGTTTGCCACTAGGTAGGATATAATACAAGGTCATTTTAGAGTAGAGGGAAGTAGAACACGATCTGAGATTCGTGCGCCGCTGGACAATGCTGGTCATACGATCACAAAGTGAAATGTGAAATATACGGGCCTTTGCCAAGTCTCCCTGCTCGTATACCAGGTGACTTTGAGGATCCTAGCTTCACTAGATCTTGCTTGTCATTGATCCTTCGTCCACCCAAAGGTAGCTCGGCTCGAGCCGGGGGCCAGATAGCCGTCGAATCGATCGTCACTCCCTGTGTAATTTAATTGATCTGGCGCGACAACAATGTTTTCAGCATGACTTGACAGTAAATCTAATTTTCGTGGTTAATACGTCATCTACTAATATCAATGATTAAAGGAAGTATATAGCAATTGCTATAACTGAACGTTTTTTTCTACCAATGCAGAATACTAAATAGGTTATCTACTAATTCATTAGTCTAAATGATTTATTTACGAATTCATAACCCTAAATGGGTTATCTCCTAATACATAAATCAAAATGCGTCATTACTAATCCATAACGTGTAATATGTTATCGACTAAAGCATAAAAAGATCTATATGGATTATCTGGCAATGCTTAACACTAAATTTGTTATCCACCAATGAAATTATTAAATGTGTTATTTATTAATGCACAAGACTAAATGGGTTATCTACTAATGCATATCACGAAATGGTCTAGCTTCCATGGTTAAATGGCTTATCTACAAATGCGTAAAATTAATTGTGTTATCAACGAATGCATATTACAAAATGGCTTATCTACTAATGCATTAGACTAAATGGTTCATCTACCAATGCTTAACACTAAATTGGTTATCCACCTATGAAATGATTAAATGTGTTATTTGGTCTAGCTTCCATGGTTAAATGGCTTATCTACAAATGCATAAGACTAAATGGATTATCTACAAATGCGTAAAATTAATTGTGTTATCAACGAATGCATATTACAAAATGGCTTATCTACTAATGCATAAGACTAAATGGCTTATCTACAAATGGTATGAAATTAAGCGTGTTATCTACGAATGCATTTTACAAAATGGCTTATCTACAAATGCATAAGACTAGATGGTTTATCTGTAACATAATGGCCGAGAGATTTCGGTTTATGCCTTTGGGCTTAGTTAGGCTGAGAACCTTTCGGCTCAGCACATGGGTTAGTTAGGTGCAACATTAACACAAGTGTTCACGCGTACGCGGGCAGAGCGGACACTGTCACAATAGCCCAAGATGGGAAACGGGGGCTAGCGAGTGTTAATGATGTCACGCACCGGAAGCGCGCGGAGGATTTTGGGAATTTAAAGAAAAGTTAGTAGAGTTGACACCTGCCTCGGGAGAAGACGGTTGACTTTTGCTTGCTCGCCGAAACCAGGCCAGTGGCCTTTGTGGCGGGTGCGCACGAGATGAGAGGGGGAGATGAAAAAGCCAGAATAGAAAGATTGTGCCTCTCTCTCCTTACGTCGAAGAACCTTTAAACTGAAAGGTAATAAAAAGTTTCGTACCTGAACAAAGAAGTCGTTACATCTTTTTCGAATTTCGAGATTCCTATGTTCTATCTTTATGGACATTCGATGTACGTTTCCCACATAGCCATATCATGATTATGGTACATATCTACCAATGCTTAACACTAAATTGGTTATCCACCAATGAAATTATTAAATGTGTTATTTATTAATGTATAAGACTAAATGGGTTATCTTCCAATGCATAAGACTTCATGGATTATTTATTAATGCATAAGACTAAATTGTTTATCTCCCAATGCAGAACCATAAATGGGTGATCTACGAATGAATATGATTAAATGGGTTATTTATAAATGCATTATAGGGGTTATCTAACAATGCATTGCACGAAATTGCTTATATTCTAATGCATAAAATTATATAGGTTATCTACTAATACCTATGACTAAATGAGTTATCTACCAATACCAGTGAATAAATCAGTTATCTACAAATGTATACACATATATATATATACGTCATCATCATCGTGTTGTATAAACAGCCCACAGTATATTGACCATCTCTCCCTTTTTCTCTCTCTCTCTCTAGTCTCATTCTTTCTCTCCATCCGCCCCAATCGTTCATTCTGCCTTGTCCTCTAGACTGCATGCAGAGTCCAAATGGAGCTGATGTATGCAAGTCTTTGTAGGTCGATCCACGCAGGTGTATCCATGTGTTGGAGTCCATAGAAGAAAGTCGCATTTGAGTTTGTCTTTACTTTTGCAGCAGTAGTATTCTTTTGTAATTTCGATCTAGCTTTTTCTCTAAGCTTTTTGTTAGAATCCAGGCGGTGCAACCACACAGTAATATTGACACGACCACAGTTTGGAAGGAACCCCGATTTATTTTATTAGAAAGATCAGATTTCCATATATTACTCCAAGACATTTGATTCCACACAGAGAGCAAATACTTTCATATGGTCTTCCCGAGGAAACTGTTACTGCAATAATGATGCTTCACAATAACACGAAAGCACTATTTCGTTCACTTGATAGTAACACCAACTTCTTTAACATTTGTTGAATACTCTACCGACATAATGTTCAATGAATGAAGGAATGATCATAACACTTCGTTATAAAAATATACGTCTCTTTATTTCTCTCAAAAGGTGGGGTCAAAACTTCTGTAGTGGGAGAGAGACAGGGACAGGGACACGGAAAACTTGAAGGACTTGGGCACTGCTATATGGACCCTTATCTTTTTCTTAGCCATGTTGAACCAAACTCAGGGCTTTACTTAGCAATTCTTAGGCTTTTTGGACAAGACGTTCTCAACCACTCCCCCCCACCCGCTGCGGTCACACTGAGACTCCAAGATTCAGACTGCATACTGACGACTGAAAACTGACCGTTACTGCTATGAGCTGCTTCACTCCCAGGAGGCACCTGGCAGCCGCTTTCCGTGATTGACCGCTACTCTAGGGTACCTGTGTATGTATAATTTCATAACGTCTACGCGGTGTTTTTCCGACTCTGATTCACCTGAGCTTCTTCCGTTTATTTACACAGGTGCAACCTCCAAGCAATTCGTTTACATAGCTGGAACATCCAGCTTTGTCAAGAGTAAATATGCAACACATTGTCACTGGAGTATTGCAAGGAGATACACCATCAACAGCAGCAAGTCGTGCGGATAGCTGGTCTCTCTGACAAAATAAAACGGAGTTCTTCCAGGCTGTGGTTGTGTCAGTACTACTAAGGAAATGCTGGGAGAAAAAGCTAGATAGAAACTACACAAGAATGCTATGTGCTATTTCGAACAATTCCTGGAAGCCGTTGTATGGCTTCTAACCTCCCATCTTACAAGCCCTCCAAGTACAAGGAACATGCTGGACACAGCTGGAGAAGAAGCAATTTATAAGCAACGTTATGGACTTGCACATATGGTCACTACAAACTTGGATGACTTGCAAAGACATACATAAATTCACTCTGTGTGTAAACGAGATGCATCTAGAGGACATGCCTGGAATGATGGACGATAGGGACGATTAGCCAGAAAGGAAATACATTAGCACCATATCCATTTGTCATCTACTTAGATTAGGTACTACAAAAGTCAATAGATCTAGCTTATCTTTTAATTTTACCAAGAACTGAATAAAATATTTTTCCATAGTCACCGGCTACGAGTACTGATTTAGCTGAGTCCTAAGGTTGTTGGTTTAACTTTTTCGTTTTCTGAATAACTTTTAGCATTGTTCGTAATAAAATAGAATTCTCACTCTTACCTTTTTTCATATTGGTCTTTATTTAAAGTTCTATCTTCTCTTCAGCAAGACACATGGCGAAACGGTTATAGGCGTTGGTTCCCTAAACTTCTAAGTGGCAATCATCTTGCGATTGCTAGTTTAATCCTGACTACAGGTGAGTGAAAATACAGGAATAGTTAACACTTGTACCTGGATATGGTAAACAGAATTAGAACAAGCGACCCTGTGCAAAGGACGTGGTTCGAATTTCCGTGTAAGCTCCTGAGTTCTACTATAAATACCTGAAGAAACCCGGGGACACATAGGCCAAAACGTTGTGAATATAACAATTAAGATGAGGTCAATAGAATGAAAACCCTGAATGATAAAAACTATTTTTTCTCAGTCCGTATTTTCTTTAAGTTTATTCCAAGAGCTAACTGAATGTTTTTAATCAACAGATTTAATTCCCAAATGAAATCTTTTCTGGTTAAACATCTAGCTCTTTGATATCTTTTAAACTTTCGTTTGATAGTGAAATTCGCAATCTCATACCACACACACACACACACATATACTCGCATGAATGTATAAATATATATATATATATATATATATACACACATTTAGAGACAAATATGCATACAGATACATAGACATATATATACCTCTATAGACACATATATATACATATATATGAACACACATATATAGATATGCATATATATATATATATATAGAAATGCACAAATACACAAATTCATATATATATATATATATATATATATATATATATATATAATCCAAAGAACATGAGTTGGGAATGATTCTATTTAAGGATATCTAAGAGGATTCTTATAAATCTCCAGGAGTGCTTAATGTATGAAAATAGATGTATAAATTTCTTACCGAGCAAATTTCCATATAACTGAAAAAATTAACAAAACGTCATTTGGCTATTATAAACTTATTTCAGCTGCTGACTTTATAAGTGTAACGGCTTCTTCAAATAGCCATCTCAAAACGGAGAAAAAAATCTAATATTTTTTGCAAAGGATTCATACTCGATCTCGGGCCATCATTAGGGTATGTAATCTTACGAAAAGCACAACAGTATTAAAACAACAAAATAATAAACAAAAATTATTGATTCTAGCAGTGCTCCGTATTATAAACAAACAACATTAACTCAATAGAATGCAGTACTTAAATGTCTTTAATTACTGCAGCTACTTATAGAACCAAATTTTGGAATAAACGTTGCAACAAAACACCAGCATGAATAATAAATACTCAACACTTACAAAGTAGTAATGTACATACAAAGGTCACATCGCATTTGCAATATATACACACTGACGATAGCTCAAGATCGAAAAGAAAGAACTAGGGAACCAATTAATTATGGGAATCTCATTAACAAATTCCCACCAGTTACTTTAAAATCAATGCGGTGACTCGAAAGGGTATATACAAAAATGTGTAGACATAGGATGTCTACATTGTTTAATAAAATATATATGTATACAACAGTGCAGGTCAACCAGAGATGGAATGCAGTCTACAGGAAATTCTATGAACAATAGGAACAGAATGGTTTCGGTGATACCAAATGATTATCATGATATATATATATATATATATATATATATATATATATATATATATATATATATATATATATATGTGTGTGTGTGTGTGTGTGTGTGTGTGTGTGTGTGTGTGTGTGACACAATGCATAGCAATTCGTTTCCGTTTGTGTTGGCGCCAATCAGACGATCTCTTTGTCTGTTTTGACGCAAAACCCACACAAAGGACTGAGAAAGATATCTCCCGCGAGACTGGAAGTGGAAGAGGGAAGAAATGTCCCTGAGAAGACAGAAAGAGCCAGTTGACAAAACAGGGTCGGCTTGAGATAGCAGTCCAGGGGAAGGACGGTCAACAGAAGGAGGCAGTGAGCGAAGACATTCAAAGATGAGTTAACATCCCTAGTGGCTTTGTAGAAGTTTCGCGCAAAATACACGCATGCGATAATCTACAAATGCACGAAAAGTTGCACAAAAGTGTCACATAGACTTTCTCCTTCTCTGCTTGGAGCTGACCCAAGCTGATGTTTGTTGGTTTGTTCTTTCTTCCACCTTCTCGGTTGTGCTTGGCGTATCTGTAAAGTAATGTGTAATACCCCTAGTCGGAAATGACAAAAAGAAACACTAGATGAATCACTGACCATGAGTAGTTTGGTTCAAAGAAGTTGATATAGTGGGGGTCGGCCGGCCAGGGGTGTTGTCACATATAATTCTTGGTTTGGTTTTTTTGTTTAATGGTATATCAAATTTCGCAGGTTATCTCATGCTAAAGCTATCCTTGTAGAAGAACGGTTGTGATACTATTTAACTCGTGGGGTAACCGGTTCATACCTTTCCCATGGGTATTAGACTAAATGTGAACGAGATAGCGTGACAGGAGTTTGAACTCACTATCTTTTGAGGCCGAAGTCCTGCACTTTAGTCATGTCTTTACGAGGACATATCTATCTATCTATCTATCGTGTGTGTATGTGTTTTTGTATGTGAGAGAGAGAGAGACAGAGAGAAGGAGACAGAGAGAGAGTAATGTTTCATTTTATTCTGATTTTGAGAAAGAATGACAGATACCTTAGTCACAGAACCCACAACCGTTTATTTCAAGATCTGTCATTCTCTCTCAGACCAGTCCCATAAGGAATGGAGCAAAATGACACCCTTTTCACAATGGAAGCTCGGTTCCTTTTAGTCACAACAATAGGACTGTACTATTTGAAAACCCGTTGTCAACGTATGTCTTGAATCCACCAGACTGTTGCAAGTCAATCAACAAGTACCAACTGGATTACCTCTCTTCTCATACTTTTGCTTCGGCCGTCATGACCTTTTACCTACCATCTGTAAATTACTCCTGGTAAGATCTGAAACATCTGCTATTCAAAATGTCAAGAGTGGCGTTAGACTATTTCATCACAATCATTATTACAATTATTATGACTCCATGTAAGTTTTTCACAACAGCGTTAGCTGATGGTCTTTCACTAGAGTTTGAGTGACAGCACGTCTCCTCAGATTTACAGGACCCTTCTCAGTATTCTAAACGAACTTAAAAATGCAATAGTTTGGATAACCTCGGATTGTTCTCCGATTTCTGAATCTTCCAGCTCTCTTAGTAAGCTTTTGGGGACCGTTCCAAGTGCGCCAGTTATATTTGGTATCACCGTCATCTCCATGTTCATTGCCTTTTTTAGTTCTCTGGTAATGTTCAAGTACTTGTCTATTTTCTTGTTTTCTTTGATTTTCATTCTATGGTCAGCCGAAAGAGCAAAGTCCACTAAACGACAGGCTCTCTCTCTCTCTCTCTCTCTCTCTCTCTCTCTCTCTCTCTCTCTCTTTGTTAATTATAACTAGGTATGGTCTACTTTCACCGGGCCATTGGTTGAGTGTTCGCCAATGGTCCGGGAGGCCGGAGTTCAGTCCCATGTCGAATCATACCAAAGACTCAAAAATGGTACTTGATGCCACCTTGCTTAACAATCAGCATTATAAGATAAGTTTCAAGGGTAAAGAGGAGCAATCCAGGGAAAGAAGTAGTGTCCTTCTTTACACCTCGGTGTTGTAGCTATTGAAAAGGGAGCCTTCGGGTCACCCTCGACTATGGTCGCCAATTTTAATTAATATTTTTGATGGTCTTCTACGCGGGATTAAGTGATTTGCTTGTATCTCAAAATCCCAGAGAATTTTGTGCATCTCTTTCTCCAGGACAAATTCTGGTTTGTGTGTATACCATTTGGTAGGTAGTATGGTCAAATTTAAATTTCTTGCATAATTCCCTATGGATCACCTTCCCCACACAATCGTGTCTCGTCTTATACTCCCGTCGCACCAGTTTGCTGTATTTGCTTATGTGATTATCTTTTTGTGATTCAACATAATTGGCCCTTATGATGATGTTTAGTAATGCTATGAAAAGAGATTCAGTTTCTCTCTAAACGTTTCCCTTCCTTAACGATGTCCATGTCTTCTCGTGTGAGATTTCGTCCGTTGATCGCTTGATATATCCATACAGTTGTTTTTTTCCCCATTTCTGTTTCCTATTTTTGTTGTTCTATTCATCTTTAAGTTGTTAGCACTGTTTCTGATCCTTATAAGTAGTCCTTCCTTGCTTTTTTTAAATATAGATTATAATTATTATTATTTGTTTTCGGAGACTTTGGGTCAAAATTCATTTGGCCCGTTAATCAAAACCGTTCCTGTTCCCCATTGATAAAATGGAAAAATAAGGTCAAAAGAAGTTCAACCTCGGGTTACCCATGCCGCGCTTTTAATCTGGACTATTTACCTTTCTTTCAACTTTATAACTTAAAATGTTGACTTTTATCAATTTCTATTCATAAAAAGTTTATATGATCACAAGTTATTTTCTAGATCAGACTGAAACAACTTGGCCTGTTAAACTAAGAAGCAAGTTTTTCGTTTATCCTTTTAAAACGTGACACGCCTAAACAAAATTCCGCCTGAATGGCTATGAATAGACATTAAAATCTCAAGTGGGTTTAATTCACTATTTTCCTAAGGAATATAACAACTTTAAATGTTGACTGATAGAAATGTTGTATGAACAAGGTTTGACTAACTCCGACGCATACCATTCAGCCTCGTGAATCAAACTGTGAGATGAAACCTAAACAGGGAACTGTGTAATATTACGGACGGGCGCTGTCGTTGAGTTGCGGTGGCCTCAAGGTTAGAGAACACGCGAGCACATCAATCAGTGGGTACATGGGTGTGACGATCAAAAGAAATGTCACGAACCTCACTCGTGCAGGCAGAATGACCTGTAGAGTTCAAGCGTGATTTTAATATAATCACGCGTGAACTTTCATGTGTTACACTATTGTTTTCACAGGTGTCCATCGAGCCTTCTGGAACCTTCGAATTGATCCATCAAATCGCTATATAAGAAATCAAGTAACGAGATTTTGGGCAGTTCAAGGCAGGTTTCTAAACAGGTTCAACAGAGGTCCACGACCCCCTGACCCATGCCATAACCAGCCAGTCAGCGATACGACTGATAAGAAAGTATCAACAAGCCAGATACAACGACACTGCCGTCATCGCCAAGAAGAGGAGGGAGGAAGAACGCTATCGAACAAACTTTTTAAACTACAGCCCGCTGCAGTCCCCATGAATAAAAGCGACTACTATTTTCTTCCTTAAAATTCGAGTTTTGGGTGTTTCTTTTTTGCGAACTCCTTTCTTTCAGACACAACGTATTTTGGTCCTATGCTACAACTGTAGTAAATGTTACCTGAAAACTCTTCCTGATTTTTCCATTTTCATTCTTGGATTCAATCACATATTCTTGTATTAAGTAATGGTTTGCTAGGCTATATCTAAAACTTTTGGCATTATTCCCTCAAATATAAAGAGAATAACAATACTTAATATATAATAACATTGATTTTTATCGTTTACAATTACTGAATCAAAATATTACTTATTTCCCTTTTTTTAAGTATTTTATTTCTATAAATGAAATAGAATGAAATATTGCTTTATTCGTAACTGGTTTAGAGTGTTTTCAAAGCTAAATAATATTTAACAAGTACATTATTTATGATATAGAAATGAAATAATACAGAACAATGCGCTGGAAGATATAACAAAAAATACTTTATTCGTACATTTTTTTAATTGAATTAGAAAATGATTTACTTCACTGAAATATTGTTTATCCACACAATAACTTTTCGTTTCGTTGCTAAGTAGAACGACTGAGAAGACACTAAATTTATTAGAATAAACTAGGATCTCAAAGTAGTAGAACATTTGGATCAAAATATCGAGAATTTTCTTTGAAGATGGTTTCATGATTTTAGTTGTAAAATGATTTAGTGGAGTTTTTCATTTTCATCTAAGATTTCAAAATCGCACGCAAAAAAAAATTATATATCCATATATAACCGGCCCATTGGCAAAACGGTTCGAGTGTTCGCCAATGACCCAGGAGATCGGGGTTCAATCCCAGGCCGAGTCATACCAAAGACTAAAAAAATGGTTCTTTATGCCTCCTTGCTTAACACTCAGCATTTTAAGGTACGGATCAAGGGTAAATTGGAGCAATCCAGGAGTAGGAGTAGTGCCCTCCCCTACACCTCGGTGTAGTAGCTATTGAAAAGGGAGCTTTCGGAGCACCCTCAGCTAAGGTCGCCAACTTAAATATATATACGCACATACACACACACGTATATATATGCACACAGTTTTATATATATATATATATATATACGTATATATATGCACACAGTAATATATACATACACACACACACACACACACACATATATATATATATATAAATATATATATATCCCAGTGTAGGTCAACCAGAGATGGAATACAGTCAAGAGGAACTGTTATGAACGATCGGGACAGATGGAGAAAGATCTTTAAACGAAATATGTGTGTGTGCGAGAGAGAGAGAGAGAGAGAGAGAGAGAGAGAGAGAGAGAGAGAGAGAGAGAGGAGCTTGGAGTAACGGTTATTGTTGTACAAAATGGGCTTAACAAGCCAATTTCAATTTCTAAAGAAGGCTGTTGGCATTCCACTTCGTACTAATGCCCTTTCTCATCAGCTATGGGTAAATAGTAGAGTAGACTAAGCCCTTTGGTTTTAGTGAGTCATCTCTTCTAGCAGTAAAATCCATGAATTTAGGACCCCCACCCCGGAATGACATTTCAGGGCTGTTGCACCATTTTTGTGATCTGTTATCAGTTCATTCAAAAAGTGTAGTTGGATCTGCACAAGTCTTCATCTCTATAATCAATTCAAATAAGTAGATTAGTTAATGATCGTTATATAACCAATGGCCTACTTTAACAGTGACATTAGTCTAATGAGTAGAGTGTTCGTCAATCGTCCGGGAGACCGGGGTTCAATCCCAGGTCGAGTAATACCAAAGACTCAAAAATGGTACTTGATACCTCCTTGCTTAACACTCAGCATTATAAGGTAAGTATCAAGTGGAGCAATACAGGGAAAGAAGTAGCAGGGTGCTACTTCTTTCCCTGAATTGCCCCACCATAATTTTCGTTAATTCTATCATTATGACAAGAGAAAAAACTTTGTAATAGTTAAATTTTTAACTTTTTTTTATTATCACTAACTCGTCTTGATTGTCGTGAAGACGTTTACATGTGATCTCTTCATTATACGAGTTGTTTTGGTGCACTTACATCAACTGAATTTTTGAAATTTGAAAACAAAATACAACTTCAGTTTCAATACTTTTGGATCACACTTGCCATATTTAGTAGCTGAAAAAAAATCACCTGAAAATAAACAAAATATCTAACAATTTAGGTGCAGGCATTGTAATATACCTTTAACGCTTGGTAAGTAAATAAGTTTACCAACATGTGAAATCATTTAAAATCATCAAAAAAAATACACACGCACACACACACACACACACACACACATGTATATATATATATACATATATAAGTGTTATGAAGTGTCGCATCTTTTTTGTTTTTGTTCACCATTCCTTTTTTGAGAATGGTCGATGATGATTGAAAGTACCGAAAGCTATTCATTTGTGAACATTTTAAACTCTGTATTGTTCTTACAGAATTTTAAACTTACATTTAGGATGAAAGCAAAAAGAATGTAAACATTTTAAACTGTGATATTTTTTAATATAACATGCCTGCAAAAAACAAACAACTGCTACCGAGATACACTATCTCTTAAACACAGAGAGAGAGAGAGAGAGAGAGAGAGAGAGAGAGGCACAAACATACACACTATATATATATATATATATATATATATATATAATGACTATTGTAGCAAATTAAATCAGCGACCCAAGTTCAAGTGTTTGACAAAGCTGCTTACGATTTATGTCGCACTAATGCCCTAGGGAAAGTAATAAATCTTTGTTCTCCTTCCAGCTATGAACGAATTGTGGGGCAGGCTGGGCTCTTTAGCCGTGGTAAGGTAACCCGCCTAGAAGAAAGAAAACTCTGAATTTACAATAGCAGTACTCTGATTAAAAACTGACCTTGTGTCGCATCCTACCGGTAGCGAACAGAATGGGCTTGACAAACCAAGTTCAAATCATGGAGGAGGCTGTGTCCATTTCGATTCACGCAAATACGCTCGGGAAAGGCATGAATCCGTCTCTTTTCCCCTACTACAGGTAAATAGGACAGACTGAGCTCTTTAGTCGGGGAAAGGTAATCCTTCAAGCAGATGTGATGGAAATTTTCTAAAAAGATCTCTTCTGAAAATCTATAGCACATTGCTGTATCATTCTTCTGTTATCAGCTCATCTAAAAATGTTGCTCGTCCGACACAAGCCTTAATGTCTGTAAAGTTTCGGCTGAGTAAACGGTCGTTATCGAGGCTGAAGGACGAAAATTATTATTATTATTATTATGAGCAAAAATTGTAGCAATTAAAATTTGTTTGTTTGTTTGAGTTTTATACCATATCATCCATTGTGGGTTATTTAACACCAAATCTATTCTTATACAAATAAATGGTTCTATGTCAAATAATTCAGTTTAGCATAAGTACGCAGTTTAAATGTTAAAACAGTTCTATTTCAAGCAATTCAATTTACTATGAATTCACAGTTTAGTTTTATTTGACCCATAGATGGGACCCTATCAAGTGCTACCACTTAGGGCCAGAGTGGACGAGGGAGCGATGGCAATTAAGGAGTACTCCGCATTCCCCAAAGCTCCATTATTGCTGGAACCTCACCATCAGATTGTTAAGTGTCATATCCATGATACTCGTTGTGGGTGGGGGTCTTACCCCTCTCTAAAGAAGCAGTCGGTCTATTTTACTGCTTCACCCGACTGTGCAAGCAGTTGTGAGTTGATAGTTCTTGCTTATTTATACTACTATCATATATATATACATATATATATAAAGACACACATATGTATATACACACACATATATACACACATGTATATACATATATATATACATATAAATATATATTCACACACTAATATACACGTACGTGTGTGTGTGGACGTGCGCGTATGCGTGTGTGAACCTATGCAGTATTATAAAATCTATAAAATTCCCTTCGTTAAATACCGCATTTTTAGTTTAAAGAATATATAAATATAAATAATGTGTGTATGCTTGTTTATGCATATGCTTGGTCACTTCAAAATCCTTAGGGATACCATCTAACTAATTACCACCAATTCAAATGGTTTGGTGTTTAACCGGCTTCATAAGGCTGACTAAATGACATTAGTGACTAGACACCCAGCAAGCTGGAAAATAATACGTCAAAGAACTGATGAATCTATCATACATATGTTGGAAGATAATCTTTTTTTAGGGCTAGGGGTCATTATTGGAACCAATACAGGTTTTATTTATGCAAGAGAAAGAATTTTATTTGAAGAGTTCTCACCTACTATATACACATTAATTTCAAGATAAAATAATCATGATGATAACACATACAGTTGATGCAGCTGCTTGTAGTCTTGCTTATGCTTGTCACTTAGAGGTTGGTTAATGTGCATATGTATGTGATAATATATAGTATTATTTCCATTGTTACCAGCTCAGTGAAAATATCTCTTCTCATATGTTCATGCCATCTTGGGAGTGTATGTCTCTCTTAACTCTTACAGTGATGAAGGAATGGCGATGAGTTAAGAGTCTCGAATCTGCACGTCAGGAAACAAAAAAAAGTTTATTTTGATTTCTCAGCTCATAGATATGAACGAATCTACTAGATAGAGGTTGACTTTAACAGTTTGATCACATATGGTCAATGAGAGAGGATTCAATTTTAAAGAGAAATGGTCATTTTGACTCATAATTTTTTTAAACATTAGGTTTAAACAAAATAAATTGTAGTTATTGTTTGACATTCATTATATATGACTGCTTAAACCTAAAACGATAAACAAAATGAGAAAGAAGAGCAAAACTGAAAGCTACCAACCAAGAATAACGAATATCACGATGGAAACAATATTTTGAGAATTTACTTGGAAACCCTCTGAAAGTTACACATGAACCAATCACGAGAATTATTAGTAAACAATTAGACATCAAACTAGGACAGTTTACACAAGAAGGACTCGACTTAGTACTAAGAAAAATTAAAAATAGAAAAACATCAGGGCTTGATGAAATACTCCCAGAAGTATGGAAAACCATGCAATTTGACGACGTACTGCTCCGACACTGTAATACCGTATATAATCAAAACACAATTGACAGATGGACAAAGGGGTGCATCCTCCTCTTCCTTAACAAAGGCGACCTCGGATTAGCCAAGAACTACCCAGGTATAATCCTTACATCTATAGATATACAATGCTCTACTACGCAACCCCATAGAACCCAAAATTGAGAACCAACTTAGGAAGAACCAAAATGACTTTCGGAGAAATAGATCCACGACGTCACAAATTTTGACAATCCGTCCAATTCTTGAAGGTGTGCGTGCAAAAAACCTAGAGGCAACAATATTATTTGTCGACTTCGCCAAAGCTTTTGACTCCATCCACAGAGAAAAGATGGAGCAAATACTACTCGCCTAAGGCCTACTCAAAGAAACCATCACAGCCATAATGATGCTATATAGAAACACGAAAGTAAAAGTCCGCTCCCCGGATGGCGACACAGACTACTTCGACATTGTAGCATCTGTCTAGACTATATGCTTAGAACGTCTATTGATAAAATGAAAGACAAAGGTTTCAAGCTGACAAAGGAAAAAGGCAGAAGATACCCCACACTAACAATTACTGATGCAAACTACGCCGATGACATAACTCTTCTGGCAAATGCACCCACCCAAGTCGAAACCCTGCTATATAGTCTGGAACAAGCAGCTGCTGGAATAGGCCTCTATGTCAACGCAGACAAGACGGAATACATGTGCTTTAATCAAAGAGGCGACATCTCCACACTAAATGGTAGTTCTCTGAAACTAGCAGACAAGTTCAACTACCAAGGAAGCAATGTCTCACCAACCAAGGCAGACATCAACACGCGACTAGCAAAGGCATGGACAGCAACTATAAGCTATCGGTCATATGGAAGTCAAACCTGACTGATAAAATAAAGTACAGTTTTTTCTAAGCAGCGGTCGTGTCGATACTGCTGTATGGATGCACTTCATGGACGCTAACTAAACGTATGGAGAAAAAGCTTGACGGCAACTACACAAGAATGCTGCGGGCAATATTGAACAGGTATTGGAGGCAGCACTTGTATGGCCACTTACCACCCATCACGAAACTATACAACGTATACGAACCAGACATGCGGGACACTGCTGGAGAACTAAGGACGAACTCATAAGTGATGTACTCCTGTGGACCCCTTCACATGGACGAAGGCAGGAAGATCAGCTAGAACCTACATACAACAGCTCTGTGTCGATACAGGATGTAGCCTTGAAGACCTACCGGAAGCGATGGACGATTGAGAAGAGTGGCGAGAGAGGGTAAGGGAGATCCGTGCTGAATGGAGCTAGATGATGAGGTTGATGATGAATCCTAAAATCTATTCCTCTCTATTTTTTGTAGGTTATTTAATGCCAAATCTTCTTTACACATATATATTAAGATTGTTTAGTGTCATATCCAAAACACTTGTTGGGAGCGGTTCTTACTCCACTGTAGAGATGCAGTCGGTGTATTCTACAGCGCCAGCTGACGGGGCCCCTTCTGGATGGAGCATGCATCGTTTGTTCGAAAAATTCTAGATAAGCCTGGTCGTTACAGTAGATCATCACTGTTACAGCAGCCAGAAGATATATTTCACTATTTGACAAGTGAAGAAATTGTATTAGTAAATATCCAATGATTTTTACTGATAATCAACATCTGCGGTTTGTCACTCGCTGCAGTTTTTGTATTCATTAAAAAAAAAAAATATATATATATATTTATATATATATTCTTCCAAGTATTTGGGATTTTCTTCTGTTTCCATTTTTGATAATATATTGAATTTGTTGTGAGTTTCCAGAAGTTCATTAAAAGTTACATTTTCTTTTGTTTCGAGTCTTTAGTGGGATTGTTTGCGTGATTTGTCTTGATGTTTTTGTGCAAGTGTTTTTTGTTTTGTTAGTGTTCTCTCTTTTGGTGTTGGTGAGGTTTTCATTAGAGAGGTTGTTTTATTGGGGATCGTGATGTTCTCTGTTTGCAAAAGTCTCTAGGGCCCTAAGAGAGGGTTTCTGATTGGAAGAATGATGGTGGTGTCATTTACTCTTTTTGAATTGGATTCAATGTAGAAGTTGGATTTGAAAGAGGAGTTTGTTTAATTTGAGATATGGGAGCTATTTGTTCCTTCAAAACAATTTGGAATTCTTCTGGTTTCAAATTAAGTAGTTTCTCTATAATGAGATTGCACTTATGGCATTCTGGAGTGGAAGGGTTTTGCATAGGCTGTGTTACTCTTGAGTAGAACTGAGTTGGGACGGCGGTCTCTACAATTGTTCGAGCCTCTAGAAAAGGGATGTATTGGATATATTTAATTTTTCTATTTTCGTGATTTCTTTTTCTCTCTTTTACGCTGCCGAGTGATCTCCATTAGAGTTAGCACATTTTAGTTGTTCTAGGTGGTCAGAACCACTCTCTCCACATTTTTTGCATATTCCTTTTCTTGTACACGGACTTTCATGAAGCGCAAACTTTTGGCAGTTGTAGTATCGGAGTGGACTGGAGATATAAATGTCAACCTTCACTATCGTGTACCCAATTTTAAGCTTAGATGGAGGTCTGGGGGTATTGAAGATAAAGATGTTGGTGTTGGTGTTGGTGTCAATAAGTTGGTCATTTTTTCTTATTGTTATCTTTGTTTAACCTCTGAAACTGGTTGTTTTCTTTGGGTGTGTTAATATTTTTCTATGAAAAAGAAAGATTGTTTTGATCTTCTCACCACTCCTCGAGATATGTTGCGGGATCTATGTGAATATACTTTGATTTTCCTATTGAGGAAAGTGGTTGTTTTTAAAAGTAAATCAGCATATTGCTTTTTTGTTACTTCCACAAGGAAAGTGTTGTTGTGGGCTGTTTTTACCGATCTGGGTGCTACATTTGCCGAGAGAAATCTTTCTATTGCAAAAGGGGAGAGCTTGGTGAGAGGTCTTTCCACTATCGACTCAAGGACTATGAAACTCGAAAAAGAAGTGATCACTTCTAAGACTGTGAATGTCTCAGTGTCAGGATGGGATCTCTTGGGTAATTTGTTCAATATAAGCAGAAGGGTTGGATTTTCTTTACATAAGCTAGGTCTATTGTTTGATTTTTCATTGGTCCAGTGCTCCATCACCCACCATGAAGTCCAACTTTGTCGGGAATTAACCCTTTCGCTTTGATTGAAACGGGGATACACTACCGGGGTACGAGAGTCAAGAGTAAGGCTCCGAAGCCCAGCAAATCTCAGGCTACCAGTACCACATACTTTGTTACCTACGATTCAACAGAGGTCGAAGTCCCATCCGCTCAACTCGATTGACCCCCAGGCACCGCCTTCAATCACTTATAAGATAAAAAAAAGGCTTAGGTATAGTTTACCACAAGTGCAATTTGAATTCGATCGAAACTAAACATATATGTGCTCGAACTTGATGTGACCAACCGATTAATCGGATCGGGCCAGTCCGACCATCCGTCTAGCCCAGTAAAGGCCAGAGTAGTGTGGGGCAAGCCACATGACCACTCAGTCGCCGGATCAAGAACAATTCAACCACCAGGATTCCGTTCTCAAGCATCACGAGTCGCCACCCACGGCTAACAGGTGGCTCCATTAACGAGAGGTCTTACCCCTCTGCAGAGGTGCAGTCGGCGCATTCTTATAGCCCCAGCCGACTGGGAGAGCTTGAACAGAGGTTTTTCATCAAAGTTTTGCTGGCTGAGAAGCGCAAACCATGTGAAATTTACAGAAAAATTTGCGATGTGTATGGAGAAGCAAGTTATAGTAAAAATGTTTAAAATGAACTCAACATGGATTTGCCACTACGAACCAGACTGGAAAAGACAGTCCATTAAGTGGAATTACTCTGATTCTCCAATACAGAAAAGGTTCCAGATGGGAAAAATGTCATGCTGACAGTCTTTTCTTGGATTTCCTTGAAAACAGCTCCACTGTAAAATGTTCTTTCTATTGCCAGCTCCTGACACAAAATTCACCTTATTTATTAAATAACTATTGTACATCAAAAGTTGCAAAAAGTCAGCCCAGTAGTGAGGAATAGGAAACTAATACTAGATATAATTTATTATCAGATTTTTGGCAGCATCATGCTGATTTTAATGGTCTTAACTTTGACTTATAAACTTGTACTTAATGCTTGTTATGACGTTTAAAAGTTTGCAGTTGAAAATAAGTTTTTTCAAACTTTATATCGACAGGTTGCATCAAGTTAAGAAGAAAAAATTATGCTATAAAGCAAAGCAAATATATTCAATAGAAAAAAAATCCTTATATCTAAAGATAAATTCTAACTTAGAAAAACAACAATATTATTTAGTAAAAATTCTTCAGGCTCTAAGATGGCTTCAGAAGTAACAACGTGTCCAGATCAGATGAACCTGGATTATGTTAGTCATCATGTCTACGGGGACGTCTTTCAACCAGTACTTGGTATTGTGGGGTTGGTCTTCGTCTCAACGAAGCCAAAGATGGTGTAAAGGGATGCAAATAAGATTGCGATCTACATAGACTTATAGCTTAGGGGTTATAGTCGAAGGAAATGAAATCGGTGACAGAAGTTCAAATCTTGGAAGTGGCTGTTTGCGTTTCATTATGTGTTAATGCCCTTTGGAAAGGCATAAATTCGTCTCCTCTCCCCCACTCGAAAGCAATGTGTAAATAGTAGGGCAGATTGATTTCTTTAGCCTTGATTAGGCAATTAGTCAAGAAGGAAAAACTGAATTCAAACCGACTGTACTCCACTTAAAATTGACCTTGTATCACATCCTACTCGTCTTTAAGGGATTGAGAAAATGCATACTTCGTATTCTTCTTCTAAATGTACTTCATAAACGAGTGCAAATTAATAGTTGTCTCCTACTTTCATTTAAACTAGTGAAGAACAATAGTGAAAATTTCATGAACTTGTTTTATTTTTGGGGCTCAGATTCTGTCACCATTTTTCTTCAGGGATATCTTAGGAATCGGGCAAAAAACCCAGCCCTTATCTCTTTTAGACGAGGGAACTGGTATTAACTGAGAAGAATGTCCCCTGAAACCAAGCTGAAACTAATTAATTTCACTACGGCAGTTATTTAGCTCCCCACGAAGCCAGAATGTGACACAAGACTGGTTTAATGATGGGTGCAATGCAAGAAGCGAATAACCTATGTGGTGGTTTTAAAAATTGCTTGCATTCTGATGGTATTCGCTATCAGAGGCATCAGGCAATAAACCCCACTCTTACCCCTTAAGTAAGGGAGCAGGAGCTGCCTGTAGAGAAGCCCTCAACTGTCTGCTAGAACCAAGCTGCCATTAATTGATTTCATCCTGGTAGCTCTTTTTCTATATCCAAGCTTTCTCCAGCTAGCATGACTACATATCTACAGCACTTCTTCACATACAAATTATATACAACCACTTTTCAATATCAATACAAATTTTAAGAAAATATGTTATTCATGCAAACTTAAAGAACAAGAAAATATGTCTTACAATGAAGCATTGAAGAGATACTATTCGCTTGTGAATGACCGCAAAAAAGAAAACCATACAAAATTAGTTATCCACAATTATTTCTGAGTGTATCTTTTATAGATCTTAAAGGTCACTTATTGGGTATGACATGATTCTGACAGCCTCCACTGGCCTGCTTCTCCTCGATACATCATTTTGAGTAGTGTAACATTGTACGCAAATGGCACCAGGGTGTAAACAGGTAAGTTAAAAAAAAAACAACCAGCAAAAAGATGAGTTGACAAAGTTGCATATCTTGTCCAGTGGGTGAGGTATATAGCACACTGGACCCCGGGTCTTGTCGAGGTCTTCAGTGATTGGCCATCTAATTGATAGTGGTGGCTGGCCAAACGATGTCACCCAAACCAATCTATACTGAACTCTAATATAAGACGACGAATTTCTTGATTTACCCTCTCTTTTCTCAGCTGGGGCACGAGATCAAAAAAGGTTTGTGTGAACGGAAAGGAGTTAGTTCTACTAAAGGCAAAGAAACTTCTCTGCAATTAATGTCCATTATCTACTGTCGTCTGCTTCCACAGCCTCAGAGACTGAACAGAGAGAATAAAGTTATGAGATTCTAACTCTTAGGATAACTTCGATTTTTCCTTTCTCACTCGACGATTGCCATCACCTAGATTGCAGTTGTCAATGACTACACTACAGTTGCGTGATAATAACTCTTCATGAATTATCTGAACAAAATTAGCCATGGCTGACAGGTTGACAGAGATCTGAGAGCTTTTTCCTGATCTCAAAGGGCGTGACCACTTTCAAGAAGTTGGCTGTCGCTGTGGTTTGAAAATACTTTTTTTTATTTCTTGTGCCATGTTAAAGCAGTCGATAAATTTAAAAGAAATCAGAATATTAAAATGTGGCGAGTGCCGCAGAACATTAGCTTTGGTTTCCTTCTAAATGTTTTCTAAAACACCGGCTCCATCCTATGTAGGTATGCATTAAGCTCTATACTTACACACGGACATTTAGAATCCGTGTTGGGGGCTAAGAGCTTATGTGATTTGAAACCAAACAAAATCTCCTGGCTACTGCAAAAAAGAAAAGAAAAATTGAGCAAATCATCTTCAGCACTAACCGATTGACTAAATTCAAAGGAATACAATAAGAACTATATTCAACCTTTAGTTGTAAATCTGAAATTCAGTATACAAAGGAGATCGTTTTTAAACATCCTGGACTTGTTCTATAAGGCATTTATGGTCACAAGCAGATTCATTTTGATAAATAAAGGATCTTTCAAGCAGCCTATGGTAGTCCAACACTATAACTTAAGTAAAGTTAAGATCTAAGTATCGGTAAACCAAACTGTTCAATTTAGGACTCATTATGAGTCGAAGTAAAAATAACCTGGGCGAACTCTACATTAGAAAAAAAAAATTCGTTTCAATGTTTACCTTAAGAAAACCAAAAAAAAAATAATCAAAATTTGAAAAAAAAATTTTTTTAAATTTGGATCTTTCACAAGCAGTAATATCATATTTTAACATAGTAGAAGCAGTAACCTATCTTATTCAGATTCAATATTTCTACCCACATAGAAAAAATAGATATATAAAACAAAATTAAAAAATATAACAATTGGAAGGTAAGAATATTTTGCTAAACTAGGCAAAGCTTAATAAATAGAAATTTCAAATAGGTAACTATATTATTATTCGGGCTGTAGAGCAATTTTTAACAATTGCAAGTGTGGTGAGTTTTAAAAGCAACGGGGGAACTGCAGTAACGAAAATCAACTCAATAATTATCAACCTAAACTTATTGATAGATTGAAAAAAAAAAACATAATTAAAAACCATGATAAAATTTTACACGTGCACCGGCACCAAACTTTTGATTGATTTTTTTTTGGGGGGGGCGGGGGGTGAGAATAATTAGACACTCAAATTGACCAATATATTTTTTCTTGAAAAGAGGGAAAAAATTCAGAATTTTAGCGGGGGTTGCGTAATTTTCGCATTTGAATTCAATGTAGAATCATTACACATATCCAGAAATGGAAGCATTGGAAAAGACGATCAACAAGACAGGTCGAAATGATTTAATCTTTGTTATTACAATCGCGAGAGGAAGGCGTTTTAAATAAATTTCCGGAAATTGTTGATCATCCCTACAAATGAAAAAGCTCTTATGTTTATAAATAGCTCTATTTCCTGCCTATAAGTTTATTATGACACATGACTATTGTCATATCTTTTCCGCGCTTGCGTGCAAGTGCGCCGTCAAACTATGACACCCGAAATAAGAGACACCGAGTGGTTCAAAGCCTTATCAAATTAAATAATAAAATATAATTAGTGAAAAATGATTGATATAATTAATCATTACCTTATATATATAACACACCTTTCCTACGGACAAAATACAAATTATTTTGTTATAAAATATAGGCAAAAACATTTTAAAACTAATAAATCGGTTTTCCTTTTTTTTTCTTTTTCCTTTTTTTTTTTTTTTTGCTATTTTCTTCCTTCGACTAGCAAACCTACACGAGTGAGTTCGAGTCTCATTGGGTGCCACTTTCATATGGCCTTGTGCCACATCTAAGCAAAAAGCTTAGTAAATTTCCAATCATGTAATCTAACATTCTTCCTTATACCGACTTGACTAAAAAAATTATAGTAACAACAATAACAATTCAAAAGAGCATATAAAAAAACAACACTATAAATCATTCAACAACCCAAAAAATAAAAGTCAGTAAAAAAGGGTTCGTATCGTCTTTCATTATTTTTTTTAATTTCATTTTCTTTTTTTTTCTTTTTTTTATTTTCTGATTCTTCTTTTCTTGTTTTCATGTTTTCTTTGAACGCGAGGTACCTGTGAACCAATCATTCGACTTTTCCTACTTTCACCACCAAGTCAGGTCACGCCAACTTGATTGACCTGGAGTCCTTTCGTTCAACAGAGTACAGGTCACAGAGTGCAGGTAGCTTAGTGCCTGTTGATTTAAACAAAAGGTGGGTAAGGGAATTGACCTCCCCTTCCCTCTCTCTGTAGCATACCACGTCACAATATATATATATATATATACACACACAAGGTATGTACATACAAATTCATATATATAAACCGACGCACACAATGTATATATATATATAAATACACACACGCAATTTATATATATCTACACTTAAATATACCCACATACTAGGTATACATATGTACATCATCATCATCATGTCATGCCGCTAGCACGGATATCCCTGGCCCTCTCTCGCCACTTCTCCCTATCGTTCATCGCTTTTGGCAGGTCTTCAGGGCTACATTCCGTATCCTCACATAGCTGCTGTATGTATGTTCGAGCTGGTCGTCCTGATTTTGCTTGACCATATGCGGGGATCCATAAGAGTACATCACTGATGAGTTCGTCCTTGCTTTTCCAGCAATGTCCTGCGTGTCTGGTTCGTCTAACTTGTATAGTTTTAGTGATGGGAGGCAAGTGGGCGTATAGTTGGTGTCTTGTGGGGTGTTGCCGCCAGGACTTGTTCAATATTGCTCTCAACATTCTTGTGTAATTGCCGTCTAGCTTCTTCAGCCGTATAGTTAGCGTCCAAGTAGTGCATCCATATAGCAGTATCGATACGACCGCTGCCTGGAAGAAACTGCGTTTCATTTTATCGGTTAGGTCTGATTTCCATTTGATCGAGAGCCTATCGATAGCTGTCCATGCTTTCGTTAGTCATGTGTCGATGTCTTTTTCGGTTGATGAGACGCTGCTTCCTAGGTAGGTGAATTTGTTCACTAGTTTCAGAGAGGTTCCGTCTTGTGTGGAAATGTCACCTGTTTGGTTGTAACACATATATTCAGTTTTGTGTGCATTGACATGGAGGCCAATGCCTGCAGCGGCTCGTTCCAAACTATGCAGTAGTGTTTCGGCTTGGTCAGGTGTATTCGCCAGTAACGCTATGTCATCGGCGTAGTCGGCGTCGGTAATTGTTTTTGCGGGGTACCTTCTGCTTCTTTTCTTTGTCAGCTCGAAGCCGTTTTTTTCTGATTTTGTCGATCGAAGTTCTAAGCACGTAGTCTAGACAGATGATAAAGAGGTATGGGGCTAGCGTGTCCCCTTGTAGTACTCCTGCAACAATGTCGAAGTATTCTGTGTCTCCATCTGGTGAACGTATTTTCACATTCGTGTTTCTGTAGTGAATCGATATTGCTGCAACGGTTTCTTTTGGTAGGCCGTATGCCAGTAGGATTTCTTCCATCTTCCCTCTGTTTATGGAATCGAAGGCCTTGGTAAAGTCGACAAATGGTAATGTCGCCTGTGGGTTTTTTGTCCATACGCCTTCAAGGATTCTACGGATTGTCAATATTTGTGGATCTATTTCTTCGGAAGCCATTTTGGTTTTTCCAAAGGATGTTGTCTATTTTGGGTTCTATGCGGTTTCGTAGTAGGCATTGTAGATTTTGGCTGCTATTACATATGTACATATATATATATATATATATATATACACACAAGATATATATATATATATATGTATATATATATATAAAAGGGATATATATATACATATATAAACACACAAAAATATATATACACATACATATACGCACAAGATATATACATAGATGCATATTTATATATATATATACACACACAGATGGTATATTTACATACACTTATATACACAGAGAAGCTTTATATATATTCGTATATTTATATCCACAGAAGATGAATATATGTACATATATAACCACACACAAGCAATATATATATATATATATATATATATATATATATATATAAGTATTCTTTGGTCCAGTTAAACCGGAGTTGGGAGTAATTCCATTGGGACAAGAAATTATTCATGAGTGAATATCTAAATTTTCCTGGTAAAGAGCTCAATGTAACAATAATACAGAACAATAGATTCTTTAAGAAAAACAACAAAACCGGTCACATAGGATTATAAATTTATTTCCATCCTGTTAAGCATTTTTGAAATTAAAATGATGCTGGTCGTCCTGCTTTTGTTAAGCCATATGCGGGGGTCCATAGGAGAACATCACTTATGAGCTCGTCCCTGCTTCTCCAGCAATGTCCTGCATGTCTTGTTCGTCTAACTTTGATAGTTTTCGTAATGGGAGGTTAGGTGACCGTACAGTTGGGGCTTTGTTGGGTGTGGCCTCCAACACTTGTTCAAAATTGCTCGCAGCATTCTTGTGTAGTTGCCGTCAAGCTTTTTCTCCATCCATTTAGTTAGCGTCTATGTAGTGCATCCATATAGTAGTATCGACACGACTGCTGCTTGGAAAAAACTGCGTTTCATTTTATCGATCAGGTCTGATTTCCATATGACCGATAATCGGCTATGTATTACTGTAATTGATCAAATTGTGGTCTTTGCTTTTCATGTTTATTTGGAATTATTTAGTTTTGTTATAATTCCTTATTTTATAGTTAAACCTAAAGAGTTACTTTAAAATGAAGTTTAAATTATTGTAAAAATTAAATTAAGAATTATGTTTCCTCATTATTTTGAAGAAATCTTTAATGGGAGAAGGCTCCTTCCCTCCCCTCCTGTGACCATCCCCATTCTGGCTGCATTATCTCTTTGATGGATGTAACGAAGTCCAGTTAAATTTTTTTTTTGCGTTATTGATTCATACCAATGCTCTTTGCAGGATGGAAATAAATTTACAATCCTAATGTGACCGGAGTTAGGTTTTTTCTTGAAAGTGTATATATATATATATATACATACACACAAGGTGTATATAAATATATATAAATATGCACACATGATATATATTCATACATACGCAAGGTATATATATATATATATATATATATATATATATATATATATTGGCTCGGTTTCTTTGTTTTAATGGCATTTGTAGGTTATTTAATGCCAAAGCCATTCTTCAAGAAGAACAGTAGTGGTACTATTCAACCCATAGCCGGGAGGATAAGGGGGTTCATACCTTTCCCAAGGGTATTTGCCCGAAAGTGAAAGTAATAGCGCGACTGGAGTACGAACTCGTTTACTACGATTCCGCAGTCCATCGCTTTAACCATTACACGACGAGGACACCCCCTATATTGGTTCGTATAAGACTGCTATTGAGGATGAATGGAAAAAAATGTCCGATAAATTTATTTTCAAGGCTTGCAAATCGTTTGGAATAATTGAAAAAAAAATCGTGGCCTTATTGAGTAAATTTATTGTTTTATGTTTATCTTCTTAATTTGTTGTTTATTTTTTTAACATTAGAATTAATCTTGTTTTATATTAAAGTCGTTTATTATTATACTAGAACACTCCCAATTTTACTTCCGCACCCAGTGCCTATATATATATATATATATATATATATACGCATTTATCATATATATATATATGTGTGTGTGTGTATATATATATATATATATATTGTGTATAGATATATATCTTATATCTCTATATAAATATATCTTGAGTAATATATATGCATATATACGTCTGACATATATACATATATATATATGTATACATTTACGTATATGTATACATGGATACATATGCATTGACACATCCATGTACATATTGTATACATACACATATTTGCATATATGCATATTCATATATACACGTATACGGACACATATATACATACATATATGCATACATATATGTATATCTATACGTACGTATATGTGTACACGTATACATGGATAAATATTCACGTATGCGCATATATATACACATGCATAGATATACACATAAATATACACGCCTATACGTATCATTATATATGCACACATATACACGAATTTATGTACACATACATAAAGATTCCTATACATATACACGTATTTACATACATACACATATATAGCTAATATATATATTCATATATATTCATTCTTTATATTCATATATAGGCACACATATAAAATACATACATATCTTACATATACATCCCTAATAATATATATATATATATATATATATATATATATATATATATATATATATATATATATATATATATATATATCCCACAAAATAATTATCAAGGAGGCTCACTCCACACCTTTCAGATTCTGGCTCCATATGTCAATATCTAAAAAACATAGTTGTCTTAATGCAGCATATAGAAATATTTTAGTTAATAATACAAAAATACTCTATACAGACGATAATATCGAAAAATTAAAAATCCTTGAGGCTTTGTATATAAAATTTAATCAACGCACTATTAATATAATTAACTTCGAAACTAGCGATAATATTTATAATGTTTAAACTTCACGTAATAGAAATATCTAAAAATAAACTGCCACTACTACAAGCCTCACTTTGGTGATAAAAACAAAAATGAAATAATAATTTAGCTTAGATACTAGACAGCTTTAATTTAGAAATAAACATATACATTACCTTGATAATGATTCTGATAAGAACCGAAAGTATACAATATACCACAAATAGCTCCTTTGGAGAAACTATAAACAAATTTCAAGATTGTAACATCAAAAACGAACATAAGGACTCTTGAAAGAAAAAAGGAAAAAACCTTCAAAATATCAAGAATTCCATTTTATTTAACCAAACCTGTTTAAATAAAAAGTTGCTGCCTAAATACATCTTTTTCATATATATATATATATATATATATATATATATATATATATTTATATATATATATATATATATACAACATGCATATGCACTTACACACGAGTATCAAAGGAGTTTTTAAGATCAATTTTTCACCTAGAAAACAAGAAATATTGTTTGAGCATTTTTGTCGACTCGCTGTACTAAATTTCATAAATATTTTTTTCGGCTAAATATTTGGGTCATTCTTACTGGAATCTATAAATATGTCGTTAAATTCTCAAAAGCTTTTCTCAGCATTTTGCTCACTGTTTCGCATAAAAAAGTCCAAATTTATTTTGATTTTAGAAATTCATATTTTAAGTCTTAAAATTAAGCTTACTACTGTTACTTCATTACTGGATCTTGCTAGCACTTGCTTCCAAACATGACTCAAAATCCGTCCTGCGTCCAGCGTCATCACAGTCGAAGTGACGAAAAGAAGTGGACAAACATGTTATATATTTCTTCTGTATCTTCCCAAATTTTATTCTGATATTAATCACTTAAAACAATTAGGTCGGCTCTGATAGTGGATTACCGAATTTGAACTATCATTAAAGAAGATAGAAATTATTCTATTTTTATATGGTAGCCTAGAAGGGTCGAGAGAAGGATCAAGCCACAAGCCTCTCGAATTACATCTCCCTGTATCTATGTTTCGTTTGCAATACCTAAATCCAAATTATAAAGAACAAAACAAAACAAAACAAAACAACCCAGCTGCTTTTACTCACGTGATTGAATTTGATTAATGAAAAAAAGAATTAATATTTTCTTTTAACTTTCCTTGTCTTTTCTGACACTAACTGTTCCGGAAATGGATGATTATTCTACATTGAATTAAAATATGCATGTGCCCCTCCCGTCATATGAAATAAGAGTTTTTTTTTGTTTTTTTTTTGTAGGGTTGTGATTTGAAATAATTAGACCCTCAAACTCACAGCAATTTCTTTTTTTTTTTAAAAAAAAGGAAATTATTTGAAATCTTTTTTTGCCTAAAGAAACAACACAGAATTCTTCGAAAAATTATTTTAAAAAAAACAAAGCAAAAAAAAAAAACACCAAAACTTTCACACATCTCAAGACGTGGTTCTGAGGAATATTATAGTCTTTTTAAGAAAACCATATCAAATAATGAAACAACAATATTTGATCTATATACATTAAGGAAGTCAGTGTAAAATAAGAATAACATTGTTTTGCGTTTTGAAAAATTAATAGATTTAAGATATTAAAATTTTGGATCTGAATAGCTGAAAGTTAGATATAAATTTTATAAAAAAGATATTGATCTTTGTAAGTTTTTTATACGCACGTGTATATCACGGATGTTGCACATACAGGGATTAAATAATTGCTGTTACGGTGAATATTCATAGGCTGTACCCCGAGTAATGTTGTTAAAAATGAACTTTTATCATTCAATTTTGTCAAATAATCGCATGCATACCAAAATAAAGGTTATCTTTTTTTTTTAAATCGGCAAACGAAGAATGGATTTTGTTGACTAATTTCTACTTTCTCTCATTCTAGATCCATCTGGAATTCAGTAAAACGATGCTCTGGATATCAATAAAATTAATGATGGATGACTGCTTATAAAACTCTCAGCGGCGTTAGTAGTGGTTGTAAAAATAGCCAGGTCGTAGATGCGAATAATCGATATTTCTTATTTGAAGGAATATATATTGAGAGAGAGAGAGAGAGAGAGAGAGAGAGAGAGAGAGAGAGAGAGAGAGAGATGGAAAATAAGAGTTTTTCAATCATCCTTCTTTAAACTGATTTTTTTAATGCCATTTTTTTTTTTCATCTTCATTTTATTTTTTTTTCGTTTAGTTTTTTCGCAAATTCTAATTTTGGAATTAGAGAGATAAGTCAGGTTTTGGTGTTCTAGGAATGTTTTAACCTTACAGATTACTAAAAGAATTATAATTTTGTCATATAAATAATTTTTACAGCTCTACTTTTCTCACTTTGGTTCATTAATCTTCAAAACTTGTATTCATTTAGCAATGTCGAGGATCCAGCTTATTTACTTTTTTGTAAGGCTTGAGTTCTACCCCGGAGCATGTTACCTCAAGATTATATTGTGTTTTCAAAAAGTTCATCGAAATTGAATATTTACGGGAATTAATATAATTCATAGTGAACTTGAAATAAAACGAAGAAGCAATGATTTTTTTTTTCAAGTTCAAAAAGAAACAATCAGGTTTTGCAGTACTGGAATGTCTGTAAAGAATAAAAGCAAGATATAATCAAGGATCAAATAAAGGGTTCTGTTTGACATTCCCAAAATATTAATGAATGCAAGAGACACTGAAGAAGGGTACCTCGGGTGGTGTAATGGTTTGCAAGCTAGACTACCAAACCTTCACGAGTGAGTACGAGTCACGTTAGGTGCCCCATTCATACGGCCATCTGCCACATCTAAACAAGAGACACTAAAGAAAGCTGAAGAATACAATAGCTGTAATCGTGTGACTATAATGTAGAAGACACTAATCAATAATAATCACTACAACAGAAGAAAACATTTGAGAAAAAAAAAAAAAAAAAAAAAAACAACTTGCACATATCAACACATCTCAAGCTGTTTCAGTAAATTCATTGAATGTTCCAAGAAAAGAAAAAAAAAAAAACAACAAACAAACAAAAAACAATCACTATGTTGGTTGATTTGTAAGAAATAATAATGACCAGCAATTAAAACATTTTCCTTTTCAGGAACCGAAAATTAAAGATAAAAAAAAGTATTCAAAATTTCTTACCGGGGAAATTGAAAAATAAAAAAAAACAGTAGCTATGAATAAGATGCAACTAACTGTTCACTCACTCACTTTCGAGTTGGAGGGAAATAACCTTGACGCGTAAAGCTCCAAAGCAACGCTACTTATGGATGCATCTAAGGGATTAGATTACTAACTCCCGCCTAATATACTTTCAGATAAAAAAAAACAAAAAAAACACGTGACATGTCTTGAAAATTTGTTGTTAAAGGAACACGGGACATGGTACAAGTAAAGAAAAAGTAAGAATAAGAAGAAGAAGAGGAAGAAGAAGAAGAAGAAGAAAATAACACCGTGGGAAGCAGGCACATTCCGGGAAAGAAGACGACGGAAGTAGATGCGTTTGAAAGAAAATGAAATTTAAAATAGTGAGGAAGAATACAAATAGACACAGGTTGTAAAAATAAGTTTCGAATTGGGGCATCATGAGAATTTTGTGCTTTTTATGAATGGATTTTAATAGGGAGCAGAAAAAAACAAGTTTTTATCAAACGTAAACAAAATTTTTCTGAATGAAATTTTATAGTAACTGATTTGATTGATATCTTTTTTTCTGGCATCCGGGTAATTCTGAACTGCCATGGGATGTTGTTAGGACAATATGCATATACTTTTGAATCCTTAGTTCGCTGAAGGGTCAGTGTTTGAGACAAAAATTTGTATCAGAAAAATTTGTATCAGAAAGGTTTTTATGGAAGTTCCCCTGTGACGGGATCTAGAATTTTGGCGAGGTTTTACGGTGATGCGGGCGTCGATGGATTAAAAAAAATTGTTGGACTTTGCAAGTGTTTTGTGAATTTTAACGTAGAGTGGGGTCAAAAATTTTTGGGTACTGGTAGAAGCCTGATATGACGAAAAAATTATGAATTGAAACTAGCTGTACTCCGCTGAAAAATTGACCTTATGTCGCATTATGTCTCATACACAATAATTTCTGCAAAACATCTGTTTTCTGTATTTATTTGTGTCATGATGCCAAATCCGTTTGAATTTTTGACTCTGGATATAGTTACACAGAGTGAAGCATGAGAAAAGAATTCCTTATTCTTTCGGTGATTTTTTAAAAAACATTTTCTATTTATTTATTTATTCATTTTTCTATTTAGCCTAAATCTGAAGGTCTATTTTTGTGTTAACATTAATGGTGTTAAGCCAAACATTTCTTTGAAAAAAGCAAAATATGTGATTTTGCTACAAAATATATAAATATATAAAACCATTAAGTTATTCTGAACCAATATTGAAATACAAGGCAGAATATATACGGGACTCAATGATAACGATCTGTTAGAAATGCACACCAGTTCTTCTGCAACACAGACTAAGTTAAGTTTGATAGAAGAACAGGAATATGGTGCACCCAGTGATAACGATCTGTTAGACATGACAACTAGGTCTTATGCAACGCTGAGTAAGTGAAGTTTGATAGAAGAACAGGAATATGGTGCACCCAGTGATAATGATCTGTTAGACATGCACACTAGTTCTTCTGCCACGCAGACTAAGTGAAGTTTTATAGAACAAGAATATGGTGCACCCAGTGATAACGATCTCTTAGAATTGCACACTAGTTTTCCTTCAATGCAGACTAAGTTAAGTTTGATAGAAAAACAGGAATATAGTGCACCCAGTGATAACGATCTGTTAGACATGCACTCTAGTTTTTCTGCAACGCAGTCTAAGTGAAGTTTGATAGAAGAATAGGAATATGGTGCACCCAGTGATAACAATCTGTTAGACATGTATACTAGTTTTTCTGCAACGCAGTCTAAGTGAAGTTTGATAGAAGAACAGGAATATGGTGCACCCAGTGATAACGATCTGTTAGACATGCAAACTAGTTCTTCAATCAAACTTCCCTTAGACTGCGTTGCAGAAGAACTAGTTGTCATGTCTAACAGATCGTTATTTGTGGGTGCACCATATTCCTGTTCTTCTATCAAACTTCACTTAGACTGCGTTGCAGAAAAACTAGAACAGGAATATGGTGCACCCAGTGATAACGATCTGTTAGACATGACAACTAGTTCTTATGCAACGCAGACTAAGTTAAGTTTGATAGAAGAACAGGAATATGGTGCACCCAGGGATAACGATCACTTAGACTTGCACACTAGTTTTTCTTCAAAGCTAAGTTAAGTTTGACAGAAGAACAGGAATATGGTGCACCCTGGGATAACGATCACTTAGACTTGCACACTAGTTTTTCTTCAAAGCTAAGTTAAGTTTGACAGAAGAACAGGAATATGGTGCACCCAGTGATAACGATCACTTAGACTTGCACACTAGTTTTTCTTCAAAGCTAAGTTAAGTTTGCTATAAGAACAGGAATATGGTGCACCCTGGGATAACGATCACTTAGACTTGCACACTAGTTTTTCTTCAAAGCTAAGTTAAGTTTGACAGAAGAACAGGAATATGGTGCACCCAGTGATAACGATCCCTTAGACTTGCACACTAGTTTTTCTTCAAAGCTAAGTTAAGTTTGATAGAAGAACAGGAATATGGTGCACCCAGTGATAACGATCACTTAGACTTGCACACTAGTTTTTCTTCAAAGCTAAGTTAAGTTTGACAGAAGAACAGGAATATGGTGCACCCTGTGATAACGATCACTTAGACTTGCACACTAGTTTTTCTTCAAAGCTAAGTTAAGTTTGACAGAAGAACAGGAATATGGTGCACCCAGTGATAACGATCACTTAGACTTGCACACTAGTTTTTCTTCAAAGCTAAGTTAAGTTTGATAGAAGAACAGGAATATGGTGCACCCAGTGATAACGATCACTTAGACTTGCACACTAGTTTTTCTTCAAAGCTAAGTTAAGTTTGCTATAAGAACAGGAATATGGTGCACCCTGGGATAACGATCACTTAGACTTGCACACTAGTTTTTCTTCAAAGCTAAGTTAAGTTTGACAGAAGAACAGGAATATGGTGCACCCAGTGATAACGATCACTTAGACTTGCACACTAGTTTTTCTTCAAAGCTAAGTTAAGTTTGATAGAAGAACAGGAATATGGTGCACCCAGTGATAACGATCACTTAGACTTGCACACTAGTTTTTCTTCAAAGCTAAGTTAAGTTTGCTATAAGAACAGGAATATGGTGCACCCTGGGATAACGATCACTTAGACTTGCACACTAGTTTTTCTTCAAAGCTAAGTTAAGTTTGACAGAAGAACAGGAATATGGTGCACCCAGTGATAACGATCACTTAGACTTGCACACTAGTTTTTCTTCAAAGCTAAGTTAAGTTTGATAGAAGAACAGGAATATGGTGCACCCAGTGATAACGATCACTTAGACTTGCACACTAGTTTTTCTTCAAAGCTAAGTTAAGTTTGCTATAAGAACAGGAATATGGTGCACCCTGGGATAACGATCACTTAGACTTGCACACTAGTTTTTCTTCAAAGCTAAGTTAAGTTTGACAGAAGAACAGGAATATGGTGCACCCAGTGATAACGATCACTTAGACTTGCACACTAGTTTTTCTTCAAAGCTAAGTTAAGTTTGCTATAAGAACAGGAATATGGTGCACCCTGGGATAACGATCACTTAGACTTGCACACTAGTTTTTCTTCAAAGCTAAGTTAAGTTTGACAGAAGAACAGGAATATGGTGCACCCAGTGATAACGATCACTTAGACTTGCACACTAGTTTTTCTTCAAAGCTAAGTTAAGTTTGCTATAAGAACAGGAATATGGTGCACCCAGTTATAACGATTTGTTAGACATGACAACTAGGTCTTCTGCAACGCAAACTAAGTTAAGTTTGTTAGTAGAACAAGAATGTGGTGCACCCAGTGATAACGATCTGTTAGACATGCACACTAGTTCTTCTGCAACGCAGTCTAAGTGAAGTTTGCTATAAGAACAGGAATCTGGTGCACCCAGTGATATCGATGTCTTAGACATGCACACTAATCCGTACTCAGCAGAAGTTTTTTGTAGTTTGGCACCAACCCCAAAATATTGTTCACCCTTTGAGAACTCGTGAACAATGGTTTGTTGTTTAGCTAGCTTGCCATAGTACCAAAGGAAAAATAAAGCTTAAAATTAGATTGGGATCGACTGAAAAGAAACGACAAAATACTACAAGATAAACATTACTTGTAAGAAAACAGTTGCTAACAAAAGTTGTTTATATAACCTGAATCTTGAAAATGTTAAATTAACTAAACAAGAATAAAAAGAAGGCACTAAAATTGCAGCTATAGGTCTTCCATGTAAAATTCCTCTGTTGCCATGGGGATATCAGAATTCAAGTTGGAAATGATAAAAAAGTAGACTTAAAAAAAAAATGATAATTTGATACTGTCGGTAGTTTGAACAAGTAGATTTTAGTCTCAAAAAGTTGTGAACACGAACGAAGAATGGACGAACGGAGTATTTGTCACTTGATCCCGGACAACAAAAGAAAAGTAAAACACTTTGTTATAGCTTCGTTCCTATATTTACTAATAATGTTAATAATTCCGGTCAACCCATCTCGGTGAGTTTTCTAAACCACTTTAAATAAAAAGTTAAGGAAGTCTCTTCATTTTCTCAGGAACATATCGAAGCTCCTAAAAAAGAGGCTATTAAAACGTTGAATAAATTCATTTATATATACGCCCGCTTAACAGAAGACTAGAGATGTCATGCACAAACACGCAACTTTCTCATCACCTGCTTCAGTCAAAAATGACTTTTAAATTAAACTGTCAAATACTCACACTCTTCTACTTGGGTTTTAACAGTAGGAGTGTTGGTGAGGGTGATGATGAAGATGCTAATGGAATTGGTAAAGCTATTACCTAACACTTCGATGTGTGCAATAAAAAAATCCTCTCTTAGTACTACTGACGAAAATTTTGTTCGCAGACAACGTTTAGAATCATTATATAAACACACACGCACGTGCGTGCGTGCACACACACATACACACGCACACACACACATATATCTATATATATATATATATATATACATATCAGAAAAAAGAGAGGAGTCACCAAATATCGTTAACTGTGTCTACACTATTCCAACTTAGATATCACTGATATTAAAAACTTTTTATCAAAGAATATTGCCAGCTACTAGAGTAAACCAATAAGTTCTAAGCCTCTGCCAGATTTTTGATTTTTCACAAATCACACCCCTTTTAATTGGCACATGCTCATATATTAGGGCAGAAATCTGATTTTGTTTTTCTAGTTTTATCAGAAATGGTAGTATGTTGCCGCAGCAAAAAAAGTTTTGCCTTGGTTCTTTTTTCTGGATGCGGCTTAGAACACTTTAAACGACCCTTCTACATTTCATATATGTATATATGATATTCATTCACATATATAAAGTGATAGAATACCTAAAAGAACCAGAAACTACCTACCCAGGTTTCACTTAATGGATTTTAAGAATAATTCTGACTTAAGAGATTTGACTTAAACGACATATTATTATTAAAGTAACCACCAGAACTTCCAAACAGTATTGAAGTCTTAATCTTTTCTTTTTTTATATTTTATTTTTCCATATATCAGTTTGTAAAATATTTTTATATACAAATTGCATCTGTTGGAATTCGGACAGCCATCTTGTTTTCAGTTGTGCGATACAAAAAGTACGCCTTATAAGTAACAAGACAGGAATACGTACTGGTATTTTTTATTGCTCATATCTGCTTTAGTCATCACTGACTGACCAATCTACTGCTGTTACTGCTAAGGGGCAAGTCTATAGATATGTGTTAGTAATTTGTAGACGGCTAATAACTATTATTAGGTCCTCCCTAAAACAATCCAACACGCCCCGTGTTTGGGGGTATAAGATTGAATCTTCTACTTTTAAAATAAATACATATTAAATAAAAGATTGTGAATGATTTTTTTTTATTATTAGTATTAATACATTTTTTGTTTAATTGACACAAAAACACGATTAGTAATTTAGTGTTTTTTTTTTTTTTGTTTTTTTGGTTTTTGTTTTTTTTGAGGCGGGTAGGATTATTTGATTTGTTTATTGTCAGATATCCAGGACGCTCGTTTGAGGGGTTTACCCCTCTGCTGAGATGCACTCGATTTATTCTTCTGTCCCAGTCGACCGGGCTATTGATGCATAATTTACCAAGTAAAGATTTAATTGTCTTTCTGAAAGTGTTTAATTTTATTTCTGTCTTTGGTTTCGTAAACACGTCAGCTACATTTTTCTCTGTCTCAATGTATTCTTAAAAAATGGAACCTTTATTTATTTCTTCACGTAAAAACTTAAATTTTGTATTAATACGTTTCGATCTTTGATGAACGACCGGGTTTTTGCCCAAACAATACAGGACTGATTATCACAATGAATAATCGTTGGGTGTTAAAGTGACTCTAGTTCCGTCATAGTTTTCAATAATGCTCTAAGATACAGGGCTTCTTGACTTGCTGATGAAATATCAATAAATTCCGCTTCACATGTAAACAAAGAGACTGAATTTTGCTTCTTAGATATCCATAAAATTATTGGGCTATTTTCTGCCAATCTAATGCAAAATCTGCTCACGCTTTTTCTGTCTCTTAAATTATCCCAATCTGAGTCACAAAATCCTAATTTCAATGGTTTTCTTAAATATTAGTGACTGATTGTTTGTGCCTTTTAAATAACGTAAAACGTGCTTTGACTTCGTTTAATGGAAAGAATTTGGTTTTGTTAGGTCTTGAGACAAACTAGTAACTATATAACAAATGTCTGGTCTTGTTGAAACCATTATATATATATATATATATATATATATATATATATATATATATATATATATATGTCAGACTGCCAATAATTTCACGGTAAGTTTTTCTATCTATTAAATCGACTTCGTCACTTGTTTTCTTTATATCAATTTAACAATGAGTTGAACGTGGTTTGCAATCAGCCATGCCGACCTTTGATAATATTTTCTCGATATATCTAGATTGATTCATTTTAACAGTATTATTTTCGCATTCAAATTGTATCCCTAAAAACCAGGATAATTTCCCTAGATCGGTCATTTTGAATCTGGAGTTTAGTCTTGTCTTTATTTGCATAAGGTCAGCCTCAGTTTTAGAAAATATTAATATATCGTCTACCAACAAGAAAATGATGGATATTTGATTGTGGACATTTTGAACGTATATGCAGGGGTCCGCTGGTGACTGCACGAAATTTTGTGTAGTTAAATAAGTATGGAATGTTTTATTCCGAGTTCGACTGCTATGTTTTAACCCATATAAGATTTTTTAAAGTTTTCAAACATAATTTCTATTGTTACCTTCAAAGCCTTCTGGCGGCTCAGCATATAATTCATAATCTAAGGGGGCATTTCAATATGCACTCTTAACGTCCATATGATGAATTGACAGCTATTTGCAATAGTAACCTTATGGAAGCCATATTTGTCGTCAGGGCAAAAGGTTCTCTATAATCTTAGCCATATATTTGCGAGTAACCTTTGGCTACGAAACGAGATTTATACTCATGACTTCTGTCACTTTTACTTTGTATAGTAAAAAAAAGCACCTAATACCGACAATATTTTTATTTATTAGAGCCTTCTTGCTTTCAAAAGTATTATTTTCTATTAGGGTATCGAATTCCCTTCGCATCACCAAAATCACCGAGTCGACAGAGTTAACAACCTCAGTATAGTTAGTGGGGATCGTATGCATTGTACAACAGTAATCAATCCCACTAAATTCAAAGTTTTTGACTACAAAAAAATCACGTTTTCTTCTCAGTCGGACTGAATATTGTCATCGTCTTAGAACGCTCTTCCGATCGAGATCAGAAAGCAGAAAGAAAATCGACCAACCAGAGGAGACCAATTGGGCCCAATCTGTTTCTCCAAGGAACCCAGTACCCATTTCAAATGAAATGATGGGAGCGGCCCTGTGCTCATCAGGCGTAGTAGAGGCCCACCTGGACTACTCACTTAAAAAGTCATTGAAGCCTTTGATTAATATGAAAAAAGTTAGAGACCTTCCGGTCACGTATCCATTGAACTTTCGGGGTGCGCCTATAGTGACCACCTTGGTTCGCTCGGCTGGCAACCGTACCCAGGGTATATGGTAATTTCTGGATAAGGCTAGTCTGGACTATGTGGGCGTGAGGCTGGGGGAAATGGAGCACTCCTCACTAAAGAAAATGTTATCATACTGTTCCGACTGGGTCCCGATTTACGTGCACCCTTCATTTTATATGGCCCTAAAGCTAAAGTTTCCCATGGATGTCGGAGGACTGTCCAGGAATGGCCGAGTTACCACTGAGCTCGACACTGATTCCCTGAGGCACGCCGTTGGCATCCTCACCACGAGGATTTCCGGACCGTAGTCGACACTAGATGTCTCTAAATCTTGCCACTTTGAATGCAAGGGGACTGAGGGACCCATGTAAGTGTACGCGCTTGGTTGATAAAGTCTGGAACCTCAGTGTAAGTTGCTGCAGAGCAGGAGACTCACTTCATTTACGCTGTGGACTGTCGAGTGCTGGAAGATGACTATGTTGTCCTTTCAGAGTACGGTAACGGTAGCATCGTTGGGGTCTCTCAGCTAGTTGAACGCAGCCTTAATACTGATGTAAATCTTGTTCTGGCAGATGACAGGGGCCGGATGGTTAAAAGTTTCAAGTTCAGGGTGGTCGTGGTTTATGCGCCTAATATCGCTCCAGAGCGGGTTTCCTTTTTCCGAAGGTTGGTGCCGCTCCTCGACGATCTGGAACGGATAGTTTTAGTGTGTGACTGGAATGCGATCCTTGATCCCAAGATAAATAGGGTCGGGATGGGAGCTAGAGGGTCGGGAAGATGTGAAAGCAGCCTGATCGACTTGATGGCAAGTCACAACTTGGTCGACAGGTTTCGTCTGGATAACCCAGGGAAGGAGATGTAGACGTGGCTAGGTACTGTGCCCTGTCCATGTCAGATCTTAATTGAACAGAGTGTTAGTCAGAAGAGCCGATACAGATTTTGTTATTTGTCCCACGTTCCACTATGTAGGGTAGATTGACCTTAGACTTCTTAGGGTCAGTCTGCGGTAAGTTAATAGGCCTAGTCTGGCCGGCTACTACAAGTTCAATACCTCCTTATTGGATGTACGGGACTTCCGGAATCTCTAATTCAGCAGACGTTAATAGGGGCGGTTACCGGGAATAGGTGGTGAGGATCTCTCAAACATAGAATTAGAGATTTCACCAACAACTACAGTCGACAACTCAACCTAGATAGGACCAATATGATAAAGTCTTTAGAAAATAAGCCTTCCCGGGCAGTGGAGGAAGGAATCCCTAACCATAGATTTAGCTAGGCGGGACGTTGAGCACGAGGCTAATGAGCGTTACAAGTGATACTTAGATCCAGGTTTAAAAGAGTTCCCAACGAACCCGTTAAATCTAACGCGTTCGTGTGTGAGGAAGAAGTGCGAAGGTTTCCCTTTCATTATATCGGTTCTGTCAAGCCCTTAGATGGTCACGTGCTCTGGTCGAATCGTGAGATGTGAGAGCTTTTTCTGGCGCACTTCTGTAATCGCTTTGCTCGCTGTCCTGATCTCCCGGTTCAAGAGTTTCGCTGCAATTTAGCGGACTTCCCCTGCCTTCAGGAGACAGAAGCGGCTAGCTACGAGGGTTTGGTTACTGAATACAAAGTCTGTGATGCGTTGAAGCAGGTCGGCCTCTACAAATCGTCAGGACTAGATGGTTTACCCAACGAAGTGTAATTGAGGCTGCTGCACATGTTTGTGCCGATTATGACGGATATGTTCAACCATAGGTTCGCCAGGAAGCCATCCTTGGTAGCGTTACCAAGGGCGTGATCAGATTGCTGAATAAAGATAACAGGTATGTTTGGGAGGATTTAGATGATTACAGGCCCATAACTCTGCTAACCGTTTGCAACTTGTCATTAACGATCTGATCGGACCTGAGCAGAACTATACTGTAAAGAGAAGATCGATCCAAGACGACTTGCACTTGGTGTATGAGGTCCTAGGGGGAATAGAAGATGGCACTGAGGCCGCGCTGAACAATTTAGATCAGTCCAAGGCTTTCGAGAGATTGGACCATCGATTTTTAGCGACTGTTCTGCAAATGGATCAGCAAAGTAAACCACGACTCGCAGGCGGTGGTGCGAGTGAACAGAAAGCGCTCAGGGACTTTCGCGGTCGAGAGGTCTGTCTGCCAGGACTGCCCCTGTCTCCTCTTCTCTATGTCCTCGCTTGGAAGGCCCCTGCTCCTTTTGCTTAGAGATGAGGGGGCAAATCCGGCACTGCGTGGTATTCCTTTTTGCTGGCCCTCTTACAGCAATGGATCGGATCGGCTGGTCAATGGAGGAGGTTCGCTCGCATTGGAATTGGGCGCCAGGTTCCGGCTTCTTGAACAACTCCGAGGGGAAGACGGCCCACATCGAACCCAAGCAGCTCGTGCTGCTCGGCCTTGGTTACGTTATAGACAATGTTTTACTTGCGTATCAAGATGAGAAGCGCGTGGTGTTTTTCACGATCCTAGCTGTAGTTAGAATGGTGATTTGGACGATGCGAAAGAAGGGATTGTATGACGGTGCAAACTTTTGTCATTGTGAGTTGAATTTGTTCTTTGGGCAATAGCTTAGGGTCAAAATTAGATGCGATAGAAAACGCTTGGGCCGCATAACATTCCACAGAATGTGGATAAATGCAGTGAGCCAGGTTGTAGGAAAAGGGGAAACGTTGGAGTCATCCTTTCCTCGTCTTCTTGCGCATGGCAACTACAGTCTGGGTCCTTTGAGACCCCATCCTCTATGAGTTGTTAATTTTGTCTCTCACTTTCCTTAGTTATCAGTATGTTGTGAGCTGTTTTGCTACATCATCAAGTTGTTAGCCTCCCAGATCTTCCCCCTCCATTATTTTTCGTAGCCTAGCCCCACTTTTCTGAAGACCTTGGAATCTCAATTGCTGTAATACATTTTACCTTCCCTCACCGCACCGTACCCAGCTTTTTTGTCCCATTAGCTTTGCCCCCCCCCATTAGGGAAGTTCCGGCTTGTTTTCGATCCTCTCGTAAACCGGAAAACAGTCGGCCTACATATTATAGAAGGGGAGTATGTGAGGTTAACCAACGGAGATTTTTTTGGATTTATTTATTTATTTCCAGTTTTTTTCTCCCATACCCACTATTTTCATCTATTGTATATATATCATCCTTGAAAATATACTCATGCATTTTCATCCGGGGATTTTAAGTAGAGATTTTCTCATAGAGCAAGTGTGGTATTTTGGTGCTTGCGGCGTGCAAGGTGAAAGGTGACTGTCTATATTGTATTGTTTGAATTAGTCGGCGAATATAGCTAGCTAGGGACCCCTTAGAGCCATAGACTAGCAAGACCACTCCTCTTCCCTTTCCGCACAAAAGCTTGGGGCTTCATGCTCCTCAAATATTGTATTTATTATGATAATCTGGAAAATAAAGCTGATACTTATTAATAGACACCCTCCAACAATCCAACAGCATCACCTGTTTTTTCACACTGCCAGAGTTATAGAAATAATTATAAAAATATAATATAAAGTGATATATATGTTCGAGGAGACAGCCCTCTTCACGCTTTGTCGAAATAAATTTATAATGGCATAATTATCTATCTGTTGAGCTTTCTTTCTAATATATATATATATATATATACATGAGACGGGGGTTCAACACCAGGTCGAATCATACCAAAGACCCAAACAACTGTACTTAACGCATCCTTGCCTTACACTCAGCATTATAAGGTACAGATCAAGGATGAATTGGAGAAATCCAGAGAAATGTGTAACGTCGTATGCTACACCTCGGCGTAGTAATTAATGAAAAGGAGCTTTCGGGTCACCCTCAACTACTGTCGCCAAGTTTACTTTTACTTTACTTACATATATATCTACATGCATATATATACTTATATACTTATATATATATATATATATATATATATATATATATATCACCACACTAAACGGTAGCTCTCTGAAACTAGTTGACAAGTTCACCTACCTAGGAAGCAGTGTCTCATCAACCGAGACAGGCATCAACATGCGACGAGCGAAGGCATGAACAGCTATCGAGAGGCTATCGGTCATATGGAAGTCAGACCTGACAGTTAAAATGAAAGGTAGTTTTTTTCCTAGCAGCGCTCGTATCGATACTGCTGTATGGATGCACTACATGGTCGCTAACTAAACGTATGAAGAAAAAGCTTGAAGGCAATTACACAAGAATGCTACGAGCAATATCAAATAAATTCTGGAGGCAGCACCCCACAAAGCAGCAGCTGTACGGCCACTTACGAAAACTATCCAAGTTAGACGAATCAGACGTGCGGGACACTGCTGGAGAAGTGGGGATGAACTAATAAGTGGCATTATCATGTTGACCCCTTCACATGGACGAGCAACGGCAGGACGACTAGCAAGAACCTACATACTAGAGCTCTGTGTCGATACAGGATGTAGCCTTGAAGACCTACCGGGAGCGATGGACGATAGAGAAGGGTGGCGGGAGAAGGTCAGGGAGATCCGCGCTGGCGGCGTGAAATGATTATGATGATGATAAATTTATTTCACCAGCTACTTACCATAAATAACTGGTTCTTCAGATGGAAATTCTAATAGAAGTGGATTTCTTTTTAACCGTTAACGTCGGGTAATATATATCATCTTAAGTAAGGTATTTAAGAAATTATAAATGAAATATACATACATAAAAATATATATATATATATATATATATATAGGTACATATGTATATTTATATATAGAATTAACTTAAATCGCTAGTCGAAAATCTTCTACTAAAGTTTCACCTTAACGGATCATCAGGAAGTTTCGCGAAACTTCCTGATGATCCGTTAAGGTGAAACTTTAGTAGAAGATTTTCGACTAGCGATTTAAGTTAATTCTATAATTGGCTCCATTGGTTAATGTTGAGCACTTTAGTAATTATAGCATTGCAGTATTCGCGGAGGGTTTTTTGGTTTTCTTTTGGCCACTGACTTAGTACCCCTTGATTTTTTTCAAGGAGTAGGACAAGGTTGGTCTTTTCTTTCTTTTTTACCCAAAAAACTTTTTCTTTTTCCTCTGGACCGTGATTCGAGATATTTTTATCTCTTGTTCCTGGCCAGGGGTTTTTTGTTTTTTTCTGGTACCGTGAATACTGGTAGATAATTGATTAGTAAATATATTTATATATATATATATCATGCTTAAAAAATTTCCAATTGATTATGGATAATATACTAGCCCGTTATTACCTGTTATACGTCAGTATTATTCTTTTTTATTCCTTATTAATAAACAGATTTCCGGCTTAAAAGTTTTTATTAAAATTTATTTTAAAATTCTAGTTTTTGAATTTTGAATTTTGAATTTTTCTATTTTTGATATATTTTAAGGATCTAATTATATCACCTTAATTCTAGTTGTATTTTAATTCAAATTTAATCAAAAGTTTAATTTTTTATATAAACTTATTGATATCCACTTTTATCAAAATTTTTGAAAGTCATATGATCTTAAATTTTTTATCCATCATTTTAATCAGTTAATAATACAACCTTTAGTCAATTAATATACATCTTGTTGTGTAGTCCTAAATATTTCATACTTTAAATTTTAGTTCCATACTAATGAATTCATTAAGTCGGACAAAAAAATTAAACTTAAAAATTTAGACAAAAATTCTTAATGTCGCTGTATAATATTTATGCCTTTATTATTCGATAAAACATAGAGATCTAAATTTCCTATAGTTAATTTAATAATCATAAATTTGTCCTTATACTCAAAATTGTAGGTATCGTAACTATTATTAATCTATATTTTCTAACAAGGGTTAAAACTTAGATTTATTTAAGAACATAATTCTGGGCCTAAATCTAAATCCCAAGATTATTCTTAATATTCAGTTTTTTAGCGAATTTCACAGTGTCTTTATTCATCTGATAAACAGTGTCCTGGTTGTAAATTTATACATTTCTGTCATTTTGTTGTGTGGAATTTTGTTATATTCCGATGGACTAATTTTGTAGATGTTTCTTGATTTGTGAGCTTGAATCCCAATCATATTAGTCTTATTTATATCTTTTACAACTTTCTTTGGTTTTCTTTAAAATTCATTATGTTTTTTTTTAAATTCTATCTTTTCTATTTGTTTAAGTAAATCCTATTCAAAAGCGTCCTGGATTTTATTGCTTGGTGGAGTATTAAGGGACTTTAACTGCATTGGGCTATTTCACCCTTCATGTATTATCCCAGGGTCAAGAAAAAAGATCATCTTTCAGCTTATCCTTCATATAAAATCAATTATTTTCTCTGTTAAAGACAGAGCAAATTGATTTTTTATTTGATAAAGAATATTTTTTCGAGGAATAATTAGGTGTGAATTTCTCTATTTGTTATTGTACTTCTGTTCTTCTGTTTTTCTTGTAAGGATAAATTTCAGGGAGTGCTAAACTTGGTTTCAGGAGCAGTATTATATCATATCATTTAATCCTGTGAATTTTTTCAATATATTTTTATATATTCATAGATATATATTTATATTTTCTAATATAGTTTTCTATATATATTAATTCGCCGTGCATTGAGCACTCTATTTGGATTATTCCTTTAAAGTCTATTCATAGACTTAAATGATATAGTATGCATATGCATATAGAAATATGTTTATGTATAGGTATATATATATATATATATATATATATATATATATATATATATACGCATAAATACAAATATATATATATATATATATATATCCGGGGTTCAATCCCAGGTCGAGTCATGGCAAAGACTCAAAAATGGTACTTGTTGCCTTCTTGCTAATACTCAGCTTTATAAAGTAGGGATAAGAAAAATAAGTGGAGCAATCTAATGAAAGGAATAGCGCTCTCTTTGAGAGATTTTGAAAAGAAAATTGATTGAAAAAGGAAGCTTTTGGCTTTTGACAACGGTCTGCCAATTTACTTAACTTTATATATATATATATATACCTTTATGTATATAAATGAATTTTTATTTCTTTATACATATCAAGACAAATTGATTTATATTTTTATATATAAAGTCACCGAAATATATATATATATATATATATATATATATATATATATATATATATATATATATATATATATATATATATTTCAGTGACTTTTTTTCATATATATATATATATATATATATATATGAAACGTAAATCGGAGAAAACTCAACCACAGTTATAGTACCATTATAAATCTATTTTGACGCGATTATTTTTCGTCTCATCGGATAAAAAGAATGTTAGACATCCGATGAAGTGGGAAATAAATAATCTCTTCGAAAAAAATGGCACAATAAGTGCGAATGAGTTTTCTTCCATTTATGTTTCAGATATATTCACTCTGTATGTGAATTTTTTTATATAAATTCTAAAAGACATATACAATAATAGACATAAATCGAGCACTTCCATAGAAATATATGAAATCCCCCATATATTCTATATACGAATATTCCATACCCATAGTCTTCTGGATATATATATATATATATATATATATATATATATATATATATATATATATATATATATATATATATAAGTATTATTTGGTCCAGTTAAACCGGAGTTGGGAGTAATTCCATCAGGACAAAAAAACTATTCGGGAGTGAACATTTAAATTTTCCTGGTAAAGAGCTCAATGTAACTGACATTATAGATCAATAATTTCATTAAGAAAAAAAGAATAAACCGGTCACATTAGGATTATAAATTTATTTCCATCCTGTTAGGTGTTTTTAAAAAATCAAAAAACACAAAAAAATTAACGTATTTTTTGATTTTTCAAAAACACCTAACAGGATGGAAATAAATTTATAATCCTAATGTGACCGGTTTTTTTTTTTTCTTAATGAAATATATATATATATATATATATATATATATATATATATATATATATATATATATATAATAGTAAAAAAATAGAATGTAATTGTAAATCTCGAACTGATTGTCCAATGAATGGGTTGTGTAATTTAGGTAATGTAGCATATCAAGCTATTATTAATCCAAAAGAGGACATAAGTGATAAGAAATTTTATATCGGCATTTCGTCTACTAGTTGGAAAATTAGATTTGGAAATCATAAATTTTCCTTCTCCCATGAGCATAAAGAAAATCAAACTGCTCTATCAAAACATTATTGGGGATTAAAAGATAAAGGGTTAACCCCTGACATACAATGGTCCATATTGAAAAGATCTAGTACCCCAAAATCTTTCGATAGTAGGTGCAACCTGTGTCTTGAAGAAAAAATCCACATTTTGCTTTTTCCTGAGCCAAAAAAATTATTAAATAAGAGAAATGAACTAATAGCGAGGTGTAGACATAGGGCTAAATTTAAACTATTAATATTCAACCAAATTTTTCTATAAAAACATAGAGTTAATTTTGAAAATTAGAGTTAATTTTGAGAATAAATAAAATAAATTGTTAGATAGAAAATTGTGAAAAAGCATATAATACATACGTACTACGCATAAAAAGTGGAACTGATTAATGCTTTCTAAATATTTTTGAAATGTTAAAATATAGTAAATAAATTAAATATTTGTTTCTGTTTTTGGTTTTAATATATCTAACACTGTATCTTTACGTGAAGTTATTATTTAAAGTTTAAATCTAATTCAATAAAAAATCTGTAATTTACGTCTAAATATAATTAAAAAAGTATTAATTAAAGAAAAGTTTTTTTTAAAAAACAATTTTTACTACATTGCTAACCGAAATTTAAATTTAAAACGGAAGTGGGCTTAATGAAGAAGTAACTCTTCACTCCTCTTCTATCCCCTCCCACTATCCCCTTCCACTACTATGTGTCTATTCTAGATTTTTTTATCAAAAAGATCTGAAGAAGTCCTGTTACTTTTTTCGTGTTTTGGGAAATTTCAAAAATGCGTAACAGGATTGAAATAAATTTATAATCCTATGTGACCGGTTTCGTTGTTTTTCTTAAAGAAAAAAAAGTATATATATATATATATATTGTCATCAACAGACGGACTGTTTCATGTGGTTAAGACACGTAGGATCAAAACTCGCCCAACTTTACGTTAGACTTAGTATCAGACCGCTCGGCCAACAAGCGTACCACGTCAGCTAGGGAATTATAAGGTATTATGTACCAACAGCAGCAGCAGCAGTCGCGTTCGTTTGTTTACATTTTTTACCCTACCGGACACCAGAGTGCTCAATTCGTTCGAAGAGCTTTGCTTTATGCGAGTGGCAGCCGAAAATTTCTTCGCCAGAGTGCTCAACCCCCACAGGGGAGCGTATATATTGTCATCCAGAGACAGACTGTTTTGTTGTATCCCAACTCTTCAGTGTGGCTCGACACGTAGGACGCTCGAAGCTGTGATCGAAACCCGCTCAACTTTACTCGGCCAACAAGCGCACCACGTCGGCTCAGGGAATTATAAGGTATTATGTAGCAACAGCAGCAGCAGCAGCAGCGTTCGTTTGTTTACATATATATATATTCTGTGTTACGTACAAAATATTAGAGTATACATCATTAGTTGTAAAAAAGAACCGAAAAAATGGATGTGAACGAAAAAATGGTCCTTTCTTTTAGAACTTATTATGAATGCTCGATCTAAATCTCTCTCTCTCTCTCTATATATATATATATATATATATATATAAAGTGATATTTTATTGTTTTCTGCATCACGTGTCGATAAACTGGTTTATGTAAAGTAGGTGACACAAATAGAACAAAGGTGAGATTTAATTTCTTATTTATTGCGGACTTTTTGTCCTCATCTTGGTAGTTTTTGTGTTGTTTCTTCTTTCACTACGTTTCGGCCAAATTTCACCTCTGGCCTTCTTCAGGTGATTTACCGCGACCTCAGATAGGAATGCTGAGTCTTGTAACCGTATCCCCAGTAATTACTGCCTTCCATAGCTGTTGTCTATCGCACTACGTTTTTGACAAAGTAAACCTCTGGCCGGCTTGGGTAGGATTTGAAACCGCTATCTTCTGACAATGTTCACCTGGAACCGTAGAGACTCAACGCCTCTATCCGCTGCGCCACGGGCCACGGTTACAAGACTCAGCATTCCTATCCGAGGTCGCGGTAAATCACCTGAAGAAGGCCAGAGGTGAAATTTGGCCGAAACGTAGTGAAAGAAGAAACAACACAAAAACTACCAAGATGAGGACAAAAAGTCCGCAATAAATAAAAAATTAATTCTCAGATTAAGAAGCCTCATCTCAAAGTGATTCCAATTAAAGACAGAACGAAGGTGGTGTAGTTGCCGTACTATACTGTACTGTAGTAGACACAGGGACAAATAGCTGTGGGTCTTGTAGTCAGGAAAATGTGTGTTACGTCATCACATTTAGACTGCTATGTCGAAGAGTGAAGAGCGAAACACACAAAGTGCAGCAGCTCTGTTCTTCCCCTGTCTAATTCTCATTTGTTTCTTTTTTTCCTTAAAAACTAAACAGGTTATTTCAGGATAAAAGATATTTTGCTCGTCGTGTTATCTAACGAACAAAAAAATATCAGCTTTTGATATTATTTGTTTACATTGATAATTGTGTGTGTGTGTGTATGAGAGAGAGAGAGAGAGAGAGAGAGAGAGAGAGAGAGAGAAGGGGGGTTGGCTTTTGCATAAAATAGTTTTTGTAAATGGCTGCATTCATTTGTATTAAATAAATCCACACCTCATGACTTTTATTTTATCAATCACAAATGAAATACTAACATTTATAATTGAGCACAAGGCCGTAAAATTTGCTGGGCATTAGGAAGAGGAGTGGTCCTCTAAGCGACTGATACTTTTCCCTGGCTAAGTTTAGCTAACTGCAATCATTCATCCATTCCCTCTATAATAAGACAAACACATAACTCATCCATACTTTAACCACGAAAATATCTCAATTACTCAATGAAAAAATACCTAGTCAAAAAGTATTTCTCGAATTAAAAGCAGAAATAAGATAGGAATACAGTGAAGTGAAAAACGAATGGATAAAGGTCCAATTGTTATATAGTTATTTACACGTTCATTCAGCATCACAACGACACCATAATTAAGACGCATGAAGGAAGGAAGACGCAAGAAGAATTAAGATGCAGGAAGGAAGACACAAGAAGACTTCTTTAGAAAAATATTCACCTCTCACTTTATTGCAAGGATGCCGGAGACCGAACGTAAACTTCATATTTTGACCCCACTGTTATGACCGTCACGTTGTGTCATTCTTGTTCTCTTAGATGCTCAACCAGAGGTCTTGGGGTCCACTCCATCGGGGCTTTTCCGAGGGCCCCCTCGGTCGGGTGAAGCCTTCCCTACCACATCTGGTCTCTACTGTCTGGAAGTCTGCTGGCAACTGCATCGGGGGTTTCCGAGGTCCCCCTCGGTCGGGTGTGGCCTTCCCTACCACATCTGGTCTTTAGCTCTCTGGGAGTCTGCTGGCAACTGCTTCGGGGGGTTTTCCGAGTGCCCCCTCGGTCAGGTGTGGCCTTCCCTACCACATCTGGTCTCTACTGTCTGGAAGTCTGCTGGCAACTGCATCGGGGGTTTCCGAGGTCCCCCTCGGTCGGGTGTGGGTTCCCTACCACATCACGTCTCTAACCCTCTGGGAGTCTGCTGGCAACTGCATCGGGGGGTTCCGAGAGCCCCCTCAGTCGGGTGTGGCCTTCCCTACCACATCTGGTCTTTAGCTCTCTGGGAGTCTGCTGGCAACTGCTTGGGACCCAAACTCAACTGAGTTAAATAATAACTCAACGCCCACACGATCGCCTACTGGATCTTTGAATCGGATGTTTAATCGTCATCAAGCGGAAATAACTGTCATGCAGTTCAGAGGTTACTCTCTTCCGGTGCATGACTGTAGTGGCACAATGAGACCTTCACCTTGTCCCATATCATAAGCCTTAATCCGCCCACGCGATCTCTTTCGATTACTGGCCATTGGAATGTGTCACTTCCTTCCGGTGTATCACCTAGGAATAGCATTTTTGGGCCGGGTCGAAGGTCAAAATATAACACAATATTTATGAAAATGGCCTATGTGCAAATAAGATGTAAGGCGGTACAAATGAGTTACTTAAAGATTTAATAACTGGGCTAGGAGTTTAAAAAAAACCTAAGAAAATACGCATGAAACAAAAGAAAATGTTTAGGAGAATTGGTTACCTCCCTACCACCCAAATTAAGTCTGGACCGCCACGTGTTTTACGACCAACACCGAAAAGAAGCTGGGCTATCACTTCAGGAGGATTGAATTAATCTGGTAAGGATAAGAAAAATACGAGGGTTAATAGGATGGGAAGGAAATATGGAGATAATTTTCTAGCGGAGATTTTGATTCAAGATTTAAAAAAAAAACACCTATTTATCCAAGATGGGGTTTCAATGAGGAATCCGTGACACAGTGGTTATGAACAGGGGGAGTAATGTCGAATGTTATGCGATCTAAGCATTTTATATCACATCTGAAGCTATCAGAAAGAAATCATATCTTAATCAGAAAAGTTTAGACTGTCATAAAATCCCTTCAGCCGCGTCGTCCAGATCACTATTCGAGCTTTACTAGACGGATCTTCTTTTCCTCAGCTGCTTGCAGGCAGTGCACGTGCCCACACAAGTTTCGTACTTGACGTAAAACTGTGTCTGCTCTAGCAAAAGCCTATCTTGAAACACCAAGGATCATCACCCACAACTAAAAACACCGACATTGAACTTATCAACCATCGGAAATGATTAATACATTTCAAAGCCTTATTTGGGAGACGCAACTGTTCCCTAATGATTCAGGATGACATAGGCTGGCTACAGAGTAGTCATATGGAGTAGAGAGGAAACAAATGGAGTCAGATACGCTAAACCCAAATACCCACAACAAACCAAACCAAAATCAAATAACCCAACCAAATCTTCTGTTTCCCCATAAAGGTATCTCAGCCATATTCAAGAGACTATATTTGCGTAAGAATCTGTATTTGAATTTGGGAAAAGTTGATTTTTTCGGATAATTTTATTGTGTAACGCCATGGTATCATCTTGAATATTCGAAGGTTACATTCTTCTTCAAAAACAGCAGACGACTCAGTTGTCTTCGGATACGAAAAGACTTTATTCTGAACAGCAACATTTTACTTAACAGCCAACGCAACACGAGGGACAAGAAAACATCGTAAAAGTCTCTGAATGATTTTCTGCAGGGCTTTCATCAGAGAGGGCTCCCCCCACTGACTTTGACCGATTCATACAGTCTGACTCCAACTGACTTCAGAACTCAACCCAATTTTGCCCTGTCGGCTGGGACTGTAGAATACACCAACTGCACCTCTGCAGATTGGTACCCCCCCCACAAACAAGTGTCCTGATATGACACTAAACAATCTGATGGCGAGGTTCTATTAATGCTGGAGCTTTGGGGAATGCGGAGCACCCCTTCATTGCTATTGCTCCCAGGTCCACTCTTGCCTGGAATGGTAGCACCTGATAGGGCCCTACCTATGGATTAAATAGAACTAAACTTTATACTTATGCTAAACGGAATTGTTTGAATTAGAACTGGTTGACTAAATTGAATTGCTTGAAATAGAAATGTTTTTGACAATTAAACCGTATACATGCATTTAAACTGTGTACTTATGCTAAATTGAATTGTTTGTACTTATGCTAAATTGAATTGTTTGAAATGGAACTGTTTTTTTACATTGAAGCTGTATTTACACTAAACTGAATTTAATATAGAATTTAATATGGAAGTGTTTTACATTTAACTGTGTGTAAATCTATACTTATACAAAATTGAATTGTTTTAAATAGAACTGATTATTCGTATAGAATGCATTTTAGATAGAACTAAACTGCGGACTTATGATGATTTGTTTGAATTAGAACTGTTTGACTAAACTGAATAGCTTGAAATAGAAATGTTTTTTACATTTAAACCGTGTGCTCATGCTAAACTGAATTGTTTAAAATAGGACTGAATATTTGCAGAAAAATGTATTTGGCGTTAAATAACCTACAAAGGTTGATTTGCCGTAAAAACCCAACCAACAAACCAACAATCAACTCAATTCAACTCAACTGCCCAACTTTCAAATTATCTCTTTTTTATAGATATTCCAAAATTGAGTATTTCATTAGCCAAAGCCCTTTGGTTGACGTCATCCCATTGCACCATATTTTTATTTAATTCCAATCAAGCTTTGTTTTTAGTTTTCGTTTCCTGTCTCGAAACTTTATTATGACAAAGAGTGATACTATTTACCAACCCCTCCGCTCGGGCAGGATATGACACAAGGTCAATTTTTAAGCGGAGTTTAACAGGTTTTGAATTCAGAGTTTTCCTTCTCCTAGACTAGTTGCCTCACCAAGGCTGAAGAACCTAGTCCGTCCTACTATTTACCCATAGCTGGAGGGAGAATGATTGGATTCATACCTTTCCCAAGGGTATTTGCCCGAAAGTGAACGTAATAGCGCGACTGGAGTACGAACTCGCGTACTACGATTCCGCAGTTCATCGCTTTAACCATTACACCACGAGGACACCCTATGACAAAGAGTGATTCTCGTATCTCTCTCTCTCTCTCTCTCTCTCTCTCTCTCTCTCTCTCTCTCTCTCTCTCTCTCTCTCTCTCTCTCTCGT
>OY757924.1:50126935-50176935 GCA_963585895.1 Sepioteuthis lessoniana | reverse complement strand
TACCAGAGCTAATCGCATCGGCCGAAGAACATAAGATTGACATAATATGCATACAAGAACACAGATACACACACACCGAAGATATCAAATATCACGAAACTGGCAATGGGTGGTCGCTCGTCACCGTATCCACTTGGAAAAACTCTGTCAACGCCGCAGTAGAAGGGGTAGGATTACTAATAGGACCAAGAGCATTAAAAACGCTAAATAGCGTTGAGAAAATACAACCTAGAATGATGGCAGCTACTTTTAACAGCAACCCCAGAGCAACAATCATCTCATGCTACAGCCCCACCAATGTTAGTGAAGAAACTGAACTAGTCACCTTCTACGATGAGTTATCCTCATTAGTGCGTAGCATCCCGAAACACAACATGTTAGTCATTGGCGGAGACATGAATGCCCAAATCGGGAAAAACAGAAACAACAAATACAGCCTCCACAACACGTCAAATAGGAATGGGCAACATCTAACAGATTTCATGATAGAAAATAGATTAGCATGCCTCAATACAAACTACCAAAAAAGGGAGGGAAAACTATGGACATACACGTACACAAACAATACTAAAGCTCAGATAGACTACGTCCTTATAAACAAGAAATGGAAAAATAGTGCAATGAATTGCGAGGCATACTCCTCTTTTGAGGGTGTGTCCACCGATCACAGAATAGTCACGGCGAAAATACGGTTAAGCCTACAAAAAACGCCAAACGAACAGCGACCACCAAACACTATGACTGGGCCCTATTGAACAACAGAGATATAAGAGATAAATACGTATTAGAATTAAGAAACAGATTCGAAACACTACAAGAAAAGACGGAAAAAAGTACACCAAACGACAAATATGAAAATTTCGTCAATGCACACCTCGAGGCAGCAGCGAAATGCATTCCAGCAAAACTCAAAACTAAATATAGAGTCCCTTGGGAAACTTTAGCGGTAAGAGAAAAACGTGCACTAGTGAAAACAGCCTCCAAAAACTATCGAAAAAACCCAACAAACACAGATGCCTTAAAACTAAAAACAGCACAATATCAATTAGCAGGCGTATATATAAAGGAACAGACAGAATACATTCAAAATCAGATAGATAAGATTAGAGACTCGGTGGAAGATAGACAATCTAGGATAGCCTGGCAAACAATAAACGAAGTGAGTAGAAGAAAGAACACAGCCAAAGCAAAACTGAAAGCAGCAAACCAACAAGAAAGAATAAAACTGTGGAAACAGCACTTCGAAAACTTACTAGGAAACCAACCGAAAATAACACATGAACCAATCACCAGAATAATTAGCAAACAATTAGACATTAAACTAGGACCGTTCACACAAGAGTAACTCGACTCGGTTCTCAGAAAAATTAAAAATAGGAAAGCTGCAGGGCTGGACGAAATTCGCCCGGAAGTATGGAAGACCAGACAATTCGATGACATACTGCTGACACTGCAACGCAGTATACAATCAAAATCCGATAGATAGATGGATGAAGGGATGCATACTCCCCTTCCCTAAAAAGGGGGACCTCGGATTAGCCAAAAACTACCGAGGCATAACACTTACATCCATAGCAGCCAAAATCTACAATGCCCTACTACGAAACCGAATAGAACCCAAAATCGACAACATACTTAGAAAAAACCAAAATGGCTTCCAAAGAAATAGATCCACGACCTCACAAATATTAACCATCCGTAGAATCCTTGAAGGTGTACGGGCAAAAAACCTACAAATGACATTAATTTTTGTTGACTTTACCAAGGCCTTCGATTCCATTCACAGAGGAAAGATGGAACAAATCCTACTAGCGTACGGCATACCTAAAGAAACCGCAGCGGCAATAACGATTCTCTATAGAAACACTAAAGTAAAAGTACGATCACCAGATGGAGACACAGAATACTTCGACATTGTAGCAGGAGTACTACAAGGGGACACAATGGCTCCGTACCTCTTTATCATTTGTCTAGACTACGTACTTAGAACATCGATTGACAAAATCAAAGAGAATGGCTTCGAACTGACGAAGAAAAGAAGCAGAAGGTACCCCGCAACAACAATTACCGACGCCGACAACGCCGATGACATAGCGATACTGGCAAATACACCTGACCAAGCCGAAACACTACTGCATAGTTTGGAACGAGCCGCAGCAAACATAGGCCTCTATGTTAATGCACACAAAATGGAATATATGTGCTATAATCAAACGGGGGACATCTCCACTCTAGAAGGAACCCCTCTTAAACTAGTAGACAAATTCACTTACCTAGGAAGCAGCGTCGAATTAACCGAAAAGGACATCGAAACGAGGTTAGCGAAAGCATGGACAGCTATCAATAGGTTGTCGATTATTTGGAAATCAGACCTAACCGATAAAATGAAACGCAGTTTCTTCCAGGCAGCGGTCACATCGATACTGCTATATGGCTGCACTACATGGACGTTAACAAAACGGCTGGAGAAGAAGCTAGACGGCAATTACACAAGAATGCTACGTGCAATCTTAAACAAGTCCTGGCGGCAACACCCCCAAGACACCAACTGTACGGCCACCTGCCCCCTATCACGAAAACTATTCAAGTTAGACGAGCCAGACATGCAGGACACTGCTGGAGAAGCAGGGACGAACTCATAAGAGATGTACTCTTATGGACCCCCACACATGGCCGTGCAAAAGCAGGACGACCAGCACGAACATACATTCAGCAGCTATGTGAGGATACGGGATGTTGTCCTGAAGACCTACCTAGGGCGATGAACGATAGGAAGGAGTGGCGAGAGAGGGTCAGGGATATCCGTGCTACCAGTGCGATATGATGATGATGACAGTTATTCTTAATTCAGATGTTTCCTCTTGTTAGGCTGGTTGCTTAACCCAAGCTACAGAGGCCTGCTTGCCCAGCCATTTACCCATAGCTGGGGTGAGAACATATGGATGAATTTCTTTCAGAAAGGTCCTGAATTATCCTGTCTCCTCTTCTCTTATAGATATCATTAAAGACCGAGCATTATACTTCGACGATATTCTATTTCAGTAAACAATATCATGCTGTATTTTTTAAAATTCATATACCATGAGGGTCTTCAAGATCTTAGAGACGAGCTTCAAGTTCAATATCAAGTTACACTCTCTCAGATCATATTATGACGAATTCAAACGTTACGATAGTACAATGTTCTTATACGATAATACAATGATATAAGTAAAGTTGGCAACCGTAGTCAAGGGCGACCTGAAGGTTCCATTTTCAATAGCTACAACACCGAGGTGAAGAGGAGGACGCTAATCCTTTCCCTGGATTGCTCCACTTAACCCTTGATACGTGCCTTATAATGCTGAGTGAAGAAAAAAGGTTTCAAGTACCATTTTTAAAGACTTTGGTATTACCCGATCTGGGATGGAACTCCGGTCTCTCGGACCATTGGCGAACACTCTATCCACTAAGCCAATACTACTACAGTATACAGATCAATATCAATATTATAATACAAGATCTTATATCTATAATACTCGGTTATCGTCAAGATCTTCTTCACCACCAGATCAATACTATACAGCTGTTTACTTGATCATATCACGATACACTCCAAAGCAGATCCACTTGAGTGCTAACCTTACAAACTTGCCCTGTCATATGTATACAATTTCACAATTATGTTGATATTAAATTCACACTTAAACGCAGGCAATTAGTATTGTTTATCAGCAATACATAATTGCTTCACTGAATTCATTAGTTTAGTCAACCAGTATAGTAAAACACCAAGTGATAATGAAACTTACTAAATGGCCAGTAACTCGAGCTGGTTTTACTTGATTCAATCAGGTGACCCTTAATTGTTGGTTGGTTAGATTTTATGGTATATCAACTCTAGTAGGTTATTTAATACCACATCCTATTCATACACATACACACGCACACACACACACACGCACATATATATATATATATATATATATGGTTTGTAAATGATGAGTTTGCTGATAACATTCTAAACAAACCAGAGTCTATTTGTTTGCACACAGTTAAAGGGCTTCAAGTATTATTATTTAACACTTATAATTTTATTGAACATTACTTATTCATTTCCACGCAGTTAAGGGTTCAATTAATTGCTCGGTGCATGTGGCGCACCATTAGGGAATGCCGACGAGGCCAAGAATTTTTGTCCCTGCCGCGCATGGGTTTCGATCTGTGCGCAGCCCCCAATATAAATGACCATGTGCCCAATTTAGACTTGGTGTGAAGTCTAAATATCCCTATGACTTTTTGCTCAATATTGGCTTATTCCATAGTATCTTGCTCCGCATGACCTGAAAAAATCATACTGTTAATTCAAATAATTTAACCTAGTTTGTTTAAGGTATATTCTATGAAACCGGAATATTCACTTATTAAAAAAATGTTTTCAACTTTTATGTTATCATTCGGATAAGCAAATGTTTCGTAATATTTTGGTACGTGTGTGGCGAAGTCAACTGATTGTAATGTGGCAAGGTTAACCAGTTTTTGAGAATATCATAGTTATAACTTTCTTCACAGCTGTCTTGATTTGGTTAAAAAATCAGATTTTCATAATTTTCCTGGAAAACAAATTGATTCTTAAGAAGACACAGCCGTGATTCTGTTTAGTAAAAAGTCAGTCTGTGTTGTTGATTTCGAAGCTGGGTTGAGAAGTTTGTCAATATTAGAAATACAGTTTTGAATTGGTGAGTGTGACCCAAATGTAAGTAAAAGTGAAGTTGACGACCGTAGTCGAGAGCGACCAGAAGGCTCCCTTTTCAATAGCTACTACACCGAGGTGAAGGGGAGGGCACTACTCCTTTTCCCTGGATTGCTCCACTTTACCTTTGATACGTACCTTATATTGCTGAGTGTTAAACAAGGAGGTATCAAGTACCATTTTTAAAGTCTTTGGTATGACACGACCTGGGTTTGAACCCAGGTCTTTTAGACCATTGGTGAACACTCTACCCAGTAAGCTAATGAAATGGCCCTTTGAATTTAACTTGAATAATAGCTGATTTAAGATGTATTTTCAGCACGGGGATTGCTTGGATAATGATGAGATCTGCATATAATGACCGGATTTTTACAACACAAGTTGGTTGGTGTTGGAACTGTAAAGAGAACGGATCGACTCGTATTGAGAGAGACACACACACAGAACACATACGCAATTTGTTAGCAGTCGGCGGAAATACGATTCCGTATAGCCCGCAAACATGCTTACGTACTCACGAGTAAAACCAACTGATAATAACTTTTATGGGATTTTAGAAGCAGAATATATTGGTAGAAATTGTTATTACAAAATAATTACTCAACTAACAAAAGCCAGAGATATTCTATTAAAAAAGTAAGAAAAACAAAATAACTTGCGCAAAGAGGAACAGAATTTTTTTTGTTTTTTTACATTTTTTTTTACATTTTTTTTTTTACAAATAGAAATCGATAATCTCAGAATATTATTCCTGGATTTGATATCGAAATTTATTGAAACAACTATTAGATGTATAATAACAAAATTCAATTTGATATTCATTTTCCTATCGCCCATTGAAGAATCCAGAGCGTAACATTCAGATGATATTCACGCAGGGCAACGAAAGAAGAAATCATTTATTGAAGAATTTGGAGCAAGGTTATCAGCAGCTTATTGAAAGATTTGGTATTACTATATATTCATGTATTTGATATATTTCTGCGTATTGTTCAGGTTGAAAGGTTCAAAGCAATTTTAGCTTCTAATGAAAATTCATCATCTTTCCTGGAGAAAAAGAAAAAGGAAAACCAGAATGAATTAGTATCACTTAATTGAAAACTTTGAAAATAGTTAGACATTTCAGTTTCACTCTCTTTATTTACTGGCATATCAAACATCGTGATTTAGATATTTAAAAGTATTTTAATAGGATGCGACTTAAACCGATTTACAACATATTTCTTCCTCAATCTCGTGAAATTTCAGCCCTGTTCATGGGGATTTAAAATTACTATATTCTCAGCATAGGGCTTTAAAATATGTGGTGCAGTTTCCAGACTTTTTTGTACGGGCATTTAAAATTGTCGTAGACTCTTGAAAATTCAGTATGTTATTGCTATACATCTATGATTTCAGCTTCAAATCAACAGCTACTACAGCAATTGGAATACACCCTACTAAAGCCTGATTGTCACAACTGGTGAATTTCAAAAATGCAATCTGACACTTTAGAAGAACGATATGCAATAAAATTCTGTTTTAAACTTGGAAAAAATGTCGCAGAAACCTATGGAATGCTTCAGACTGCTTTTAGACCATCTTGCATGAATCGAGCATTGGTTTTTGAGTGACATAAGAGATTCAAGGAAGGCAGGGAGTCTGTGAGGGGTGATGAGAAGTGTGAGAGGAGTAAGGAAGTCAATACACCAGAGTTGATTAGCCAAAGGGTTAGGGTTAGGGCTACTATGTTGAAGTTTTAAGGGAGTTCAGGAAGGGATTCCGTCAGAAAAGGCCAGCACTCTTCAAAATCGGGTCAGTAGCATTTCCCCCAGGACAATGCACCAGTCCACAACTCCATCCTTGTCACAGACTATTTGACCAAGATGGGCATCAAGACAGTTCCTCACCCTCCCTGTAGTTCAGACCTTGCTCCCTGTGACTTTTGGTTATTCCCTAAGCTCAGAGGCTGTCGTTATGAGACAATTGAGGAGATGAAAGCGGCTGTGACGAAGGTCATTGACACGCTCACACAAGAGGACTTCCATGGGGTCTTCCAGAAGTTTTTGGAACGGTACAAGTACATTGCAGCCGGAGGAGATTACTTCGAAGGAGACTAGAGTTTCATGTGTGTACTATCAATAAAAGTGCCTATACGAAAAAAGTCTGGAAACTTATTTAATGATCCTCGTACCTCCCCCGACAAAACACGAACGTCCTTTGTAGGACATTAAACTACATCTGAGAGCTAAACTCTGGTTCTGGATTTCTGGGGAAAGTGGTGTACCTCTTCATTGCTATTATTCCCTGGTCCACTCTGACCCGGTGTGGTAATATCTATCAGAGTTACATCCATAGATCAAACACATGTGTTTAAAATTATTCGCAATCGATAGAACCATTTGCTCAAAATATTCTTCAAATTAACTACACTGAAAATGTAAGTACGAACGTACAATGAAGGCGATTTTCTAACTTTTATGCATGAAGTAACCCTTGATGGGTTGATATCAATTGATCAATTGGGAAACCTGTCAGTATTAACAATATTAATAGCAACGGGCACATTAGGAATTAGTAAACTATGCTTTAAGATCCGTCGCTGGTGTACAGTAATCAATTACAGTGGATATTAAGACTAAGCTAAAGTTACACTAATCCAGGAGTGGGCAAATTGAGGCCTGAGGTAATCTCTAAAAATATTAAAAAATAAACCCTTGCACTTTTGATTTTAGAAGATGCGGCCCTTTGATAATTAATAACCCAGTGATTCGACACTCCCACCAAAAATTTGCCCACCCCTGCTCTAAGTAGTAACTGAGATTCTACAGATCCTCGTTGAAAAATATAATTGTCTTTTTTAAGACTTCACGCAAAAGATTTTGTATTTACCGAAACTGTCCGCAGGATGCGACACAAAGTCAATTTTTAAGCTGAGTACAGCTTGTTTGAGATCAGTTGTTTGTCTAATTAGTTGGATACTCATTAAGGGCTCATTTACTGTTACCGTGTACCAGGATAAGCAAAATTTATTAATATCTACCTATCCGATTTTCTAATTTTAAAATACTTTCTCTCCATATCTTTTTACCCTTTAAGGTTGGTTCTGCGAATAACACGTTCTGGTTGCAACACAGCAGGTTATCTCCTCTAAGTATGGGAGAGTATTTTGTCTCAGTATTCACTCACCAATGTTTTCCTTCCTTAAATGGTGGAGGTTGGTTGATTTTTACGGCATGTCAACCCCTCTAGGGTTATTTTATCGCGCTTATCGAACGTTCACATTTACATTTTTTGCGTACTTGTTTCTTAAATTTTTTTTTTTTTTTGCACACAGCCCTATTGAATGGAAATAATATTTAAACGGATCTATTTGACCCATTGATAGGCCCCTAACAGATACTACCACTCGGGGTCAGAATAGACCTGGGAGTAATGGCAATTACAGGGTACTCTACACTCCTCAGATCTCCAAAACTGGAGTTTCACTATCAGATGCAGTTTTGTCTTAGAGTCGGACATTACATTTTGGAGGGAACCTTGCCTCTGCAAGGAATACAGTGAACTTATTCTAAGTCCCGTCAACAGGACAATATTAAGGGTTGAAGTATATGAGTTTACATACTTGGAACCATTTAACTTTGTTGACATGCTAAACTGAATTCTTTGAAATAGAACTGTTTGATCATTTAACTATGTGTAAACAAATAACTGATGTTTAATTGAATTTTTTGTGCTACATAGCAATACTTGAAACCATTTAACGTTGTTGACTTATGCTAAACTGAATTATTTGAAAAAGAACTGTTTTATCATTCAAATGTGTTTAAGTACATGACTGATATTTAATTGAATTGTTAGTGATACATAGCAATACTTGGAACTATTTAACTTTGTTATGTTACAAATCCTATATATCTAATATATATGTATAAAACGGATTTGGCATTAAATAACCTACAATGGTTGATATGCCATAAAACTAAACCATAATACGTCTGTATTCAGAAAGAACAAACATTCTTAAAAATCTCTTGGTAATTTTTGTTTGGTTTGAAACATCGTCAAAATTGCCTTACTTAAAACGACAACTGCTCCGTCCAAGATTTGAACACTGTTCGCTGAGTTCATTTACAACGACAATAGCCGTCACACACTACAGAGTTGGTTACAAGGATAACAACCTTTTTCTTCCTTCTTCTAGCTCAGGTCAAGTAGTTATAGAGGAATGAATCTCGTAAGGTCTTAATCATTTACATTTTTATTTATACCGACGATCCGAGTTCAAATACTGGATGAAGCTGGTCACATTTCAAATTGCGCTAATGATCTTTGAAAAGATGTCATTCAATCTATTATCCATCCATATGGGTAACTTGTAGGACAGACTTGGTTCTTTAGCATTGGTTAAGCAAGCGGTATAGCAGAAGAAAAACTCTGAATTCAAACCATCTCACTCCGTTCAAAAATTGACCTTGTGTTATACATTATAGGTTTGAGAAGGTAATGATAGAGATTAAGGAATATATATACCAAAAGGGAATGTTGTATAGCCACATAATACATATACATCTGTATGCATGCTGAATCATAACGACGACACAATAAAGACGAGCGACTCAGTTCTTTAGAAAAATACACCTCTCACTTTATTTGAAAGGGTTCGAAAGGGTTACTCAAGGTTTTACTGTGAGAGGGAGTTGGAGACCGAACAGAACCGCAACATATTGATCCCCACTCTATTGGCCATAACCGCGTTTCTTTCTCGTTCTCTTGGGCTGCTCAACCGAGGGCCTGGGAGACCAGCCTCTTTGGGTGCTGGTTTTGTCTACCGCATCTTATCTCCAACTCATCTGATCTCCAACTGCCTGACTTCCTGTCTTCACCCGGGTTATATAATGATTTGACGACCACTCCTCTTCCTGCCAGCGTCACAATCGCACTCATTCAACCCGTCCACGGTCAAGGTTATAATATCCTGATATTCCTCGACCGGATGCACCTGTTATTTACACAGGTGCATTTCCTGTTTTGACGGCCCGGCCGGGTCGGAGGTCAATATACAACAGGAACAATCGAAGTTACCCTAACAAGAAATAAGAACAAGAATGATAACAAGAAAATGATCTTAACGGAATGATAACAAAAATAATGCAAAAATTGTCACCTTATCGGCTCAAAGTTTGGCTTGAAAACATCTTCAAAAGTATCCTCCATAGGTCTATTGCTGGTTTCAGGAAGGAGGAAATACGAAATACCAGCTAAGATGGTGATAAACCCCATCATCAATAGAGGTAAACAGTCACCCAATTTTCCATCTACAAAAAATCGCTTGGAATAAAGAGAAAGAGAAAGAAAAATAGTTTAAATGTCTTTGAGATGAAAATCACGTATATAATTAAATACGGACTAAAGGTTGAGGTTGACTGATGTCAGTTGATGGATTTTATCGGCATGTTTTGCCGTTAAAATAACCTGTCGGATTATATTATGCCTAGAGTTTACGGAACAACGTAAGTTGTACGTCAGCCCAGTCGGCTGGTGCTGTAGAATACACTGATTGCATCTCTGCAGTGGAGTAAGACCACTCCGCCCCAAATAGTGAACTGGAAATGACATTAAACAATCTGATGGTGAGGGTCCATTAATGCTGAAGATTTGGAAAATACGGCGTACCCCTTAATTTCCAACGCTCCCAGGTCCACTCTTGCCCGAAGTGGTAGCACCCGAAAAGATCCAATCTATGGATCAAATAGAAGTGTTTGACATTTAAACTGAATGCAAACAAATGACTTGTGCTAAATCAAATTACTTGAAATAGAACTGTTTTATCTGATTCTGATTCTTCAGAAAGGTTCGTTTAGGTTTTTTTTGTATTTACTATATGAGTTTTTTTTTTTTTTTTTTTTTTGTTATTCAATACTCCTGTTTTCTACCACGGACTTCAACTTCTGTTGGGAATTTAACAAGAAGATAACCATTTGCCATGGTTAGGACGAGATACACCCGCCAGAATACTCGTGTCGGGAGGGAGATTTTGAGACCCTGGTTATTTCAAGCTTTCAGTGGTCAAAATCTACTGCATTAAACAATTTTCAAAGCCTTGTTTCTCTCAACGCGATTGACTCTCAGCGATTGCCTGCAAGTACCTATACAATATAAAGGATTGGTGTTGTTTGCTATAAAAGCAATTTGTAGAATACAGTTGGAATTAATTATATAGGATAATAAGCTTGGGCTTGGCGTGGCTTACCGATAGATCGGATGGGGCCTCTCCGACCGCCAGTCAAATCCTAGTAAGAACCGAAGTGGAGTGTTGTAGGTCAGGTCACAGAAAATCCAGCCACTAGGATCCTGTCGACAGGCATTACTGGTTACCACCCATGTCCGACATGCGGTTCATTGGGTGATCTGATCCCTCTGCTGAAGTGCAACTGGTGTATTCTACAGCCCGAGCCGACAGGGTGGTAGATTGATGGTTAGTTAGAAATTCTTACAGACAATTGTCAGTGAGTTTCTTAGATGTACCTATAACTGGAATTTTATATTATATTGCTCCAAGCTGATTAAATAGTCAACTATGTGGCACACTCAGTGTAATGGTTATTGATGTATGAAACAGAATCGGAGATTCTAGTTCAAGTCCTACACGATGCTATTTGCCTTTCACTTCGCGCTAATCCCTTAGGAAAAGGCGTGAATCAATCTTTTCTCCCCAAGATATGGGATAATAGTAAGAGAGACTGGGTTCTTAAGCCTCGTTTAGGCAACGAGTCAAAGAGAAGGAAAGCTCTGAATTCAAACCAGCATTTCTCTGCTTAAAAGCTGAAGTTGTCATATCCTCTCTCTTTTATCCTGTTGGATACATATTCGGTAAATAAAGAGGAAGTGACTATATGTAAATGGATTTGTAGAAAAATTTAAAGGAATGTTTAAACTTTGATGAAAAGGCTTTCAAATTATTCAATAAACAAATAATTTTAAGAAATATCCTTGAGCTTTGTAATAATAATATACTGTGGATTTTTAGCAAGTCATTCTTCTAAATCAGTATTTAGTTTACTTGCTGTTCTTCAATTAAGTGTTTGAATTGTTTCGAAAAGAAAATGTCTACTTCCATTTCAATTTTGTTAGATATCTATTTCCTTATTTTTTCTTTATTCATCTATTTATTCATTTATTTGAGAAACACACAGCTGTTAAATTATAGATTGACTGAATTTTTTATTTGGTATATCGTATAGAAAATTTTAAAAGATTTAAATAGGGATTCCAAAAACGGAAACCGATAATGTCAAATAAGTGGAATTGACAGGTGATAACCTTTAAGCAGAGTTGAAAGCTTAGCTGTCATAGCAGGATTGTAAAGTCAGTTGACTAAAATCCAAGAAGTTTCAACTTTCTATTAGTTGAGCCTGAGCCGTTGAAAACTCCAGACTCTAGTTCCATCTGTGTCCCTATGGTTGACTCCCGGCTTCTCGCAAGTGTCGGTTATTCAATTGAGAAGACATTTAAATTAATAAAGTTATGTGTGTATGTAAGAAAGAAAACTTCTTACTTGTCATTCCTCCTAGCGAAGAGAATAGAGAGGCGAGTAAAGAAGATGGAACAACTAGATGAAGAGGAGAACTGACTCAGACAGTAAAAGAAAAAAAGAACTTCCTCAGTCATCAAGTTGGCCGAACCAAATCTATGATTGTTAAAAAGTTATTTCAACTCAGGAATATATGAAAAAAGGGAATCGAGAAAGCTATCGTCTTATATTGGGATTCACAAAACACCCAATCCTCTTCTACCTCGCATAGGTGACATTGTCCGGACAGATCCTGCCATTACTCACATGCGTCAAGTGACTTTGGCAAGAGGTGGTTGACTGCTGTTTTCGCTCAAAGAGTTTAGATCAAGCATATCTGGTTAAACTTAGCCTACCGGCCGAGATGTTGAACTTTTTCAATTTGTTTTCCTTTCAGCTGCTAGCTTACAAAATACTTACTCTAAAACCGGTACCATTCGCTTTCAATGGGACACTACTGTAGCCTCATAACTTTTAAAAAACTTAACATACCATCAACATAATATATGGAGTTAAGACACCACCGAATCTAGAAAATGTAGAGAGGGCTCCTAATGCTCCATTTCTCACACAGGTCGGGTATAATTCACAAGTGTGGGCGTATATGATCCCAAATGTGCCAGTAATGCACAGTTTACTTAAGATAGCCAATGCTGTTGAGGTCCATTGTAAATCTAGATAATAAAATGAAAATAAAATTAACAAATTAGAAAACATCTGGCAAGCATTCGACTGAGCAAGGTTTTTTTTAATATTCTGAAACCTATCTAAATACAAAAAAAAGTTGTTGAAAATGAACGTTTCAGAATCCAGTATTTTGCAATTAAAAACAAATCCTACTGCATGTCTACAATGATTGATAGCCCTATATATATCTACGTGTATTTTCGTTTTCGGTCCCTCTTCATTCTTTACCCATGTTGCTTATCCATTCGGCTTTTCTGTTATGTTCTCTTCGTTCCTTTATTTTGCTCCCAAATTGTTCTGCTTCCAGTTGTTGGTATGCCTTCCTGAATTCTCTTCCTACTTGCTGGTAGAATTTTTTTCGTTGGTTTGACATTTTCTGTTTTGTTTGTATATTTTTATTTAGTCATCCTCCTTTCACTGGTGGCTTTTTGGATTATTTCCACGACTTGTATTGTTTGTTTTACTTGTTTTGCTTTGTCCTTTCCCCATCCCAAAATGTTCTAGCGTTCTCTCTTTGTTTTATCTTTTTTGTTTGCTGCGGTAGATTTATTATCTGCATTTCCAGTCGAATTTCCCATTCAGGTTTTGAGTTTCGGTTCTTGTTCTTTAAGGGAACACCAATTTTATCATAAACTAATTCCGCCCACCCCAGCATAGATTAGTTCATTTAATTCTGTGATGTTGTTCGTTCAGGTATGTATTAATGATTTGCTGATTTTTTCAGTTTCTGGTTTGACGATTCTCCAGTCGTGGTTTCTTAGCGTTGTTAATGTAGTCTTCTTTTCATCCATACTTCTCTTTAAATTTTTTATATTCCTTTCTTCTTCTCGTGCTAGTGTTTGTTCTGTGTAGTTTGGGTGTGGTGATTCGATTGCTATTATTTTGCGGTTCATTTTGGTTTGTTTTTTAGTATTTGGTGTGCCGATTATTGTATTAGGGTTTTGTGGTTTTGATTCTCTATTTATTGTTTGACGTATTACTGATATTTCAAAGTCAGAAAACCAACCCTTTCTTTATTATCGTCCTTACTTGCTTAGTGCGTGCTTGGCTTGTTGACTGAAATCTGGCCCGTTCTTTCCAGGTTTCTATCATTCTTTTCCTCTACTCTCTTTGTATATAGTTGCTCCTAAAATGACAGCGAAGTACAAGTTTGCCTTCTTCCCAAGTCTATTTTCTGTGTTAGTGTCTCTGGTTTGTGTGATTACTTAGGTCGACGCTTGTGAATCTGAAAAAAAGAACAGCCAATATTCGTAGGATGACAACTAGATCCTTCATGTTGACCATCAAGGGAACACTTGCCGATCATGACACCCAGACCTGTTGTCTCAGTCCCACGTTGTGTTATGGTTCGGTTTCTCATTTTTATCATGGGAAGTATATTTTGGCTATACCAGACCCAGGGGTTGTTTAAAATCGGCCTACCTATCACGTATGAGACCAAGTACGCTTTAAGTAAGAGAACTCATAAGCAGGTCACGAAAATGTATAGTTTGGCTGTTTTTCCTCATCAATAGACACCACACTTATCGATGAGTGTCAGTAGTTTCCCGACGGATTTATATAACCATGGCCATTGAACTATGAACTTCTTCCGCTCAGCATCTGGTGAGGCTCACTGTTGACCCAACTTTGGATTCATTCGCCTTACTTCACATTCACTGTGTTGCTTCCTATAGCTTCTGGAGAAATGCATTCAGAGTATTTTTTCCATTCTTTTTTATTTGTTAAGTTTTAACTAAGTTAAAGTTCAGTTATTCACTTTTTCCTTTTTTTCTATTGGTCAGCTCTAGAGTAATTCGGTGCAGTTATTTATAATATTTAGCTCTTCCATGTAATTTCATAGTCATTGTCTATAATAGGAACATGTTAAATACTAAATTTGGACTGTCTGCCTTTATATATCTACACTGTAAAAAACAAAGACAAGGAGAATACAAATAAATCTGTTGATACTAAATATATAGTTTACTATTTTTCTCCCTCCATTATTAGTTACAACTTCGTATATAAATTCTATGCTGAATTAACCGCATTCACGTCCATTTTCTAAACAGCAAAAATATAGACACCACGAGAATATAACAAAATCAAATAATTCAAGTTCCAATTAGTCAAGGCAAGGACAAATCTTCAAGTCAATATATACAATTTGTCATTTTTCGAAGACATGTGAGAGTTTGACTTTTTTGTTTTGTTTTTGCTTCTTTTTTGCCGATTAGTTCGTCTCTGACGATAGTTCCAATTATCATTTTTTATATTATCATTATTATATTTACTCCTTGAAAGTTTTTAACATCAGCTAAAGCTGATGGTATTTTACTGGAGTTTGAGTGACAGCAAGTTTCCTCTAGTCACCAAGACTCTTCTCAGTATTCTGTCCGACCTCAATAATGCAGTAGTTTGGATGGTCTCTTCTCGTCCTCTAATTTCAAAGTCCTCCAGTTCTTGCATCAAGCCTTTGGTGATTGTACTAAGAATACCAATTACAATTGGTATCACCGTCACTTTCATGTTCCACAGTTTTTTTCAATTCCCTAGCAAGGGGCAGGTACTTATCTTTCTTTTCGCCTTCTTTCAATTTTACACTGTGGTCAGCCGGGACCGCAAAGTCAATAATTTTGCAAGTTCTTTTGTTATTGTTGATTATTATAAGGTCTGGTTGGCTGGCCGAAATTTGGTGATCCATTTGTATTTCAAAATCCCAGAGGAGTTTGAGCGTCTCATTTCCCAGACGGGTGCTGGTTTCTGCATATACCATATGTTCGTATGGTCAAATTTAAATTTCTTGTTCAATTCCCAGTGGATCGCCTTGCCCACCCAGTAGCGTCTTGTCTAATACTCTTTTAGTGAAAATTTACTGCTTTCGCTGATTATATGATTGACTGTTTCGTTTATCACCACATAGTCTATATCTGCTGTTTTGTTGCGTCTTATCAATTCTTGCTTTCATATAGTCGGTCCTTTTGGCGTTGTTTTGAGCTGCTATTAGAAGAGATTCAGTTTCTCCTTTAAGGTTTCCCTTTCTTAATCATATCCATGTTTTCTAGTGTGAGATGTCGCTTGTTAGACGCTTAAAACGTCCATAGAATAGTTTTTCTTCCCATTTTTGTTTTCCATTCTGTTGGGCCTCGTGTTGTCAGTATTGTTTCTGGTGGCTTTGATCAGCCTTCCTCCGTGCTTTTCTATGTAGTCTTCGAGTCGTTGTATCGATGCGTCAATGCTATCTTCAATGCTGGCAAGTGTTCTTCCTCATTGTTTTCCTGACACATTATCTGTCTATGACATCTCTGCGATATAATACCTTATGCATGACTATTAGTTTTCTTTTTCTCTGGTCAATTTGTTTAATTTCTTTGGTTTATTTCAAGAACGTCCTCGAATATTTTATGAGGGGGACAGCCCAAGTATTTATCCCTTCCTGTCATATAGTTTTGTCTCGAGTAGCTTTCTAGTTCTCCTGATAACTCTTTTTATTTTTCCATTAATCTTCACTTGTTTGATGGAGTTTGCTTCCAATAATCCCCAAGCATTTGTAGGTTTCCTTTTCTCTGAGCGTTCTATTTTTTCTTGATTTGGTAGTTCTATTCTGTCCGTCATGTGTCATTTCCTGCTTTTCATTATTAGCATGGCACATTTCTCTCAGCCAAATTCCATTTTTAAGTCCTTACTGTATATTCTCACGGCCTGTATTAGAGTTTCCAATTCTTTTTCATTTATTTTGCAAACAGTTTTATTGCGTCCATGTACATTAGGAGATTGATATTTTCCTGCGATTTACTAAGTTTGTATCCGGCTGTGTATTTCATGAGTATATGGCTAAGTAGCATCATCGCTATTACAAATAGTGATGGTGATAGTGCATCTCCCAGGAATATACCTTTTTGGGTCTTCTCTTCAGCCAAGATTTTCTCTCCTGCTGTCAATTCCACTGTCCGAGTTTTCAAGATTTTTTCGATAAAGTTTATGACTTCATCTGATATCTTTTACATTTTATGGCAGTTTATTTTCTAGCTTTGGGGGATCATATCATATGCCTTTTTGTAGTAAATCCAGACCATAGCAAGATTTTCCGTCTCTTCTTGATATATTTTTAATCTTACTTTTTCGCCAGCACTTTCTGGTTTATTTCCTCGAGTTGCATTGTCATTTTTTCATGTGTTGCTTTTTTCTTTTTGTCCCAAAGTGTTCCGGCGTTTTTCCTTTGTTTTATCATTTTGTTGTCGTAGATTTCTTATTTGCATTCCCAGTTGAATTTCCCACCTATGTTTTGATTTTCTGTTGGTGTTCTTTAAGGGAACCCCGAATTTTTTCACAAATTAATTTCCCTTCTGCATAGATTAGTTCATTTAATTCGGTGATGTGTTTCTATGAGATATATGGTAATACTGCATTTATTTTTTTCTGTTCCCGTCTTCAGTGTTCTCCTGTTTATGTTTCTTAGTAATGGTAAGGTAGTCGTTTTTTCATCAATAATTCTATTTAATTTTCTAAATTCATTTCTTCCTATGTTAATGTTTGCTTTGTGTTGTTTTGGTGTGTGGTGTTTCTATTTTTATTAGTTTGCGGTCCATTTTGATTAGGCTGTTCTTGTTTGTCAATATTTAGTGTGTCTGATATTGTATGAGTGTCTCGTTTAGATTCGCTATTTGTTTTCTGACATATCTATGGTATTTCAAGGTCAGAAAACCGATCATTCTTTATCATTGTCTAAACTTGGTTAGCGAGTCTTTGGTTTATTGTCTGAAATCTAATGCATTCTCGCCAGATCGCTATCATCTTTCTCCTATATCCTTTTGTGAAGGATTGCTCCTAAAAAACAGCTTTGCAGTGCAAGTTGTTGTCTTCCATAGCCCATGTTTTGTGTTGGAGTCTCTGATTTGTGTGGTTACTTCGATCGTCGTTTGTGTACCTGAGAAAGAATGGCCAGTAAGCATAGGATGACAACCGTTGGCTATCAAGGGAGCACCTGCCGATCATGACACCCAGTATTATTATTATTATCATTATTATTGGCTCTCTCACCGATAGCAATCTACATTATTGATCATATATATATATATATATATATATATATATATGGGGGGGGGATTGTGTGTCTGTCTGTCTGTATTTGAGCGCGTAAATATGCGCTTGTACCAATTTGATTTGGTACATGTATATAAAATAATCAGGGACGCCTGGATTTAAAAAGATTAAACGTATCAGCAGTAAATCAACAACGAGTTCTGATTGGCTCAAGGCGCTCAAACGGAAAAGTCGTTAAGAGTGGACGCAGGATAGAAAACCGAAAAAGTGTTAGTTGACGGCCAGATGCGACGAGGTAAAAACCGTCAGTTAGATATAAGACACGTCGATGTGAAAACAGCCGAAAGTTGCGGCCCCCATTTTAGGGTGAGCCCTGAAAAGAGGTCTCACACCAGACGCGAAGCTGTGAAGATGAAACCAGCAAACAATCACGGTTATAACTACAATAAAAACATGAACGATAATTCACGAAATGTATCTGTCCTCTCTCTCCTTATGACATTTTATTTCTCTTTGTCTAGCTAACGCAGTCGCTCAGTTTTCATACGCTGTTTCTCTCTTCCCAACGACTATTAAAAGTGTAGCAGTCGATAAAGTTTTGTATTAGCGAACCAAGACGGGTTTTTGTGTTTGTCACTTTTTCTCACGGCAAGATTATCACGAGGTATGACAGACACTTAAAACGTAGCGTTACATGCATAAACCCGTTCGACACGTAGTGATACAAATGTCTATGCATAGTAGTTGTAGTAGTACAAGCGTCTATTGACATCGTACCAGCAGAACTTCTGTTTGAACGCCGAAGCATTGCAAACATCTATTTGTTCCGTTTGATGTTACAGTCGTCCATTTGATGTGTAATGGTACTTGTATACATGTGTTTTTTTCTCTACATAAAGGCTCGTAGGCATTATCAATTGGTATGAGCTTGTGGGTTTTTTGTTTTTTTAGATAGGGTCCTATCTATGCGTCAAATAGAACTAAATTGAATGCTTATGCTAAACTAAATTGTTTTAAAAAGAACTGTTTTTACATTAAACTGTGTGTAAAAAATGACTGATATTTAATTGAATTATTAGTGATACATAGCTATACTTGGAAGTATTTAACTTTGTTGAATAAACTGAATAGCTTGAAATAGAAACGTTCTAGACATTTAAACTGTGTACTTCTGCTAAACTGAATTGTTTGAAGTAGAACTGTTTATATGTATAAAAGCGGATTTGGTATTAAATAACCTAAAATGGTTGACATGCCATAAAACAAAACCAACGAACCAAACAAACAAACACCCTAACAAATATTTGTATAATTCTGACCACACTCATGAATAGGATTAATAACAAAACAAAGTTTTAGACCTTCCCAACAATCATTTGCAAAGTTTTGGTGACACGCAAGAGCAATAGTAAAAGCAAAACAAGTTTTGAGACCATCCCAACAAATATAATTCTGATAAAACCCTAAAATCAAAAATTATAAGAAAATTTTAGACTATTCCAACAAATACATCTTGTTCAAAAAATTGATTATTATTACAAGCCTGAATAGTTACTTGAAACCATATTAATCCCTGTAAATTATCAGTATAAATATGAATACTTAAAACTGTACAAACTATTAGTATGAAGATTAGTTACTTTAATCTCTTCACTGTTAACAAATGATTCGTTTTCGTTAATTGAAACCATATAATTGCTTGCAGGGAAAAAGCTGACATCGGCATTAAATAAGCCGACAGTGGCCTTAAAAACAAACAACCAGCCAGCCAACCAATAAATCCACAAGTGCATCCTTCCTCAGCTTTGCCGATAGGCTAATTAAAATTGAGAAATTTAGAACCTATAATCCTATATTAGCTTTGGTTTCTTTGTGTTATGGCATATCAACCATCGTAGGTTAACTAATGCAAAAGCCATACTTATAAAACAGTATAGTGGTACTATTTATTTCATAACTGGATGTATAAGGAAGTTGATATCGTTCCCAAAGGTATTAGTTCGAAAGTGAACGTAATAGTGCGACTGAAATTCGAACTCGCATAAAAGAGGACTGCCTATTTCCTTATACTTTCAGGCAAAAAGTAATCTTAAAAAGTAATCGTAGAATTTTTCGTTTCTGTTTCATTGTGAATATTAATTAAATCTGATCTCGATCTTTAACTAAATGTTTAAAATTTGCGGGATTCTGAAAGGAAAAGTTGAAATACAAATATCTTATCTTTGCTTAAGAGCAGTAGAAATTATCAAATATATGGATTATGATTGAGCTCGTAATCAGCTCATATAAAACTCTCCCAAAACAAAGGCATAAAATCAAAATAGAGAACAGAGTGAATTTAAACAATGGAGAACATATTATTGTTTACGTTGGTAGGAATATTGATTGACGTGCTTTAACATTTGGTTATAATTACTATCGCTTTGCCCATATCAATATCAATATATATATATATATATATATATATATATATATATATATACACGAGGATCATTAAATAAGTTTCCAGACTTTTTTCGTATATGCACTTTTATTGATAGTACACACATGAAACTCTTGTCCCCTTCGAAGTAATCTTCTCCGGCTGCAATGTACTTGTTGCACTGTTCCAACAACTTCTGGAAGGCCCCATGGAAGTCCTCTTGTGTGAGCGTGTCAATGACCTTCGTCACAGCCTCTTTCATCTCCTCAATTGTCTCATAATGACAGCCTCTGAGCTTAGGGAATAACCAAAAGTCACAGGGAGCAAGGTCTGAACTATAGGGAGGCTGATGAAGTGTCTTGATGTCCATCTTGGTCAAATAGTCTGTGACAAGGATGGAGTTGTAGACTGGTGCATTGCCTGGTGGAAATGCGACTGACCCGATTTGAAGAGTGCTGGCCTCTTCCGACGGATTGGCCAATCAACTCCGGTGTATTAACTTTCTTACTCCACCCACACCTCTAATCATCCTTCACAGACTCCCTGGCTTCCTTGAATCTCTTATGTCTCTAAAAAGCAGATGCTCGATTCATGCAAGATAGTTCAAAAGCAGTCTGAAGCATTCCATAAGTTTCTGTGGCATTTTTTCCAAGTTTAAAACAGAATTTTATTGCATATCGTTCTTCTAAATTGTCCTCACGTCCAGATTGCACTTTTGAAATTCACCAGCTGTGACAGTCAGGTTTTAGTAGGGTGTATTATAATTGCTGATGTAGCTGTTGATTTGAACCTGAAACCATGAAAATCTTTTAGTTATCTTGTAAGATGTTTAGCAATAACATACTGAATTTTCAAGAGTCTACGACAATTTTAAATGCTTGTACAAAAAAAAAAAAGTCTGGAAACTTATTGAAGGACCTCGTATATATATATATATATATATATATATATATATATATATATATATGTAGAGAGAGAGAGAGATTTAGAGATTTAGATAGAGCATTCATCATAAGTTCTAAAAGAAAGTTTTTTTACAACTAAAGATGTATACTCTGGTGAAAACTATTCTAATATTTTGTACGTAACACAGAATATATATATATATATATATATATATATATATATATATATATATATATATACATATATATATATAAAAACAAACGAACGCTGCTGCTGCTTCATAATACCTTATAATTCCCTAAGACAACGTGGTACGCTTGTTGGCCAAGCAGTCTGATTTTAAGTCTAACGTAAAGTTGGGCGGGTTTCGATCCCAGCTTCGAGCGTTCTACGTGTCTTGCCACACTGACGAGTTGTGATACAACGCAACAGTCTGTATGTCGATGACATATTCAGAGGACTATGGGTATGGAATATTCGTATATAGAAGATATGGGGGATTTCATATATTTCTATAGAAGTGCTCGATTTATGTCTATTATTATATATGTCTTTTTGAATGTATATAAAAAAAAACTCACAGAGTGAATATACCTGAAAGGTAAATGGAAGAAAACTCATTCGCACTTATTGTGCTATTTTTTTCCAAGAGATTATTTATTTCCCACTTCATCGGATGTCTAACATTCTTTTTATCCGATGAGACGAAAAATAATCTCATCAAAATAGATTTATAATGGTACTATAAATGTGGTTGAGTTTTCTCCGATTTACGTTTCATATATATATATATATATATATATATATATATATATATATATATATATATAAGGGATGATAATGATATTATTAATAAAACCTATGTATTTACCTATCCGACACAAGATCAATTTTTAAGCAAAGTATAACGGGTTTGAATTTAGAGGTTTTGTTCTCCTAAACTAGTAGTCATATCTAGGTTAACAAAACCAGTCTTTCCTACAATTTACTCATAGCTGGTGGAAGAATAATTGGATTTAAACTTTTCCCCAAGTCTAACAAAGCTATGCAAAATGCCTAGAGCTTCGTCCAGGTTTTGATTTAGAGTCGCCGAGTCATTTTCCTATGACAATAACCGTTACGACACAAGCGCCTATATAATTAATAATAGAAGCTATGTACTTATATTTCTAATAATAAAAATAATGACCACTATAAAAATCAGAACAAGGAACTAATACTATGAAAACATATTCAGCTTAAGCCAGACAACGCTAAAAACGAAAATGTCAAAATATAAGACATTTCTGCCACTTGTTACAGAAGGAATATAGCAATTAGCATGAATGTGTAGTATTAATGTTCTACAAGGAAAATTACAAACAGCTCAGGTTTGAATTTAAAGGAGATATTGTGTAGAATACAGAAAACAAAAAGAGGACCTTAGGAAAACTTGGATATTTTTAAAATCTTACCATATGTAAAGCAATGATGCGGGTAGAGAGGGTAGAGAAATCACTAGAAGTACGTATGTCCAGCTTCTTATGCAATATGACAATAAGTTAACAATGTACAATCCGATGGTAAAATATAAGTGAATAGCGATGGAAGCAACATTCCGGTTTTTCATTGAAGAAATTTCAGTTCCTGTTAAATAAAAGTAGAAATAAAAGCAATGAAAGTCCAGTTTGATATTTGCTATTCTGTCAGTGGGAGAGAGAATAGACTGTAGCTCTTTCAAAGTAGTAAATCCCCTCTTCACCCCCACCCGAAAAAAAACGGGTTTCCTGAGTATGACTAAACTGCATCTGATGTTGAGGTTCCAGTGCTAGAGCTGTGGGGAAAATAGAATACTCTTTCATTGTCATTACTTTTAAATCTACCTGACTCGGATGGGTAGTCCCTGTTAGGGTCACATCTATGTCAGCTAGATCTGTTTAAAAATTATTATTATTATCATTATCATTATTATTATTATTATTATTGATGGGACTGTGTGCCAAATAAAAACTCTGAAGAAAACACTTCACAAAAATATAAATATGAATGTACAACGAACGTAATTCCCTAACCTCTAAGCATAAAATACCCAGAGAAGTGTTGACATACCATTAAAATCAATCAATCTCAGAGTTTTGCATATTTTACAACCTAAAACGACTTATACATAAACATTATAAAGAAATATTTTGCAATTCAATTTATTATTTTAAGAATAAATTACTTTTTCTAAAAAATAACAGCATCGTTCATTATAGTGTTTAGATAATTAATCTTGACTTTACATATTGCGTTTTTCCTATGGCAAGGGGAACTTATACCACTCTAAAATGTGTTATTTTATATAGACCAAGACTGCTATAATTTGTTTGAATTGCTAAATAGATAGTAAAGAGGGAAACAGATTGTAAATTTTAGGATGGAATTAATCGGAAAAACTAGAGGCCTAAAATACGCGGCCCGCAAATTACTTTTCTATGGCACGCAGTATAACAATTTTCGGGCTTAGTATTTTCCTAAAACTTGCCAATTTTTCCCCAGACCCTGACCATGTTTCCCCCCAGAGAAGGATTGACTATCGTTTTCACTTCAAGATCAGAAGTTGAAAAATAGAAAAAATCCAACACTATGTACATTCTAAAAATACTATTAATAACAACGTTTGTGAAATCTACATCAGCTTGTTTCAAAGATTTATGGTATTGATGTTGGGGTGACTGAGATTATAAAATATGAAACATACACCAGAACATGAGCGATTGTTTTTGTTTCATAAGGTGATAAGGGTAGATTTGACGACTTCTTATGATGAAGAAAATATACTTGACATGATAGAAAAAAACACTAATTGAAAACTTAAGAAAATGTTTGAGAGCATATTGTTCACTAAGCAAAAACTATATCTGCAATGTAAAATGATAAAAACTTGATTTTTATTTTCTTTGTTGACATGATAGAACAATTTTTGTGACATAGCCCTGAAATACAATAAAATGAAAAAAAAAAAGACCAAAATTCTTCTAAAATGAAAATTGGAAAAAAGGAATTTACCAAAAGTAAAAATAATTAAGGAAAATTTGAAACAAATTTTTTTCTATTGTACTATGTATCAATTTAAATATTCCAATTGCTATTATAAGTGTATTTCTTTTGATGACAGCCCAGTCGGTTGGAGCAGTAGAATACCGACTATATCTCTGCAGAGAGTTAGGGCCTCCTCCTGGATATGAAATTAAATAATCTGATGATGAGGTTCCAGTAATGCTAGAGCTTTGGGGAATGTGGAGTACCCCTTTATTGCCATCGCTTCCTGGTCCGGAGTGGTAGACCTATCTATGAGTAAAAAAAACAAACTTTGTGACATCTAAGCTCAGTGCACACAAATGACCTATGCAAAATTGAATTGCTTGAAATAGAACTGTTAAATCATTTAACTGTGTGTAAACAAATGACCGCTGTTTAATTAAATTGCTAGTGACAAATCACATATATCTAATATATATGTATAAATAGGATTCGGCATTAAACAACCTACAATGGTTGATATGCCATAAAACCCAACCAAATCAAATCATATATATTTAATATATATGTAAAAAGATTTGGCAATAAATAACCTATAATAGTTGATATGCCTTAAAACCAAAGCAAACCAAACATTCTTTTAATGAAAAAATAACAGCCTATCAACTGTATTGCAGATTAATATTATAACTGGTGGACATTTCTCTCCCCTCATCTCACTTTATTCTGATACTCCAGGTTGTAATGGTTATTTTATGTCCTTGAGTTCGAAACTTCCGGTTTAAATCATTGTTTAATCATTTGTGTTTGTCTAGAAAGAAATACTCCGTTTTCATTAAAAGACAAAATAGCGGCCCGATTTTTTGCAAAGAAAGTTGCATTCATTCCAAATAATCGAAATAGTCAAGTGGTCGAGATAAGACTTCAATATAAGAATGCTAATTTTCAAGCACGTTCTCTTCTATTTGGAGATCAGGGCTGCGCAATCTTCTTAATCCTCATCCCTTTTTAACTCGTCTTTGAGCCAGTGTCGATTCAGTCTGCAACAAGACAAGATTATGATACCTATAATTGTCAGATTATAAAATGAAATATCCAAACACTATAAAAAGTGTGCTATAACACAATCTAAAAAGCTAAGGATTTTCTCCGATTTAAATAAATGAATAAAATCTTACCTAACACAATTGACGGAAGATAAGAACCAGCACCTCCGATGGCTGTCAAAAAGCGGAGTATGAGAATCACGTAGATGTTCATTATCTGCGAAGACAGAATTCCAGCAAGACCTTGGAGCATAGTGGCACCGATGATAATAATCTTGCGTCCTAATCTGTAAAAGTCGTGAAACTACGTGGATATATACAGGAAAAATCGAGATTTAAAAAAATAAAAAGTAGATAAAACATTTAATAAAACATTGACAAAACTTATAAGAAAAAATTACTTTTAGTCAATTATACGGACAAATACCAATTTTAAAATACTTTATATATACATACATACACACACACACACACACACACACACACATATATATATATATGTGTGTGTGTGTGTGTGTGTGTATATATAAAGTATTTTAAAACTGGTACTTATCAATCTTCTTGAGTTATTTACTACCAAATCCATCCTTCTAGAAGAACAGTAGTGGTACTATTTAACCCATAGCAGGGGGGATAAGAGGGTTCATACCTTTCCCAAGGGTATTTGTCCGAAAGAAAATGTAATTGCGTGACTGGAGTTCGAACTCGCTAATAACGATTCCGCAGTCCAAGCTTTAAGCTCACACACACACACACACACACACACACACACACACACACACACACACACACATATGTATATACATGGATATGTATTGTCACGTGGTCTACCACTGAGAGGAGAGAAATAAGAAATTTCCCCTACCCCTCTGTGTTTCAATTAACAGGCCGCCAAAGTCTGACCGTTAAAAGGAGGAATAAGGAATGTAGGTCAACTTCGGCCGGCCTGTTGAAGGAAGTAATGACTGTAGGTCAAGCTATCTGTACTCTGTAACCTCACCCGGGTGGAAGAGATAGTAGTCCGAACGAATCGCCTGACAGGGTGAGGGAAGGAGAAAGAGGCCGAATGATTGGCCAGAACCCTAAAAACGGAAGTAGCCCTTTTCGTCAGCGGAAATAGGAATAAGGAAATCAGTTTAGTGGACGGAGGTCGCCGTGAACGGACGGGCGAATCTCATGCCAAACTCTGGGTTGAAGAAGCGAAATAGAACCTTGGACAAGAAGACAACTGATGCCTTCAAGCCAAGCTGTAAAAATATCCCGCTAGCCCATAAAAGAGAAAATACACTCAGAAGAAACCCGTCGTCGAAAAGATAAGTACACCGTAAAACCGTTTTCTCCCGCCGCCCTTCCTAAGTACTGCAATTACATACACACACACTCTCTCTCTCTCAATTTTAAGAAGGAAGAAAGAAAAGAATAAGGGAGAAATACATTTGTATATTTGATATTATCCGCTGATAATATAGCCGACACGTTAAATATGTGTGTCCGCATGTATTAAAAACTTTGTTATATTTTATATCTCTCCTCGTGTCGAAATTTATTCATTGTGTTGTCTGCCTATCAAGTTGTCTTTTGCATATTCCTTTTCAGCGTCATTAGCTTCAATTTATTCTCGCTAAATGTCCTATTCGCCTTTTAAAAATATTACACAGGAAACTAGAATTGTCGACTACGATAATTGATAATATCATATCTAAACCTAGAGGCCAATATCTTCTATTATCCTAGGGGTAAGAAGAGGTAGTGGCCTGGTGGGTGTGGGTGTACGTTAAAAAATTGGAAACCCCTTGCCAGCGGCGGTCAGTCTAGCCCCAAATTAACCCCCACATAATCTGCCAGTTCCCCTACGGAATCTTAACTGGAACTTATTTTGCGAGGGATGTACTGCCAGGCTGCCCCGTCTTCACACGTGCAAAAAAATAAACTGCCTCTTGGGATAGATATTTTAGGCCACGTCACAGTATGTATATGTATATATAAATGTATATATATATATGTGTGTGTGTGTGTGTGTGTGTGTGAGAGAGAGTAGTTAGGTAGCAGTCTTTCATTTAAGCATGTTTGATAAAGACATATTTTGTCTATATGATTTAATTAAGATCCTTTCAAGTTTCCTGATAAGTGTCTTGCTTTTGGGGGGAATTGGTGGATGAATTTACCAAAATTGTCCCGAAAATTTTGGTGAACTTAGCTTGCTTATAGGTAAGTGAAGAAAGAAAAGAATGGCGTAAAGAAGCCATCAAAATCCTCGATACTTTAAGATTTCTTCTGCTCAGACCCTGTGCAATCCTCTGATTTAACCTCCGATTTCTAAGAACTTGACTTGCTGCTAGATTATGATTATTGTGTCACAGAGACATATGCAGGAAGGGTTGAAAAACGATGAAACATACCATAAATATAATCGATGTAACATACTAGAATACATAAGTAAGGAAATCATCACATTGAATCATGTTCCTTTCTTTTATTGAGGTCTTTTTTTAATATGACCTGCTGCGGTGATTGACTGGACGGAGCGACTTTGAACAGCGACTGGGTCTCCTTCTAGATCAAGAAACACAGTGTGAGCGGAGGTTACGAATCAAACAATCAAGTTCAATAGCTTAGGCAACGAGCAGAAACATTCATGGACGAGGCCAACCCGTGGAACAATATTGGTTGACTGCTGTGTCCGTAGAGGTGTGTCCTTGATTGTAGGGGGTCAGGATTAAACTTCTCTACCCACTGTGCACGTGTTTTTACAGATGTATCACACATCTGCGTAAGCAAAATATTTGATATGTTATCGGTCCTTCTCTTCGAGTGTGGAAAATAAAATATCAAGATGATTTTTTCGAAAGAGAGCCGTACTTTAATTGGGTTAGGGGTATCATGAAAGGTAAGGTGTAGAGTTTAGTTAAATTCTAAACGTTGGGACTTAGACTCAAAGTGAAACATTTGCTTATGCAAGGCTTTGTAATTAGACCTTTCTCAGAAAAGCAGGGAAATATATGGCCTCAGCATCTACTGTGAAATGACCGTGTCAAAGAATTTTCTCCCCTAAAATGATGGTAAAGATTTGTCCACAAAGAAAAGAAGTCAGCTTCTTTTTAATTTTCACTGCAATAAACGTGGGAATCTAAAACAAACACGTGTTTGTCAACTTCTTCCCATCACCCGTAACGTAAAATGACGATGAACGGATTTTGAGTTCTGTCAAGGATCAAGTAACAATTTCTTGAGACACCCGAAAATACAACCTATTATGCACACATATATTTATTAAAGCATAAACAACTAAGCAAAAATATTATTATATATCGGGAGATACAGAGAGACAAAGTGACACAGAAAAAGAAAGAGAGAAAGAGAAATGGAGATAGAGAAAGGGAAAGGGGAAAAAGAAAGAAAAATTAAAAATAGGAAAAAGACAGTTTTAATAGTTTGTTTTTGAAAACTATTGACACCCACGATAACATTTTTGTATAAAAATTATTAAATTTTATTATTAAGATTTTCGACGAAACCAGCTGTTTTGACGTGTATATGTCACGAAGCAAATATTGACTTGTTAATAACCTTATCTAGACGCCGGTATATTTGGATAACTGTTTTCATGGGTGCATTTAATTTACACACGTGAATCTGGAAGGTTGTATGTGCTTTGTTGCTCTTGTGCTTCTGATTATTCTCCAAAACCTATGTTGCTTTTCTTCGGGTTTTTCTTGGTTTCTTATGGGTGATGTAAGTCTAAGTTCATTTTCTTCATCGGTCTCTTCTAGTGGTTCATTATCACTTTCTTCCATACCCTGCTCTGGAGCTGAATTATATTATCTGATGCTACCTTGAAACATTTTTATACGTTGTAGATTACTCGTTGATTCCTGCAAATACTAAAGTAAATCCAGTCAACGGTACCGTTATCCTATCAATATCTCGCAAAAGTTATGAGTGCATCTAAATTACATACGATATTCACCTCCTTGGACCTGGGAGGTTGTATGTTTTTGGATGCTCTTGAGCTTCTGATTATTCTCCAAAACCTATGTTGTTTTTCTTCTAAGTTTTCTTGGTTTCTTCTGATGTTTGATGTATGTCTAAGTTCATTTTCTTCGCCAGTCTCTTTTAGCGGTTCATTATCATTTTCTTCCATACCCTGCTCTGTTTTACTACCAAAATCTCTTCCTGCTCTTCATTCCCCAATTCTTGCTCCATTTCTACGTTTTCGGATTCGATTCTGGATCTAAACTGATCCACATGGACCAGTACTTGCTGCCCATTTTTCTCTAATATCACTGTGTTATGCCCTTTTTGTAATAGGAATTTTGTAATAGGAATTTTGCTTTTTCTAGATTTCATTCTTTATCTTTTCTTTACCAAGCATTTTCTTTTGTTGAAAATGACATAGTTACGAAGGTTTTGATTTTTCTCCCCATTAATACAGAGGGACTTTGTTTTCTTCTATCGTGTGTAATTGTTTGGTAGAGAAGACTGGATAAATAGGCTCCTATATTTTCCTTAAATGAAAAAATACCTTGAACTCCATTTTCAGTTTGCTCTGTTCTTTCGACAATCCTTTTAGATAGCACGTTGCACGGTGATGTCTTGTAGGAGATGCACCCAATACGTTTTAGCCGTGTACGTAGATCCTCATCACAAAATTCTAGCGCATCGTCTGTGACTATCGTTTTATAGACTCTATTTCTTGAGAAGTGGTTCTTAGTACTTACTTTACAGTTGACGCTTTTCTGTCAGTTACTCTGATTACCCCACGCCATCCAAAAATGAGGCCTCTAGTATTGAGAATAAGCGTATATTTTTAACGTGCGCATGATCCTTGTGGATCTTATTCCTCATTTATTTTTCCTTGAGCCATGAGTGAAATTTGGCCTGTATCATCATCATCATCATCTTGTCATGCCACTAGCACGGATATCCTTGACCCACTCTCGCCACTTCTCCCTATCGTTCATCGCCTCTGGCAGGTCTTCAGGGCTACATCCCGTATCCTCACATAGCTGCTGAATGGATGTTCGTGCTGGTCGTCCTGCTTTTGCCCGGCCATATGTGGGGGTCCATAGGAGTACATCACTTATGAGCTCGTCCCTGCTTCTCTAGCAGTGTCCTGCATGTCTGGTTCGTCTAACTTGGATAGCTTTCGTAATGGGAGGCTTGGTGGCCGTATAGTTGGTGTCTTGTGGGGTGTTGCTGTAAGGACTTGTTCAATATTGCTCGCAGCATTTTTGTGTAATCGAATATTCTGGTCACCAGGCTTGCAACTTTAACCTTATGCCAGAATGTACACTCTTTAATATGTTCTATTAGGGTTTGTGTTTGTGAAAGTAGTATTGTTTCCATTGCCTATTATACCTTCCTCTATAGTTATTTTGTATCTCGTTTCTTTGAAGAGTCTCTCTCTGCCATTGAGCAATCATTCCATATATTTCTTTTTATTCTTTCTCTTATCTTCTATTGGGGACGCCATTGTTATGATGTGTATATTTCGTAGAGTAGATTTTGATTAGCAAACAGCATTAACTAGATCCGGTTTGATATTGGGTTACGGCTGTTACGTGTGCATCTGATTTACATACTATACTACACCAGCTGTAAGTCCGGATGTCCAAACAAATCCTGTTATTGTCATGCAACTGCATTTTCAGATACACTTAAGAAAAATGACAATGAAAAGACAATCCTTCGTCGATTGCTACCAGAAATATGAAATAGAGAGGATGTTTGTGTATAGGGAAAAACCCATTAAGCAATTGAAGCGTGTTCGTACGATTTATTTACGTAGCCTCTAGAAATTCATAAGAAAGTCATGATAAAGTTACAAATTTTCACCAAAACTAGAAAATCTGTTGAAACATTTGAAAATATTCATGAAATACATACATACTTACATAAGGAGATAGATAAAGACGTAGAGATATAAGTTAATATACAGGGTGTCTCAAAATACATGGGACCCATGTGACTGCTCATAACTTTATTAATAAATTAATTATTAATGTTATGTTCTTTTTTGTTTAAGATTTAAAATTAGTATAAGATAAAAAAAAAACTATTAATCCTCAATCACAATTCCTTGGACACAAGATATTTAGCGTCACTGCTTATTTGGAGACAAAATCATTCAAAATTGTGCAAGCAAAATTTCGTAGAAAGTTTAACTTTAACAATTATCCCCAGAAAAGCTAAATTTATCGTTGGGCTCACAAATTTCAAATCACAGGGTCAGTAAACAACTTCACCTAGAAAGCAGAAAATCCCAGACCTTGCATGTAGTTGACCGCAAGATGTTCTGACAATGTGGATGCAGAGGGAGATTCTGTTAAAAAAGGGCCCAAAAAGTCCCTCTGAAGACGTTCCCAAGACTTTGGTCTTTCATATGCACTGTAGGATAAAGTCAATCAATTTCTGGTCTTATCATCTGGTTTGACCTTTCTGAAGTGATATGATTCCTTTTTAAGACTCAGATGAAAGATGACTTGATTTAATATTAATTATCATATTAAAGATTGCATCGACTTTGAGACACCCTGTATATATTGATCAAAACAAACTGATAGATAGTTATATTCAAAAATAAAGATAAATAGATAGACTGATTGATTGAAATAAAATAAGACATAATAAATATTCAAATGTATACTTACCGGTCAGAAAGTCATCCACAGCCAAGCATAGCGACCAAGTAACCAGCAAAAAACACGGTCAAAATTTGTTGGGATAGCCATTCCCTACCACAAACTAAATCAAACTAGAAAACAGAAAATATAAAATATTCATAAATTGTTGTATATTAAAAACAAATTCATTATCGGATTGAAAAGACGAAATTGGTGCCAAGAAAAATAATATTGTAAGAAAAAACATTTCAAGTTTCAAATCAACGATAATTTCTCACAGAATTGACTGTATTCAAAACTCTTCATATCGAAACATTACTTTTTCAACATATATTTCTGGTTTTGATAGAGACAAAAGATTTTCCTTATATTTTATCAATTGTCTCAGGCGTTGGATACTAATACTGACCACTAATAAAAATCAGAACATTTTTTTACCGTGTGGTTTTCCAAATAGAATTTGAATTTGTCACCTTAGTCGCTCAAGAGACTATTGCTTCACATTTTACTAAAATTGTGTTAGCACGTCTCATTGCCAAATGAAGGTAAATATGGGACAAGAAAACTGTGTAGCGCCAACGTTCTACGTGGAGAAAAGCATCAGCAGTAAAAACTTTTATATATATCAACGCGTTATGGGTTACTAAATGCGAAAATTTAATTGATTTCAAAATGTTTAATGGCAATAACGTCATCATGTCTACAAGTGAAGATGGTCCGGCAATTAAGAAATCCTGGTATGTTATTTAGGCTGAGACTTTTCACTTGATTTTATAAAGACTTTTGCTACGTTATAATACATAGAACAAAATAAAGTACAGAACATTCCAATTCTTTGGCTCTTTGAGTTTCTGTTAATAAGAGACATAAATAGAAATATCAGGAATACTTACGTCACTGATGATCGTTGTTTGAAAGATTGATTTATCATAGACCCAAGAATTACATTTACTCAGCGTCTCGTTTCCCAGTGAACTCTTGTTGACATAAAGATGGCATTTACTGTACACAGGTTTTCCTTCTACCATCTCTTCAGGTATGTGTTCATTAATAAGTTTTGAGTGATATTCACTTTGCACCTCATAAGTGTCATTCATCAAATCAGGAATAGCACACCTGCAACAGAAAAATAAAGTGGAAAACAATATATATATATATATATATATATATATATATATATATATATATATATTTATATTAGATTTATGTATTTGCTGCCATGGAAGTTTGTCTGCGACCTTTGGTTTCATGAAGTTTTATCAACAACAATCGTCAGGCAGATAACGAAAGGAAATGAACAAATCGAAAAAAATCGAAAATACAACCAAAAGAAGTTGGGATGGTGTACAAATCTTTATGTGTGTCTGTGAGTATGTATGTGGGGGGTTATAGTTGCGTATTATTGTGTGTGGATGTGTAAGTGGTGTTTAGTGTATGTGTAGATACATGTACATCGCGTTAAATTTGGCGTTATTTAACGGATGGGAGAACGCAGTTGTATCAAAGGTCACAGACAAACTTCCATCGCATTAAATATATAAATCTAATATATATTTATCTATTATTATCATATAATAGCTCTATCTCAGATATTGAGCCCTCTCCAAATTATATCGCACTTGATTCGCTACTAACCCACATAGTGAATTAGTGACAACCAACACTGTTGCAATATATATATATATTTATATACTAAATGATTTTTTACATAATATTTTGATATGCATATTTTTTCATTCATTTTGTATTGTACTATTTAATATATTTGGCCTTGTCCGAAAGTGAAGTTACCAGCCTGCATAAATTTGCCCATAGAATGTAGCAGGTCGATTTAAACAAAGTAATATTTCGCAATACTTTCTTTTAAAATGGTTTATTTTCTCTAATCACATCTAGAAAAAAACCTGAATAAGTAATCTTCATGTTTTTAATCATAATGATTCGACCATTCAACCAGCTTGTAAAACCCGTTACTCTATATCATATCAATAACATTGTTGAGAAACACAAAACAATGAAAACATTCAAAACACAATATATACACAGCAATACTGAAATCACAAGAATTAGAAATGAGAAATTAACAAAAATAGAGAAAGAAATTATTTTACCTGTGCTTTATAGTCGGGACGATGAAAACCATGCTGCCGATTTGTGCGCCATCAAATATCGAGGCGATATACAATAAGCTGATCAGGAATATTTGATAACGTCACCATCCACCAACGGATTTTATAACTCCTTCGTACTTCATAATTTTTGCTTATTGTTCTGTCTTTCTTTCTACAAATCATAAAAATACACAGCTAAACGTTCATTGAGGATAAGATAAATAAACTGTGTAGATGAGAATTTAAATAGAAAGTCTTTGGATAATCAATTATCACACACACGCACACACACACACACACATATATATATATATATATATATATAATGTGGGTGGGGTGAAAGTATGCAAATTTGAAAAAACTTAAGATCATCATCGGATGATTTATTTATTGAATCGTTTGGAAACGTTAAAGATTTCGTTTTTTTAAACCATCATCAAGGTGCATGAATTTTTAACTAAAACGGAAAGATGAGAAAGTGTTAAAAATTCTTATTTTTTTAAGTGGAATTCTATTTCAAATCTATATGATGTAGTTAGTGTTCAAATTTTTTTTTCAATTTAACTTATTTCCTAAAACAAATTCGTAAATCATCAATTTATGTATCTCTCTCACTCTCTCTCTATATATATATATTCATCATACAACATGTAAAAGCACGTGCGATACCCTGTCCTCTTCAGCCGCCAACCGGGGATGATAACACAGTTTCGGTAGCTCAAGGTGGTACTGCCACTCCTGGCGTTACCAAGAAGCTTTTGCCACCAGACAGGATATTAAGAGAGTTATATATATATATATATATATATATATATGTGTGTGTGTGTGTGTGTGTGTGTGTGTGTGTTCATATCTATATTATTCTATTTATACTTACTTATTTTAAACATTCCATAAGACATCCATCCGTTTCTAACAATATCATTCTGCTCCTTTCTTACTCTCTCAGTCTGGTGTGAAAGATATGAAAGATTTTTGACAATGAAGTAGCGTTAAGGGATTTTCTATAGAGTCGAATTCATTTTCAAAAAATGTGGAAGTGCAAATCCTAAATAGTCTAAGTAAGTAAAAACGAGAAGCACAAGCAAAAAAGAAAAGGAGCATTTTTAAACTTCGCTTGAGATTTTTTCAAATATATTAATAAGAAATTGTAACAAAAAAATAAAAAGATTGTTATATCTATTAAAATCTACATGTACGATATTGTTGACTCTAGCCTGGATTCGATGTGGCTATGGTTATTTTTATTATCAATTAAATTCCTAATACTCCTTGAAGATTTTTTGACTGTTTTAATTTCAATCCTATTGAGGGTGTTTTCGATGATGTCTGACATTGAATTGTTGAATAAAATGATATACCTATGTAATATATTATCATTTTTGAAAAAAATGTTTTAAATTTCTGGAGAACATTTATGTCAGGGGATTTTCGTCGCTTTTATCTAGGCATGATGTATGAAAGATTTTTGATAATGAAGTAGCATTAAGGAACTTTTTATAGAGTTGAATACATTATTTCAAAATGTGGGAGTGCAAATCCTAAATAGTCTATGTTAAAAGCTTATAATTATTCTCCTTTTTATTTTGTTGTTATGATATGAATACATATGTAAATGGTCATTTTAATTTGTGATGGACTTTATATACTAGTTTGTTGTAATCATTTATTAGTAAAATGTACAAAAAATGATAGGTGTTATTAGTTTCTAGTTTATAAGCTAAATCTATGGTAAGTTCAATATTGTTTAATCTATCCATAATTTTATTAAGTCATTAATCCGTGGGTGTATGAGTAATACGTGATGCCTTCAATAAGTTTGCAGACTATTTTTGTACAGGAATTTAAAATTGTTGTAGTCAATTAAAAATTCGGTATGTTATTGCAACACGTCTTATGAGATGATTGACTAATTTTTATGATTTCAGGTTCAAATGAACAGCTACAGCAGCAATTGGAATACACCCTACTAAAGCCTGATTATCATAGCTGGTGAATTTCAAAAACGTAATCTGGACGTGAGGACAATTTAGAAGAACGATATTCAATAAAATTCTGTTTTAAACTTGGAAAAAATGCCACAGAAACATACTGCTTTTGAACTATCTTGCATGAATCGAGGATCAATTTTTGAGTGGCATAAGACATTCAAAGAAGGCAGGAAGTCTGTGAGGGATGATGAAAGGTGTGGGAGGAGTAACAGAGTCAATACACCGGAGTTGATTGGCCAATCCGTCGGAAGAGACCAGCACTCTTCAAATCGGGTCAGTGGCATTTCCACTAGGACAATGCACCAGTCCACAACTCCATCCTTGTCACAGACTATTTGACCAAGATGGACATCAAGACATTTCATCAGCCTCCTTGTAGTCCAGACCTTGCTCCCCGTGACTTTTGCTTATTCCCTAAGCTCAGAGGGTGTCATTATGAGACAATTGAGGAGATGAAAGAGGCTGTGACGAAGGTCATTGGCACGCTCCCACAAGAGGACTTCCATGGGGCCTTCCGGAATTTGTTGGAACGGTACAACAAGTGCATTGCAGCTGGAGGAGATTACTTCAAATGTAATGATCGAGATGCATGCGCAATTAATTTCTTTGTTCCGTCTGGTAGCTTGTGTAAAATGCAGGCTCCGATGCCATAAGAGGTGGCATCACTTGCTACTTAGGATCATAATGAGTGGGAGAGAGAGAGAGATCAGACGAAAGTTTCTTTTTATTCTTTCGAATGCAGCTTGGGATTCTGGTGTCCAACTCCAGGTTTTGTCTTTCTTAAGAGGTTCATTGAGAGGGGCCCTTAAATTATGCATATTTTTAATAAATACTTGGTAGAAGTTTGCCAAGCTAAGGAAGCTTTGCAGAGCTTGGACGTTGTCTGAGGCTGGAATGTCTTTGATCGCAGTAGCTCTGTCAGGATCCGGCCGTCGACCGTCTTTATTAATTATGCTCCAAGTATTTTATTTCTCTTTGAAAGAAATCGCATTTCGCTTCCTTAACTTTGAAGCCGTATTCTTGGAGTTTGTCGAATATGCTCATAATATGCTTCCTATGCTCTGTCATAGATTTGCTGGCGATTAATATATCAAGATAAGCGAAATCAAGGTCGCCCAGCATGGTGACCATGACCTGTTGAAAGATGGCAGGCGCAACCTTGACACCAAAAGCTAATCTATTAAACTTGTAAAGGTCTCTGTGCGTGTTTATACACAGGAGTTTTGAACTTTCTTCTACCTCGATTTGAAGATATGTGTCCGATGAATCTACTTTTGAAAAGATTTTGCCACCATTGAGTTTATTGAATATCTCCTCAGGGCGAGGGAGAAGGTAGTGGTGGTTTTAAGTGCTTGGTTAAACTCTGTTGAAAAATCGGTTCAAACCCTAATTTGATTAAATTTTTCTTCACATAGACTGTTGGCGCAGCCCACTCGCTGAAATCTGTCTTAGACAGGATACCTGCTTTTTCCAACCTGTCCAGTTCTTCATCTATTTGCTCTAGAGCTGCGAAAGGGACGTTTCGTATTTTTTAAATATGGGCTGGGCATGGTCCTTTACCTGGTATTGTGCCGCCTCAAAACACCTCAGCGAATTTTTATTTGAGTTGTTTTAATTTTTCTGTGTTAGTACTTGGGCTTTTTAAATTACGGCAGAATGTGTTCATCGGGCAGTCCCAAAAGGTTGAATTTTTCAATCTCAATCCGTACCGAATAGATTGTCAGTGTTTTTAGCAACTATGAGTTTCTTTGTAATTCCATTCAAGGTTACGGTGAGAACTACTTCACCCAAAATTTTTATACAATCACCTGTTACAGAACGTGCTGTTTATTTGTCGCTGCCTCCCACCAGACACGACTTGACGCAAGGTCAAAAGCCCGAAGGCCGATTAAAGTGGGGATAAAGGGGAGGGGAGGTCGGGAACGAATCGAGACTCGAACCCTGCTTGTCAGTGCTGCTCATCGGCTCACTTAGTGCAATGTGAGCCTGATGAGGCAAGCAGTTTCACGAACCCAAATGTGGGACCGGGCACGTATGCCAGTTTACGGCTTAAACTAGACGCTTGGTCTAGTGCCGTACATGGGTGACAAAGGAGACAAAAGTGCAGCTCGCCCACCCGAAGGTAGCCTAGTCGAAACTAGGTGCCTAATTAAAGGCCCCAAGTCTGCCATTGTTCCTTTTGCAGAGCCACGCTCCGGACCGAAGTCCAGAACAGGCTCCGGGGCTTCGCAAAAAGCTAAAAGCCGAGAGCTAGCCCTGTTACAGAACGTACTGCCGTTTTCGTTCTCAGTAAAGCTGGCTTGTTTAGACGTCGCCACGTATGCAAATTTATTATCAAGAGGTCGGAACCCGATTCAAGCTGGAATTTTACGGTCTTGTTAAAAATTTTAACCGTTACGTATTTGCATAAATTCCCGTCCCTGTTATTATTTTATTATTTTATTTCTGGGTTTCCTCGATTTTTTGACATACCAAAACGTGTTACTTCGTGTCCAACTATAGCACAGTTTTTACAGGTTAACTTCTTTTTCGCTGGACAAAACCTCATCCAGTGTAGCTCACCAAAGATATAATATGGTCTTGGTGGTGGATTTTTTTCGTCAATTCGTACTTAGTCGTAAATTTTTGGTCGCACAACTTTACTTTTCTCTTTCTATGGGGAATAGCATGTCGGTTTGCTCTTGATTTTCTTAATATGAGCAACTCCCGATTCTTCAATAGTTTTAGAGTCACTTTTAACGGATACTACCCTCTGACAATCCTCAGCCAATTTTTTAAGGGTAAGACCTTGTTCGTTCTCTAATTTAGTTAACACACGACGTCTAATTTCAGCGTCTTCTGGTGAGACCAGACCCTGCGCGAAAATAAGACATTTGAAGTCGTCGGTGCTTAAATCTAACATGAAATTGTTGCAGTGTTTATTTACTGTCGCCGCAAACGTTAAATAATCTTTTTGGTCATCCTTAAGCATATTAAGGCATTTCCATCTCTTACGAAAAAGTGATGTGTTTGGCCCAAACAAATCGGATAATAATTTAACTGTTTCTGAGAACTCCAGATTCATTGGGGTTTTTTTTTGTGGGGGGGAGGATAAAAATCAACGACCCTACTGTGTTCAGTTGTGCCCAATTTCCTGAGTTTTAAACGTACCTTTTTTTTCGTTTGACCATTCTTTGCAGTCCACGTTAAATACGTCTTCATATCGTCTGTAGAATTCTTAAAAGGTTTTATCGTTTTCTAGTACATACTCAAAAGTTTCTACAGCACTGTACATAGTAATATCATTCTCAGGAACTTTAGTGCAGTTTAACAATTTTAATTGTAACTCTTTGGTTCTGTCGTTCCTCACTTTTCATTAATGCTTGTAGGAGTCTTTTCCTCATTTCTTTGTAGTTCTTTTTGTTGCTGAACCCGCTGTTCTTCCATTCTGTGTTGCCTTTCGTCACTCTTCTATTGATGGTCCATCTGAACTTTTAACATTCGTAAAATTATTTTCTGGAAGTCCTCCACTATTGCATTACAGAAATTTTTGTAATATCCCAAAAAAAGAAAAAATTGACAACGAATTTTTATGTGGAAGAAGAGAAAGCAGACACAAACAGTAATTACGTTTTTTTTTGTTTTTCTTTTCAACACGTAACCAAAAGGGGAGGGACAACAAAAATAAAAATCTAGTTAAGATTTTTCCTTTTAAAATACCGTCGTTCCGCAATATTCATGCAACCATTTAGTTATTTTTCACACTTTTTTTACCTAATAAAAATTGTTTCCTGGTATGGTGTCAAAATTTGTTTGATGTTATTCCGACTAGAGCAGATTTTAGTTTCTTTAATTTGGGCAAAAGACTTTTACTTTTGAATAAAATTCACCTAGGAACACCTAGCTTCGAAGAAATTCCCCCTTTTTTTTTATACTCATTTAAAACCAAAACCACCAAATTATAACAGACATTTACCAAAAACTCACGGATACCGAACAATACTTCAATTCCAAAAGTCATCACCCCCAAAACTACATAAAATACGTCCCCCACACTTTACTACGTAGAATATGCACGATAGTTTCAAACGAAACACTCCGGCAAACTCCACGAAAGAGGATATCAAGCACATAAATAAGGGATTCGAATTAGCAGAAAAAAATTCCATCCAAAGAACAACAAAATCACCCAAAACGTAATATACAACCCTTAACATGTGTTTCAATATACGATAAAAACAACCTAGAACTATTCACGGAAATAGCAAAGGATGGAGAACAAATTAAAAACAACGATAAAATAATAAAACGTTAGACACAAATTCATTAAACGCAAACGATAAACAAAAAATTTAAAACACACATTAATCTCATCTAAATTTGAGGAACACACAACGCATAGTCTTGAAAAAACGAAAGATGTGGAATATATAATTATAGAAGAAAAATCCTATTTTTTTCGAAAGCCCCCAAAACAACATCAATAATATATGATAATCTAAGCTGCAATTCAAAAACGTAGTCTACATAATCGAATATTGTAACAGTAAAAAAAAAAGTATACCGAAGAACAACTCATGTTCTGAACAATAAGCTTTCTTTCCATAAGAGTAATATAAACTATTAAATAGAATAGTTTCAAAATATCTTTAAGAATGTACTAATGGAATCTCTGAAATAATGCTATACACCAAACAGACAACTTCTTATTACTCCAAATAAAATGTAAAAAATTCATTGATATATTTAAAGCTATATTAAATAGAGCCTAACTTCTCTCTCTCTCACACACTCACACACACACACACAGAAAACAGCACACACGCCAATACATAAATGCACACACGCCCATACATAAATACCCACACACAAAAACATTCAAATTGAACCGAACTAATTTCCTCTTCTAACAGTTGTGTCGGTCAGGATGAAGATGTTTATATTTAGGAAGAAGCATTGTGACTGAAACAATTAAATTACAATTACATAGAAATCCCTGTTTTACAGGCTTGACTTTATTATGATTACTATGTTCAGCGCGAATTCAGACCTTCCCCCTTAGTCATTCAGTTGAAAACTGGACCAGAAATCCATTTAATCCAGTGAACTACCTTTTTTTTGTATAATGTATGCTCTGCTTGAAGCTATACTATTACATATTCGTAATTATATAAGTATATATATATATATATATATATATATATATATATATGTATGTGTGTGTGTGTGTGTGTGTATTAATGTGCATTTATATGTATATATATACGTATTTATATAGGTGTATATATATTTGTAAATATAACGATTTATATACGTATACTTATATGTATATAGGTTTATATATATATATGTGTGTGTGTATTTATAAAAATGTGTATGTAGATATTTATATACATTTATATAGATATATATACGTAAATATACATATTATGATTGAATATATATATATATATAATAACAATAAAGTTATTTCTGTGTTTTATATGAATGTATGTATGTACTGAATGCGTATATATGTATGCACACATATCTATGTGTTAAATATATTGACTATAGAATTTTTTTTCTTTTTAAGTCCTGTGATTCGCATTTTTAAGTCCTGTAAGTTCCATTTCGTTCAGATAAACGTAACAAAATTTAGGGCCTCTTTTTTTCCTTTTTTTTAAAATTGATTTTTACTTTTGGTTAGTTGAAATCAAATTAGTCAAAGTAAAAAAACAAAAACATGTTTAGCTTTTTCTTACCTTTTCTGTTCAGATCTGTTCTTTTCTTTTTTCTTTTTTTTTTTTTTTTGTATTTTGCAACAATCAGAATCTTTTATCTTTGTATATACCTTGAAATATTATAATAAAATTTCACATAATAACCTGCTATAATGTTTTAAATAATTATGAGATGCAACGTTGTTCTTTAGCAACTTGAGAAAATATTCAGTTTGTGTTATCGCTAAGAAGAAAAAACGACAAGTTACAGAATATGTTCCCTGGAATATCTGTTGTATCCTTACAATAAAAACACGAAGAATATAGCCAGTTGCATAGAATGAAGTAGACTTAAAATAGATTTTAACTTCAGCTTAATGACCGACCGACACACGGAGGAAATCTTTATAGCGATAAAGCATTGATATGTTATTGTAACCATTAAGTTTTATTATAAATCAATCAATCACATTTGTCCAAATTGTCAAAACTGAAGATCTTCACAACTATTTTTTTACTCAACAAGGAAAGACTTTAATGTTGCGATGAAGTCTCCCTAAAATCATCGGTACCCATCAACTGGCTGACCCGGCCTGTGTACTACACGAAACAAAACTTGCGAAATTAAAACAATAGAAACACTTTAAATACTTTGTTTTCATATCAACTTGCAAAGAATAGTTTTAACGTTTTCAACTTAATAATTGATAAAATATTTTTGAGAGATCTTCATTTTCATAAATGTAAATAAATGGAAATCTTTTCAAAAATAATTCATATTGAGGTTTATTGAGAAAAATAGTTTAGAGTTCATGTCAAGTAAACGGGAATATGGTATTTTACAAGTATGTGGGTATGCTGAAAAGTTCATAGGCTGAAAAGTTCATAGGCCGTCATATTTGCTGATGATGACTTTAATCAATGTGATCTAACCACTACAACACAGATGGAAGAACTGTGGACCTTATTTAATCACATTCCATGAAATACCTTGGTCAGCATATGAAATTGTCTGCCAACATTCGTAAAAAAGGAAAATTCTTAAACTTAGGTAAATGTGTGATTATGTAACAAAGATACACTCTATGTTTATATCTATCTATCCAATTGCTTACTTAAAAATCTAAAAACATTGAGTTGTGCCACTCTAGCTCGAGTATTAGTGAATTTGTCTGATAAACTTCGTAGACAAAGTCAATACCATACATAGTTCTTATGACATAGGACTGGTATCGCTTTCACCTTCATGTTCTTTAGCAAGGTCCAAGTATTTGTCTTCCTTCACTTTTACTTTCACTTTGTTGTCTGCTAACACAAAAAAAATCCACTTTATGAGAGTCTTTTCTTGTTAACCATAGTGTCACCCCGCCGTTCACTTGAGCACGCGACATCTAACCTTCCCAGGTAGGAGATCAAATCTCAGCTGAAACCGTCGTCTGCCCACGTTGTGAAATTTTTTCATCCAGACAACTGGATACAGTGTTTATGACAAAAGCCAAAACATCCGGACTGGCTGATCATTCGATGATAAAAAGTTGAAGTCCAGAAAACGAAAATAAAAAAACAGAAAAAAACAAAAATCACGGAGTTGAATAATAAAATAATAATGGTTTTAGTTAGAAAAAGAACAATTAACAATTACGAAACAATTGATGTTATTTCGATGTTCCAATCCCCGAAAATACGAAACAGAATGTCTCCGAATGTAACCTGTATCATGCGATGTCCAGTCCTAGTCCACGGTCAATTTTATCACTTAGACTCACTAATTATTCTCAATGCGTTACGTTAATTCTTATGACCAGCTTGTTGGAACAATAGATATATGAGAGGATTTGGTTATCTCCGAGTCTGGTGCAAGGCTCTTTTCACAAGAGCTCCTTCCTGCATCTATCTACTAACTTCAACTCTCTTGCAACAACGGTCGCTTTTCGGCAAAACCACAGATTATATAACTGCTTCTTCTATTTCCAAGTGGGCGTATTTCATTAACGGCCATTAATTAATCTTCAACAAATTAATTTCATTCACTGTTGCTCTCTGCTCCCCCAACAGTGAATCCCTGTGCCTTCTACCAGAAGGCGAGGTTGGTTGCCTCCATACAACTTCTACTGCGACTGCTACATTGGGGTTTTCTCTTCCTCCTCTCTCATCACGTTTCTCTCTGTCCTCTCTGCAGGGAGTGGGCCTTTTCTCATCACGTGATTAATACATCATTAGATTACTTACTCGAAAAATTTACTCAAAATATTCTATTTCTCAAGTTTGATTTTTTTCCCATGGTACTATTTACCAACCCCTCCGCTCGGGCAGGATATGACACAAGGTCAATTTTTAAGCGGAGTTTAACAGGTTTGAATTCAGAGTTTTCCTTCTCCTAGACTAGTTGCCTCACCAAGCCTGAAGAACCTAGTCCGTCCTACTATTTACCCATAGCTGGAGGGGGAATAAGGAGGTTCATACCTTTCCCAAGGGTATTTGCCCGAAAGTGAACGTAATTTTTTTCCCATGGTAATCTGGTTGACCTCTTCCATAGCCGCATTTCCTATTCATCCTTGTTTTGACTAGCAATTTCTCCGACTTCAACCTTCCTCTCTCTCCCTCCTTCTCTGGTTCGAAAAAACAATTTCATATATCTTTATATTTTTTCTGGTAGGCAAAAATTAAATAATGTTTCTCGCTTTTTTCTCATTGTGACAATATATTGCACGACTCTTAAAAACAAAACAAAAAACAAAAAACAACAACAACAAAAAAACAGATTTTATTCTTTTAAAATCGGTACTGCTTAGTTTTCCTTGCTTAATAAAAATAAAACATCTCTGGCTTTTTAGAAAAACATTACATTTTTCCCATTTTCTATTCATTTCGAATAATAAAAACATTCCTTGCTGCCCCCATCTTCTAAAATCCACGCCGAATAATTTTCATTATTAAATCTAGTAGACAAGACTCCGGAGCCGCAATCTACTCTGTTAAACTAGGTCTGGTCTTCTAACCTGGATTGGGTGATTCGTTCTTATCTCAAATTCACAGAGAGTTTGATAAGTTTTATTTTCAAGAACAGATTATGAATTTAGTAAATACCAGTATGGTTAAATTGCAGGTCCTTTCAAAATTTCCAGTCGATCAACTTCCACATCCAGGGGTATCTATCTTTGTTTTTTTTTCTTTTTATGCTAATCATCTGCGTTCTACTATATGATAAACTGTTTCATCTCTATCCCTTCTTAGCATATACGAGTTATTCTGCATACTATCAATTTTTGTTTTAATATAATTAGTCCTTATGGCATTATTTTGTGCTGCTATTATTACAAATTCAGTTTTTTCGGTTATCTCGTTGAAACTATGACCAGGCTAATTCATGTGAACTGTTTTTCGTTTTTCATAATAATAATTAGCTGTCATGTTTAAAATAATTAGGAGAAACGCTGTTCTTAATCAGTTAACATATATATCCGTTTTTATTCAGTATAAATATGTTATACTTAAAAACAGATGTAACCCAGGTTTTATCGACACAAAAACGGGAAATTTATACGCCAATCGAGTGTTGATATGTCTATGCAAACTTTAAGTTGATTTGTAAATCAATCACAAAGGCATCAAAATTGTCAAAACTTGAAACCTTGAAAGATATGTGAATTCTTGGAGGCTAGAATTGACAGTAGTGAAAGTTTGCCAAAATCACGGAAAATAGAAGGTTGTTTGATCATATTATGGAGAAAATTGTCTTGAAAAGGGGAAAATAAAGACAACGAGATAATTAAAAACAGTGAGAATAAATCGTTTCAATTCTTTAAGTGAATTACCTAAGAAAAAATCGCTTCATGATGATATTTATCAAAGTCAAATAATCACGTGATATCATGTGAGTAGCGTATAAGAAGGAAATGATTTTTTTTACAAATGACCCAAAGGTTATCATCGTTTCTGAGAAACTGTGAAAAATGAAGAAATCGTGCATTGAAGATTCCAGAGTAATGTCGTCAGTGTGTTATTGAATTAATTACAATCAAAATATTTTAATACGTATATTTTTGAAAAATTCTTTATCTTAAAGAGTTCAAAGCTGTCTTTGCTTCTATTCAATATACCTAATATCACATTATTATAATCACGCAGGGCAAGAAATAAAGAAATTATTTATTGAAGAATTTTCAGCAAGATTATCAGGAGATTATTGAAACATTTAATATTAAAATATATGCGTTTTAAATTCTCCTTAGTATTCTTCATGATGAGAGGTTCAATGCGGTTTTAGCTTCTAATGGATATTCATCATTTTTGCTGCAGAAAAGGAAGAAGAAAAAGTATAGATTACCATAAAAAACATAGACATTTAAAAACTTTTTAAAAAGATTCAATTAGATATCTTTCTTTCTCAACTTCGTGAAATCTCAGTCACGTCAGTTGGGCTCAGAATACGGGGACTGGCACCCATGTAGATATGTAAGAATCCATCCCCAGTCAAAAATGGAGGATCAGTCCAGTGTGACACTATGAGTAGGATATATGCACATACATGTATACACGCGTGTGTGTGTGTGTGTGTGTGTGTGTGTGTGTGTGTGTGTGTGTGCATCCATAGATGTGTGCATGTGTGTATATATATATTCGCCCACGTACATGTGTGTACACACACACACACATACACATATATATATGTGGCAAGATGAGTTAGATTAAACCTGGGTATCAAATTTCAGATGTTAGGAAAACCCATTAACTAGATTAAGGAAATCTAGATAAGAAAATGTTTATACATATGGCCACGAACGTGGGTAAGTGTTAAGTTCTTGTCGGGTACTGGTCAAAAAATTAAAAGGGTCTGAATTTTATGTCCCTGTATCGGAGACGGCCAGGCTAGAAATTATTTTTATGTCCAGTCTTTTAAAGAGAGAAATGACCCCCCACCAAAGTTATGGGTTTGTTCGTGGGTGTCCCTTGGCCGGAAATAATAATGAAATATTCTGTATATATAGGTGCGTTTTAGGTTCTAGCAGTTAGACTTAGTTTGGGTTCGAGGAAAGTTGATTAGGCCGGGACAAAGAAACAACGAACAGCGACATTACCAGCCGGACCCAGTTACTTGAGATAATCTTTTGCCAGCCGAAACTCAAACTAGAACTAATTATCCACAAAGTGTTACACGCTCTCCATCCTCCCTTGGCGTTTTAACCACAAAGTTGTTGTTGTGTTTTTGTTCTTTTCGCTGTGAACCTGCCTCTCGCTCGATCCGGCCACACATAAGTTCTCGACTTGGAGTTAGTAACTTATGCAACGAGCTGCAGAAGTGGGTATTATCACACTAAACATATTGTTCGTATGACACTAAACTGAATCTGATTGTGGGGCTCTACTTTTTAGATCTGGGGTGAGTGAAGTACTCCTTCGTTAACATTACTTCTAGGTCCACTCTGACCCGGAGGGGAGTACCTGTTAGGGTCCTATCTCTGGACAAAAAAGATCAGTTTTAAATTATATTAATCGAAAATATTTTCATTGGATGATATTTAAACTGGTTTAATAGACATTTCTTCATCAGTCAAGAAATCCGTTATTGTTTACGATAATAGTAGCAGCTAGTGGGGTAGAGATACTTACCTAATGCGTACATCAGGGATTAGAAATATATCCTCTAAGATTAGTCGTTAGTCTTATAAGTTTCACATTTGTAGAGTACATAATCACTATCGCCACGTGCCAGGGTAAACTAAACTTAGTAAATGTATATCCTACCGATACCTTAACTTTTACTGTTTACCAGATTCTCGTTGAAAATCTTTATTTTTATTTCTAAATTTCACTCAGAAATATTTGGTTTGGTTTGGTTTGGTTGGGTTGGGTTTCCTTCTTTAATAGCATATTAAGCTTTGTAGGTTATTTGATTCCAAAGCCATCCTTATAGATGAACAATAGTGGTGCTATTAAACCGATCACTGGGGAATAAGGATGTTTATACGGTCCCCAAAGGTTTTACTCCGAAACAAATATATTTGTATATAATCAACCCATCTGCCACAGACATGAGACGACACGAGATCAATTTTAAGCAGAGTATTGACGGTTTAAATTCACATGTTTCCTTATCGTTAGTTTCCTTACCAAGACTAAGGAGCTCAATGTGTCTTAGTATTTACACATAGCTGAAGACAGAAGAGACTGGCGTATTCATGCAAAATAAAACGCCAATTGCTCCATCCAAGATTTGAAAACTGATCCCCGAGTTCATTTCCTACGACGATAGCTGTTACACACTACGGAGTTGGTTACAAGCATAACAACCTTTTTCTTGCTTCTTTTGGCTAAGGTCGAGTAGTTATCAGAGAGTAAACCTCTAAAGTACTCACTCATCTACATTTTTATTGCGGAAAGCAGAGTTCAAATCCTGGACGAAGTCTTTTGTGTTTCATATAGTGCTAATTCCCTTGGAAAAGCCATCAGTCTATCTGTGCTCCCATTCCCAGTTATGGGTAAATAATAGTGCACACTGGATTCATTAGCTTTACTTAGTCAATCAGTTTTGAAAATGGAAAACGTTGAACTCAATCAATCTTTGATTTGGTTTCTTTGTCTAATGGCATGTCAAAATTCATGGTTTATTTAATTCTGAAGTCATCCTTTTTGAATAATATAAGTTGCATTATTTAGCCTAGAGATAAGAAAATAGAGGGGGTTCGTATTTTTCTCAAGGGTATTAGTCCGAAAGTGAACGCAATAGAGCGACGAGAGTTCGAATTTGCTTACAAGAATGTTGCAGCCTAGCACATTAGCCAATACACCACCCTCTAAGATTAGCTGTTAATTTGGTAAGTTTGATATTCATTGTGTACTCAATTACTGTTGCCATGTGCCAGCCTAAGCTCAATTCTGTAAATATATATCCTACTTGTAGCTTTAATTTTACACTCTAAGAGATTCTATTTTAAAGATATTGTCATTTATTTCTGAATTCACGCAAAAGAAATTAAATTAATTCAAACTGTCTGCGAAAGGCAGGATGCGACACAAGGTAAATTTTCAAGTGTAATACCGCTTGTTTGGGATCAGTTGATAGTATAGTTAGTAAGATATTCATGAAAAAAATTCCTCCATGAAACGACAACAGTTCCGTCCAAGACTTGAACTCGAATCAGCGAGTTCATTTCCTACGACAATAACTTTCACACACTACAGTGTCGGTTACAAGAGTAACATCTCTTTTTTTGCTTCTTCTGTATCCGATCGGGTACTTATAGAAGAGTGATTTTTTAAGCACTTACTCCGACGACAACACGAGTTCAAATCCTGGACGAATCTGTTCGCGTTTTACATAGCGCCAATTACATTTGTTTCAGCAACAGCTAAAAGTAAATACTAAGGCAGACTGGGTTTTAGGAAAAGGAAATCGTGTAATACATTATAGGTTTGAGAGGGCAGTGATAGAGGTTCATGAGTTTCCCAAAGTGGATAAGCGGAATTGTCACAACAACAAAAAAAAAACTCAATAGAATAGCAATAAAAAAATAGTCACCTTAGCAGCTCACAATTTGGCTTGAAAATATCTTCAAAAGTGTCTTTCATAGGTCTATTGTTGGTTTCAGGAAGGAAGAAATATGCTATAGCAGCTAAAAGAGAGATAATCCCCATCGTCAATAGAGGTAGACTGTCACCCAATTTCCCATCGACAAAGGATCGCTTGGATAAAAGACAAAGAGAAATAATTTGAATGTCTTAGGATGAAAATTGAATGGTCATTATCAACTTCTAGATGATAAGTCACATAAATACACACACACACACACACACACATACATATATATATACAAACATATATATATATATATATATATATATATATATATATATATATATATATATATAATTAAATATTTCGTTAGAGATGGATGGTTAACTAGAAATTCTTACATACCATTGTTTGAAGGTTTCTTAGGGGTGCCTACCATCAGAATCTTATACTTTACTGCTCTAAGCTGATTATATTATCAACTGTATTTTCTAACGATGGCTATATATACTATATTAAAAGAGGATGTGCTGATAGAAGAAGGATTCTTCTTTGATCCTTATAGGAGAGTGAATTTTAAGGAAAAGAGGCAATTTCAAGTCATATATGTACATACATTTGTTGAGAAACTTTGAAGTAATGTTTAAATTCAGATCAAATTTTTAAAAATATTCTTCAACGTATTTTTTATGCTCTCTCTCTCTCTCT